>SMSR01015988.1:79862-113634 GCA_019453355.1 Ceratina japonica | reverse complement strand
CGTTGCTTACCTCGGTAAACGTACACTTTCTTAAAGCTTCTAATTGCGAGACAGTTTATTCATCTCCTCCCTCTTTACGCTCGAATCATCTTCAGTTATTTCAATCTCGTAGATATTACAGAATATTCCAAGAACGTTAATTGGATTCTGCTTAATCACGACTCTGCCGCGTTGTGCAATCATTCGACATTTCCGTGTTTTATCGTCAAACCGAATATCAAATTATTGATTTATTCTGAATTCAGAAGAGAAAACAGTAGTTATCTGACATTGGATTCGGCCAGTCTTTAACTTAATTTGACGATCAATAATTTAATGGTCGATTACCCGAAGCAGTCCTCATAGTTATAAAAGAAAAATAATATATTTCTGAATGATGAACGATTGATAATGTGGAAATTGTTGAAAACGACGTGAATTGTTTTCAGATCGTCAGCCAAGTGTCAAAGTATCTGATACTCCTCCTACAATTTCCGGCTTGAAGCACGACAGAGCGGAGAGTCAACTTTTCTTCCAACCAACTTTTCAAATATTTTTCTCACGGCCCTCCACTCATCGGTAAATACCGCGTGCAGATTTCCCGCGCTAAATCTTCCGCGATTTTCTATTTGCATGGAAATTGCGTAGGAAATCGACAGAAGGTGTCTCTCGGATTTCGACGGGCTTTCACGGAATTTAAAAGCTGCGGCCGATGAAAGCTCTTCGGTAACAGCGGACTAATCTGTCTTCTCTTTGATCACAGTTCCGATCCAACGGTTCTATCCCATAAAGAATAATTACTCCACCGCAGATTTTATTTGAATCTATAGAAAACGTAGACCGTGTGTAATGTAAATACGCAATACTTAAGGTAATTAATAAGAAATAAAAAAATTAATAGATGTTTCATTTTGTCGAATTGCTGGGCGACCATTCTGTTTTAGTGAATGACCTTTTATTGTTAATATCGTCCCCGGCTGTGCGTTCATGTGTACTCGGGGCGAGTTCGTTCTCAGAGGTAGACAACTTGTTCGTCGGTTTCAGTAAGTTTTAATAAAACCAGGCATGGGAGTAACTTTAATGGGTTAATAAGGTCGCGAGTGTAAGCACGATGTGGAATTGGCATGCAAGGAGGCTGCGTTCTAGCAGTCGCGGGGAAGAAAAGAAAGGGCAGGGACGAGAGAGAAGAAGCAATTTTCCAGGGTGATGGCCTAGAAAATTGCCGCGACGTGCCCGCGTTCACCGCGTGTCCGGTGTCAATGATTTTTTTATTTCTTCTTCGTCCCGTGCGAGGAGAAGGTTGCACCTCAAATTTCGACCGCCGACACGAAAATTCTATTTGCTCTGCTATTTCGTCGTGACACTTGTTCCTCCAGAGAGATTTTCAAAGTCTTAGCCAACCGTCTAGGTTCCCAACTCGACTTCTTCTTTAACCTTATATTACAATTACATTTGCCAGAAAACAGTTTACGCGTCGCGTTTAACTCAACATTGATAATCCTGATCTAATTATATTGTCACAAAAACATCATTGACCGGGTTTATTAAAAATTGTCCAAGTTCTAAGGTCAGAATGATGCTTGGGGCATGGCTGAGAAATACTGTTCTATCTAGACGTGTAACTCGTCCAATTTGTTCATAATCCGAGCCGTGATTCGATCCTCGAGACACGTAAAGTCGGGGACACACGATAATGTACAGTGATTTCTCTGGAGTCGTAAAATTCCCGGGTGCAGGGTGGCTGAACGTTAAAGAATAAGATCCTCCCCCGACGCTCGCACGTCTTCTAAGAATTCTTCCTCCTCGACTATTGTTCGCCAGAATGGACGCACTGATGGTGCAACAATAGCGGCGAAAATGCTAGACGAGTATCGTTATGCATATTTCATTGCGATTCATCTTCCTCGTTGCTGAATACGTATGGGCGCTTATAAATTTATTAGACGTGCGCTCCTCTCTCGACGTTCGGCTGATCTCCTTTTGAATCGTGCTCCAATATTTTCGATATCAAGTACGCTTTTACCTTAACTGCTTCTACGATTGATCGAATTTAATATTTATATTATAAAAATAGTGGGGCGTTATACGTTCGGGAAGTTCAATTTGTAATTGCTTCAATATGAGCGTGATGATAAATCACAAATATTATACTGCGACAGAAATTCATTAATAACGTCGAAATATAATTTTACCTTTTACTCGTATCGATGCAATTGGACGTATTGAATTTAATATCGGAATTACAAGTTTGTTAAAAATATTGTGTTTACACCTCTTTGGAAAACTCTGCATCTTACATCCACCTCCTTGTTCCGTTGCAAATTGAGATTGAAATTTAAAGAAGGTGTACCCGTGGCGAGGAATCGAAACACAACGAGTAACAAGAAAGTTTAATCCTTAAGTTTTGAAAAGGTCTGGGCGGGGACGCGGTACGCCGTGTTCAATCCGGGATTTCAAATTGTATATTCGCTTTACCGTTCGGAACGAGGGGGAAAAACAAAGGGTAAGCTTCTGAAGGTTAGTCCCAGCCGATTTCACGGGACGGACGTTTCCATAAATCTTAATCTTTCAGGGATTTGCGACTCGGTCCCAGACCTCTCGTTTCGTATTTTTATCTTGTCCGTCGACCAATTCGTGCCGGCGGACACGTTAATGTTCCTCTTTGCTCGTAAATTAATTCTGACGGCTTCATAAAAAGAAATTTCCCAAACCCACGTCTGAACGGTTCTTTATGCAAAATTAAGCACACGAATATAAATAATATGCATTTTACATTTAATCTTTTCCATATTAAATCCATTTTTTATATCTCGCTCCAAATGCGTAAAACTCCCGGTCGGTCAGAAAACCGTGGAAGAACTAATGTTTTGCGAACAATATAAAGTAGAGATAATTATCTATTTCGCTTGCGGCGAGTAAAAAGTTGTTTGAAACAAAAGTAGATCGTTAACGAGCCCACGGTAGTTAATCAGCGAGTGGTAATTAGCCGTCGATCGGTAGAAATTGCGTTCCGCGTTTGACTGGCAATAAAATCGAACGGGCTCATTTGTGTCTCGATTGATACCAATTAAGCAAGGAACGACGTTTTAGGGGCCGTTCACGTCGATTGTGTCCTATCCTAAACGAAGATAGACGAGCTAGACGATGCACATTTATCAAACGTTCCGTCTCCAGACAGTAAACGTTAGATTGCAATCAGAGCGTAATGAAGTCAGTGTACAATCGTCTTGATAGAAATAGTTATAACAGCTTGTTCATACGTTTATTAAAATGTGTATATGAAGTCATTAGAATACTCTTGACAAAAAATTTGGTATAATGCTTTGCACAAAGATGGGATATCGAAATCACGATAAAATCCAGATGAAAAATGTATAGAAATTTTATTACATATTACGTCTTACATGTGATCAACAATTTTTTGCTAAATATCGTAAATTTCTGAGAGACGTATTGAATCAGACTGCATAAGAACGTCTTAGGAATACTCTTAATCAAATTAAATAAAATTAAAAAATTAAATAAAAGCAAAAATTAAAAAATAAATTATTAATGAATAATTCTTAAAAATTCATGATATTTCAAGTTTGTCAGAAAAACGTCTAAAAGGCCTCGGAGATCTTATCGTCAATACTCATCCATTGTCTCCAGCGTTCTATAGACGTTGGTCGAAAGGTGCAATCGAGTTTCGGTAATTCGGTCAACATTTGATCCTTGTAATTCCTATCAGGGTATCAGTTGAGTGGTTAAGGAAGAAGCACGATGACGTTGTGAAAGTAGAAAATGTCATGGAGCTTCCAGGAGGGTAAAACGTTGTCCGGAACGGGAGAGAGTGACGTAGAAGCTCGCGTGCTCCGGACGCGGCGTGACGTGGGGAGCGAGCGTAGGTGGACCATTAGCGCAGCGAGCGCAACGGTATGCACGTAGATCGTACTCACCGATGGGCGTACGTGTCAAGGCCGACGGCGAAGGATTTTCGGGGTCATCTCTGCTTTACGACGCCTGGCCTCGTGGGGAAAGCGTCGAAAAACTACGAGATCTATTTAGAACTTTTCAACGACCACGAACACGTACCAACTTCCTACGTCATAACGAAACGGTACCAATGAATTTTTCAACCTCCCACCTTTTCACTTCTTTTTTACTAAATCCCATCGACTTATACTATCATTTATTTATAAACGACAAGCTATCGTATTTTAGTCATTCTAATTCACAGATTATTGCGAATTGTTAATCGTATAATCAAACCGTGGATTTTATGCCTTTATAAAAAAGTTTGACGTGAAGCATTTCGAATGAAAGAGCAGCTACAAGCGATGCATAAAAATTTGTAAAATATTAAGAGCGAAAAGGTAATTGCAATGATCAAAGAGAATTCGAGTATGAAATGCATCTTTTTAACTGGCTACATTAATTTTTCGTGTTGAATACAAATCTGAAACAATAAAATTTTATCACAAATAATAGAATATGAACGGATTGTAGAGTCAAAAAAATAGCGAGTATACTGAAATCGATAGTTGTAATATAAAATTAAGCTCATATAACTTTCTTCGTTTAGTGGGAGCTGTGCAACGGTGGGATAGAATGGATACAATCGTTTTACGTGAGAGTATTAGAGATTGAACTTGTAACTGTAGAACTGATATACTTAAAGTACTTAAGTAAATAGGTGTACTATCGGCGATTCAGC
This sequence comes from Ceratina japonica, assembly GCA_019453355.1. Lineage (NCBI taxonomy): Eukaryota > Metazoa > Arthropoda > Insecta > Hymenoptera > Apidae > Ceratina > Ceratina japonica. Next base: position 108,959 of record SMSR01015988.1, on the reverse strand, counting down.
GGCACAGCTTGCTCTCTACCGCAATTGCTCCAACATGGTTTCCACCCGACCAGAGTTTTCGATTAAGCAGCGTACTTTTCGTACGGCTGTTACCATACCTTCAAGGCTCCCTCGAATGGCTGCAGCGGTCGTCAAACGATTTATGGTCTCTCATTCTTTCAGAAGACGAGCCGTCGTCAACGTCAAGATTATTGAGGACCCGTATCGCGGAAAATTTTACGACCTCACTTTCTCCTAGGAAACTGTTCAGGTATCTAGGCATTGTTCAAGGGATTTACGACCTTAAGAAAATGTTTATTTCTCAAGTACAAATGTCACGAATACATTGACTAAAGCATTTTGTACAATTCGTAAGATTAGTTATAAAAAAACAAATATGACTTTATCTGAGCACATCCTTGAATAAAAGGTATCGGAGAAATTACTAATAACAAGATTTTACTATAATTCTTGTAATTCTTTAAATATGAGTGTTTCACGAGAACTCCGAACAGTAAACGAATTTTCTCCAGAGGAAATTCGTAATATTAGTTGTATTGTTTTTTTATAACTAATCTTACGAATTGTACAAAATGCTTTAATCAATGTATTCGTAACATTTGTACGTGAGAAATAAACATTTTCTTAAGATCGTATGATGACCGATCGAAGAATCTTTATATTGTTTTTTTATAACTAATATTACGAATTTCCTCTGGAGAAAATTCGTTTACTGTTCGGAGTTCTCGTGAAACACACATATTTCTTGCAAAATATACGAGACTTTACACCGCGAGGAAAAAAGCTTGTTCCGGGTGCGTATAGTCATTAACGACCCTCGCGGTACGCAGAATTGTAATATACCGCCTACAGATGTGCAAAAAGCGTTCTACGTTCAAGTGTCATAGCCGTCATAGGCATTCGAGCAGATTAAAAATCAAGAGGTAAAATCAAAATGTAAAATAATCTTAAATTATACATTTATCTATACTGTTACAGATTGTAAGCAAGTAAAAAGAAAACGAATGAACAACTTATTAAGTAAAATTTCGTTTTAAAGAGATAAAACATGTGCACTACAAGAATTATAGTAAAATTTTATTATTAGTCATTTCTCCGATACCTTTTATTTAAGGATGTACTCCAGGTATGTCCAACGGTGTCGCTCGAGAGATACGACCTTCAACGGGAGCCTAGGTAGGGATGCGTTAAGTAGTGTGAGCGCATTATAGTCCGCTGTGTTACTGTGACCGTTGGGCGAAGTGGGGAGAGGTATTAGAGTAGGGAAGAAATGAGTTGGCACAGTGATCACTGGTTGGACATGCCCAATGTATTCAGATAAAATTTAAATCATCGCGAAAAGTTAATTGAACCGAATATGATATTAAGAAAACGTGTATAATTGATTAAAATTTTTATTAATGACCAATCATTATCATCAATCATTTTTGCTATGAAAAGTGCATAGTATCCATACTACCATATCTTAAATGTACAATTGAGTCAGTTTAAAAACTATAAATCATCTCATTTCTCCTTTGTTCAAGGATGTACTCATAGATAAAATTTAAATCATCGCGAAAAGTTAATTGATCCGAATATGATATCAAGAAAACGTATACAATTGATAAAAATTGAAATGATTCATAATCAATATCTGTCGATAAAAAGAATTTGCTATATGAAAAGTGCATAGTATCCATACTATCATATGTTAAATGTACAATTGAGTCAGCTTAAAAACTAAAAATCATCTCATCAAAGGAGAATGTGATCGTTTCTCGGTAAAGCCTCTTGCCGGTCCAAGTCAAAATCTGGTATACTATATATTAGATCATGGGATCTACAGCAGCGTATCGAATCTTCAAGTCACGCGGGACAGCATAGATGTGGTCACCATGTTGAACGCACTTTCTCCTCAAAGCCTGAGCTTCCTCCAGCACGCTGGACCTCGGTCTCTCGATGGGTCGCGTTTTCGGCACGTCGTAAATCGTTTCCTTGCATTTGCTGAAGCTGATCGAGCTTCCGATTAACGAGATCTGGGTGTCGGACTTGGACAGGAACCTTCTGGGAACGTCGTAGTTGCTCACCGCCGGCGAGAGACTGCGGCAGGAGGCGCAAATGTCGTCGCAGCTCCTCCGAAACTCGACCTCGTACAAATCGTTCTTGATTACTATCGACGGCTCCTGGTTCTTGCAGCACTCGTGGACCTCATCGAGCTCATCGAACTTCGTCAGCGAGACAAACGGGTGCTTCGAAATAGTAGAGAGCTGTGGGTGCTTCGGCAATGGCTTTAGAATGACTGGAGCCGGATCACAAGGTTTCGTCGGTTCTATCTTTCGGCCCAACGTCATCGTCACTAGATTTAGCGGCGGGTAAGCGGGCCCCAGCTCCAGTTTCAATTCCTCTCGCGGTACTTCGTACAGCAATAATCGCCTCCTAGACGGTGTTCTGTAATTTCAATAAACATCTTGTTACTAACACATTTGAGATACGAATTGAAAAATGTGATTTAAATATTGTAGTAGGCGTACGACTTTTAATTAAACATTTGAATGAATTAGATTGAACATTTACCTGGCGGCATCGTAGGCGTCGGAAGAAGTCTTTTCCTCGGTTACCGATTTCTTCGGGCGGAAGGTCTTCATCGTGGGTCTCCTTTCAAATTCCTCGTGAGCGTTCTGCTGTTGCATCAAGGCAACCGTGATGGGAGTAAAAGAGGCCAAAGAGGAAGATGAGCTGGACTTTTCATAGAATCCGGAATCCTGGCGCGAATCCTGGCGCGAATTCTTGCGCGGCTCCTGGCGCAGCTCCTGGCACAGCTCTTGGTGCGGCTCCTCGTACAGATTAGTCTCGGAAGCAGACAATTTGCTCTTTGTGTCGTGTTTCTTTTTAGTCCACGAGTGCAGAAGCTTCTTCAGAGACTTCTTTCGCGGCAGTCTCTTCCCGATGGCGGGAATCCAATCGATGAACGTGTCTTCGACTTCGATCGGCTTCTTCAGGAACGCGCCAACTATTTTTGGAGTCTTGTCCAACTGAGGAACTGCTTGAAAGTCCTGTTCGTCGTCTATCATCGTGCTCGTTTTCGGATCTTCGTGACTGTCTATTGAAATAGTTTCGACCAGATCATCCGTTTTCTTCAGGTCGACGCCTTCCACGGTCTTTGCGTCATGGGGGGACGACGTTACGGGGCCGACGGTGTAAGTAGTAGACCTATTTCTAAATTCCTCTTTGTCGGATTTGAAGAAGTTGAAGCTCCTTGAACCATAATCGTGACGGGACGAGCGAATGGGACTCGTGCAGGACTCGGACGATGCGTCCTTGGAACCACGGCGACCGAATGACAAGAGAGTTCCTGTTTTTTTGTGGCTCTTAGAATCATCGGGTTTGTCCCTGGTCAACGTACTAGCAGAGTAAGTAAATCCTGTTTTATTCAATTTAGTTTCATCCTCGTCGACTCCGGAAGAGTCATCGAATTCTTCGTCGCCGAAACAGATCCTATACGGTGAAACGTAAGCGTCAGGCTTTTTTCTCAAGGAAAAGTAGCTTATGAAAGGAGTTGCGTCTTGTTCTTCAACTTGTTTTAAACACGCGGAAATTCTTGATCTTGTTGCTTCCGCTGGGCTGTTCTCCTCCCGGTTTTCTGTTATTTCTATCTTCTTACCAGATTGCTGATCGTGAGATCCCCCGGAGCTGTTCCTGGAAGGGGTGCAAACGGCGGACCTCCATTTCGGCGTGCCTTCCGGGGTGATTTCCTGACTTGAGCATTGGAGATCGTTGCTGCTCTTGAATTTGCCCTCTAACACAGCGACAATCTTTTTAACGTAATTCATCTGGTTCATCGCATCATCGTGCTTCGAGGGTGATACGAAGCCATTTTCGAACTCGTAGACGATGGTCTCCAGATCCTGCGACGACGTTTCCGGGGATCCGGAAGCTGCTCCAGCGGGAGACTCAATGCTGGTAGCAATGTCGAACATTCTCTTCGTTCGGTGGAGCGGCTTGGCTGGGGCAGGTGCAACTCGCTGTCTGTTCGGTCTATAATTTATGATCTTCTTCCACCAGCTTGTCTTCGATTTTTCCGACCTCTTCGTCCTCTTCCACTTGAACACCTTTAGTAGTTTCTCTAGGCACATCTTCAAAAGACAACAGAATATAAAGTGAAACTGTTGAATAGCTTTAGAGTTATGATTTTGGAATGAACATTTAATACACATTTGATTTTTCTTAAAATATGTTTTTAGTTAAGTTTGATTTGAACGTTCTATTGAGTAAAGTTCTTTGTTAGAAAATTATGTTTTATGTTTCTCTTAAAAAAATAAATAACAAACCTTGTCGTGATTGTTTGTCGTTGCCAAAAAATATTAATAAACGATCAGCTCGTCTTCGACCCAAAAAACTATATGTATAACGAATCTATCAAAACTATTATCTCTGGGAGTTATGACTATATCGATATTAAGCATCTTATTTGCGGATTTGTCAAAGTATATTAAATTCACTCGCGTCTAGAAATGAAGAGATGAATAACCAACGACTGAGGGGCACTGAAAAGTAGTGAGAGACTGTCAACACTTCGAAGGTTCACTGTTAAGTGAGGGTTCGAAGTGTCAGCAGACCTATTTGTACCTGCGTCTCCTTTGTGGATAAGTTTTCCGCGAGAGAGGGGATGAGCCCTACCATTTCGGAAAAATTCAAAAGCAGATTTACAAGTAACGAAAATATCTTGTGAGGAGAGGGGAGAGTTCTCGTTTTTTGTTAGCACTGATTCCAGTATCGGGAATACATTCATGCAGGGCGTATTTTTTGATTCGCAACATGCGATCGGATCAATAAATTTATTTGTCAATTCCAATTCGAAATTTTCGACTTTATTTTCCGTTCGCGTTAATTCCAATTTGGAATTTTCGATTTTATTTTCCTTTTGCATTAATCCCGTTTTCCTCTACATCCGGACTCCGTTAGGTTCTCATCTAACAGATATATTTATTGCAAACGGGGAAGAACATGCACAAAATAATATCTTAAAATTATTTGATAAATGGAACAGGAACATATGTATTATACATACATGTACAGAAAATAAGACTTTGGCACAGGCCAGAGTGCAAGCTTCTAATTTTTTTAATAACGATCGTCCTTAACAAGATTTAAAAAATTTCATCTCGGTATACGCATATGCAAAAAGGAAAAATAAATTTGAAGCTGCTCCCTTTAATTTTTCCTCTCTTCGTTTTTATCGCGAGCCAGGCAATTTCCGGGATAATTGGATTAAAACACGCAAGGGAAGAACGAGACGTGCGCACATTGAAGAAGCTTTATCGATGATTAATTGCTCTCGTTTCCAAAAATTTATCTTCATACACGATGGAAAATTGGATACATGCTTTTATGTATGTATAACAAGCCGATGTTGTTAAAATATTTAGAGATGACAAAAAGTGTTTTATTCGATTGATTCAGTTAAATTTACCAATTATTAGTTTAATTATTGAAATATTAAAGTGGACTGTATCAATTATTTTCTTGTCCTTTTTCATGATGGAGGTAAATACATAAATAAACACAGTATTTTACTATACAAGAGCCAATAGGAATATTTATATTAAATAATCGATTAAATTATTTGATTTAAATTAAAAAATTGTTTGTATAACATTGCACTCATTGAAAATTAAACGAAATAATTTTTGACCAACTAATTTTCGATTTATCTACACAATTTACTAAAAAGAATTCATATTTCAAGCGGCTACGTCTAATGTTTAATTTAGTTCACTAAATTTCCAATAGTTTACCGATACACAATACAAGGAATGACAATGATTTACGAGGAGAAAATTGAGGGAACTCCGTGGTGAATGTTTGGTTATGACAAATTATACACCCGGCTCAAGTACGAAGAAATCCTTGGGAGAATAAGGCAGAAACGATGAACGCAATTGCCGTTCCGCCCCGACCCTTTGAGTGTTTAAAACCTAGGTACAAATATCTGTGACGACCTAAAGGCTACCCTGCTATAAATCCTGATGCTAACCTTGGGACAACCAATTATCCTTTCAGGGTAGGAGCAGAGGACACGGCGGCGCGACGTCTTGTTAGTGATAGAAGTCAACGCGAGGCGCGACGTCAACAAGGAGAACGACTTTACGTCTAGAGAAACTCACAGATTTAATGAATAGATCCTGAATTATTTACGCATATCATTTATGATTCATGCACATTTTACGTATTTATAAAAGATCGAATGTGCTGAAAATACGAACGTTGTGTTTCATGTATAAACATACAAAAAATATAAAAATTAAATGCACAATGCAATGCTCGCGAATGATATGCAAATTTTTAATTGACCACAAATGTTTTCATTCTGTTCGTCACTTTTTAAAATACCTCGTATATGTATATGATAAATATTTCCATTTCCGTTCTACGCAACAAATGGATTTTTTTTATAATAAAGTGCAAAGAAACTTTTAAGAAAATAAGATTGAAAACTTGCTCAGAGCTTCGACGGGATGCTCTTCGCGAATCTGAACCAAACGAGAAGTACTTCTCAACTGGAGAAAAATAATGAATCGATGAACTTCATTCAGTGTAGATAAGCCATTGCCATATCAGATATCGTGTTTCATCTAAATAATTACGCGATGGAGATGACGAATCCTTACGAGCTGTACTTGGAGTTAACAAGTTCACGTGCTTCGAAAAATGTAACATTTTAAGCAATAGTAGTATTTATTATGAGAAAAAACATACGGTTTCAAATTTCCATGATCTTCTAATATAAATATAGTTAAACAGTGTTTAAAATAGTATGATCTTCTTAGGGTGTCAGAGTCCCGTGCGTTCATGACCGGAAATGCTTATTGTTCTCTATTTTCCTAAATAACTGGAAAAGTTCAATCTACTACGTACATACATATGTATACACGAGAAGGCGTACTTTACTCACTGCACGCTATTATATATGTACCAAGTTAGATCAGAGCAAATTGACTGATTCCGAGAGGAAGATTAGTTTAGAAACTAGCCCGGCAGATGATATCAGAGGAAAATCCAATATCAATAGAAAGAGGGGAGTTCTACACGGGTTAGATATCTCCTTGCGGCTAGAAATTAAAATATCGGAGGTTATATCGCTTTAATAGATATCGGATCGAGACTGAGACGTTGAATCGAATGAAAAATGAAACCNCAAACGAGAAGTACTTCTCAACTGGAGAAAAATAATGAATCGATGAACTTCATTCAGTGTAGATAAGCCATTGCCATATCAGATATCGTGTTTCATCTAAATAATTACGCGATGGAGATGACGAATCCTTACGAGCTGTACTTGGAGTTAACAAGTTCACGTGCTTCGAAAAATGTAACATTTTAAGCAATAGTAGTATTTATTATGAGAAAAAACATACGGTTTCAAATTTCCATGATCTTCTAATATAAATATAGTTAAACAGTGTTTAAAATAGTATGATCTTCTGTCAGAGTCCCGTGGGTTCATGACCGGAAATGCTTATTGTTCTCTATTTTCCTAAATAACTGGAAAAGTTCAATCTACTACGTACATACATATGTATACACGAGAAGGCGTACTTTACTCACTGCACGCTATTATATATGTACCAAGTTAGATCAGAGCAAATTGACTGATTCCGAGAGGAAGATTAGTTTAGAAACTAGCCCGGCAGATGATATCAGAGGAAAATCCAATATCAATAGAAAGAGGGGAGTTCTACACGGGTTAGATATCTCCTTGCGGCTAGAAATTAAAATATCGGAGGTTATATCGCTTTAATAGATATCGGATCGAGACTGAGACGTTGAATCGAATGAAAAATGAAACCCAACGATTAAATAAATATAGGCCGATGAGAAACGGAGGAACCTCTCGCGTGGAAACAATTATTTACTTTTGGTAAAAAGTTCTCATATGTAAAAATAAGACAAAACGAAGACGAGCAAAATTCCAATTTCTAAATGCGCGTTCAATTATTCTGCCCTTTTCATTCCTGAACGTTTTTCTCAATACCGTCCTGCCGTATTGATTAAAACTTCTTGCCAGAAATGTCATTTTAATCCGAGCTCCACTTCAGTTCTTTACGTACGGATTCGGTTTGACGCACAAATGCGAATTGTTTTATTAAAAAAATGAAGAATACGAGGAAAACGGACGACCGAGCAAGAAAATGCGATTGACGATCGTCAAGATCCATCGTACTTCCTTTGATTAATCACCTGTTAGAGTTACAATTCCCAGGGTACAATTTTTCAGTAATTAACTCGATCGCCATCGGGTAAGCATAATTTTCCGACAATCAATGCTAAGAATCATGATAGAGAATAAAAAAAATATGGAGCAAGTGCGTAATTAATGGGGTATTTGAGGTATATTTTAATTTGTCTGTATGGAAAACGCTTTTTATATTTAATTGAAGAAAATCGCTGTAATGCTCAGAATAAAAGATATTAAACCCGGTTTCAGATCCACTTTTAATTAACATCTATTTAAAGAGAGATCGCGTAGAAGCTTGAAAAAGAGTAGTATTATTCTAAAAGCGATTTTATTTTTAAATTATGGCACGGTAACCTGATTTATATCCTACAGACCTCTCGGGAGTAATTAGCAAGGGGAATTTGGATGATATACTTACAGGAAGAAATCTCTGCCCGGTTTATTACTGAACGAAACGAACGGAAGGCCGAGCCGGGGAACAATTAGGCGGTTCGCGGACGGGGACCGCGACAGCTACACGGTATTGTGATGCGATTCCGCACAGCGAACAATGGGAGTGGCTAACGAAGATGGGTCGTATCGACGGCCGTACAATAAACGTGGATTAACCAAGCGGAACGCATCCAACCATTTACCTCTTTCTACTGTACAAATTGCTCCAGCCAGAAAAGGCGATCGCAACAGCAGATGGGAAATCAATTGTTTCTCTGTAGACAATTTCACTGTTTGAAATATTCTTCAGTATTGTTCATTTAAATTATATTCTTTTGTCATCGGTAGAAATGTAATCGCGTTTATACAATCTGTAGCGAGAATGAGAAAGGACGCTTGAATAGAATATGCGTTTGATAAAAGAAATTATATTAATAGAAAGCAGATGAGGTTTTGTACAGAGAATTAAAAAAATTTCCAATTAATTCTTGTTCCTTTAATTACGACGCTGATGTTAGGAAGTGAACTGGAAATAAATTCAAGTGAAACGTAATGACGCAACTAGGACACAGCGGTGGTGTAGATCGGTGATGATTACCCGTATCAATCAGAGCCAGTTACGGCGATCAGTATCAGGGGAGTGTTGCTAACTTTAACTCGTTCCCCGTCGAATTTGTCAAATCTACCGCGATTCAATTTACGTAACGCGCGTCTTATTCTAACAGGCAGTTACTATTGTCAAGAAAATCGTGAATATCGTTTAACAGATCGATATTACAATACAAACTGCTTATCCTTTTGAAATAGTATATATAATAAATGGAATGAATCGCAAAGTTAATAGCTCGGAGACGTATTTCAAGAAGGAAGTACAAGTAATTTTGGAACTGTTGCACCATGTATTTNATCAGAGCCAGTTACGGCGATCAGTATCAGGGGAGTGTTGCTAACTTTAACTCGTTCCCCGTCGAATTTGTCAAATCTACCGCGATTCAATTTACGTAACGCGCGTCTTATTCTAACAGGCAGTTACTATTGTCAAGAAAATCGTGAATATCGTTTAACAGGTCGATATTACAATACAAACTGCTTATCCTTTTGAAATAGTATATAAATGGAATGAATCGCAAAGTTAATAGCTCGGAGACGTATTTCAAGAAGGAAGTACAAGTAATTTTGGAACTGTTGCACCGTGTATTCTGAAAACGAAATATTTATGAATGAAAAGAGTTGTTTATCCGAGATTTCTACACGAATATGCAGTTACAGAATGGTGACCCGTCCTGGAATTTCCAGGGAATCAATGCGTTTGGCGCCGGGACGTCCGGCAACCCTCTCCTTCTCCTATTTTCATTCTGTCCCATTTTTATGCAAGGAGGTCGGAGATCATGATAATGATAATGTGCGTGAACTTCTACGTACGCTTGCCCATTTGTGAAGCCGGTCATTTATCAACCATTAATTTCAATTGCAAATTTACAGGTAAGTTAATGGATTGATAGATAAAATACTTATAATGTACTCAGTTGCGTATGAGTGGTCATAAAATGTGAGCTCGATGTGAAAGAGTTATATGATAAATGACGTAATTGACAAAAGAATACATAAGTTTATATATGCTTGTTTTCCCTTATGTATTTCAGAAAATAATCGTTGTTCGTTTTTGGTAGAACTTTTTTACGTTGTCCGGATTTCGCAATCCGGTTTCGGCACGTCCGAAACGTGACGAAAGAAAATGAACGAAAAAGACTTTTTTTTCTATCCGCGTAGGACCTCAGGTCTATCCTTTTATGTTTATTTTGTACGTTTGTCAGGGGACAGCGATGGACCCTGACGGGTCCGGATTTGGGAAAGGGTTCAAATAAACGTGACACAAAAACGATTGGTATAATAAAAAAAAGAAACCGAAATTCCACGCCGTGTAAAAATGGAAGCTCGTTGCAAAGAGCTTCGGGTTCCGACCTTACACGAAGTAACTCATCGGTAAGACCAAGCAACTGTTTCCATCAAACTGCTCAAGCCGCAGACGTTGTCTAATTAATTTAGAGAAGCTGAGATGGTGGATTCAGTTGATCTGAGAATCCGAGTTTAAAGGCAACTCCGAAGTGCCAGCGTCACTGGTCAAATCGTGCCTGTTGTGAACTTCTTCCGCTCGGCTGGGATTATTCTCTGATTGCGCTAGATTCTAGATGTAAAATCTGCAGAATTAACAAAAGCCGGCATATGTTTTCTGAAACGGGGAAGTATCCAGCTCCTCGATGTTTCCTCCGATCACGTCGCTCTACGGCGAAGTCCTATCCTTTGTCTCACTCCTAGTCCCACTCTACACTTGCAAGAACTAAATGTTTCGATCCGTTAAGCCGTTGGGCCGGTGACTTTGACAACTTATTGAAGCGGTTAACCGTTGTTGTTTTTTTTTCTGTGAACGTTTCGAAGGAAAATATACTATTGTTCGCGGGTTGAATACGATCAACATATTTCGCGCACCGTTATATTTAACGCTGATTGATTTTATTTCGATTACTTTCCCAATTTTAAACGATACTGCTTAATTATACGGATGACCAATTTTGCGTTGTAGAAAATCAGCAGGTTCATTTCGTATATTTTCAATCGGCCGTCGAAAATCGGACGATGAAATTCGGAGAATGTGAAAGACGCTATTTTCTTCAGAGTTTCAGAGTAGACAGAGGGAAAGGAGGCAGACTTTCTTTTGTTGCTTGAGGCCTCCGGCTACATGTAGTCTTAGGGTAGGGATCGTAGGGAATACAAAATGTCTTATGATTTATGGTGATGAGGTAGACGTCGCAAGGAAGTACCGTTGTAATACGCTGATTGTAAGAAAAGGAGAAAAACGATGAAACCAAATTTTAGAAAGCCGAAATCCTTGCAGAATTGGCGTAGGCAGGTGGCTAAGTCGTACGCTTATTGTCTTATTCCCAACGGGACAAGGAACGAGGACAACTAATTCTTCCTAAAAGCCGAGAACGGTGCTCGTTCTTCAATTATGGGGGAGAATTAACGAAAGTTATGTGCGGCGAAAGCTGCTGCGGTATTCTGGCGAGGACGAGCTAATCCGAGCAATAACAATGTTTAATCCCCGATGTCTCGGTGCGCGTGTACAAATAAACGTTTTAATAAATTGTCGCTAATAGCGTGTTTGCACGATATCGGATTAAATGAACGTGCGGCATGTATTCGCTTCCCCGCGTACTAGTTAGACGAATGACAANGTTTTCTGAAACGGGGAAGTATCCAGCTCCTCGATGTTTCCTCCGATCACGTCGCTCTACGGCGAAGTCCTATCCTTTGTCTCACTCCTAGTCCCACTCTACACTTGCAAGAACTAAATGTTTCGATCCGTTAAGCCGTTGGGCCGGTGACTTTGACAACTTATTGAAGCGGTTAACCGTTGTTGTTTTTTTTTCTGTGAACGTTTCGAAGGAAAATATACTATTGTTCGCGGGTTGAATACGATCAACATATTTCGCGCACCGTTATATTTAACGCTGATTGATTTTATTTCGATTACTTTCCCAATTTTAAACGATACTGCTTAATTATACGGATGACCAATTTTGCGTTGTAGAAAATCAGCAGGTTCATTTCGTATATTTTCAATCGGCCGTCGAAAATCGGACGATGAAATTCGGAGAATGTGAAAGACGCTATTTTCTTCAGAGTTTCAGAGTAGACAGAGGGAAAGGAGGCAGACTTTCTTTTGTTGCTTGAGGCCTCCGGCTACATGTAGTCTTAGGGTAGGGATCGTAGGGAATACAAAATGTCTTATGATTTATGGTGATGAGTTAGACGTCGCTAGGAAGTACCGTTGTAATACGCTGATTGTAAGGAAAGGAGAAAAACGATGAAACCGAATTTTAGAAAGCCGAAATCCGTGCAGAATTGGCGTAGGCAGGTAGCTAAGTCGTACCGTTATTGTCTTATTCCCGGCGGGACAAGGAACGAGGACAACTAATTCTTCCTAAAAGCCCAGAACGGTGCTCGTTCTTCAATTATGGTAGAGAATTAACGAAAGTTATGTGCGGCGAAAGCTGCTGCGGTATTCTGGCGAGGACGAGCTAATCCGAGCAATAACAATGTTTAATCCCCGATGTCTCGGTGCGCGTGTACAAATAAACGTTTTAATAAATTGTTGCTAATAGCGTGTTTGCACGATATCGGATTAAATGAACGTGTGGTATGTATTCGCTCTCCCGCGTACTAGTTAGACGAATGACAAAACTTCCCTCTATTATTCCGTTTACGAGAGAAGGATACGCGTGTATGAACAGATTCGCATTCGAACGAAATGGAGTGCGGTTTTACGGCCAATAAGCACAAGGCCCAGAGCGTGTATCCGCCTTGATTAAAGATCTTTGCATCACGGGTTCGAAGCTCCTCGAAGTATCTGTACTTTGCATGGCTCGTTAACTCCGGCGTTGATTTTACGCGAGCTGCTTTCCAACGATCGAATGTAATCCACAGGAGACGGAGGCGATATTAAAAGTCTCTTGTGCCGCGAGGCTTTTGTTATTAATAGATCGCGAATCTTTTTTGGATTTATAACAGGTCTGCGTTAAAACCAGGACCGTGGAGTCAGAGTTCGGAAGCAATTTCTAATCGGCGGAGTTGAAGTCGTGAATTTTGATTGCCGAATTCGCAGCCCCTGATTAAGGCAGTAAATTCTGATAGCAGCGTGGTAAGGCAGAAAGATTAATGACACTCAGAAAATCGTCCGAAAATATGGGTTTGCGGTAATGCACCTTTTGTTCTGGTATAAAAAGATTTTTGTACTTCTTTGAAAAGTCAAATTTCTGCATATTTTACATTATCTTTGTCTGATTATATCACAAAATAAGTCAAAAGTAAAAGATTTACCGAGAAATGCTAGAAAAGCCAGATAACTACTGTAGCCTCTTATAAGCGATGTCATGTAAATACATTGTTGACTTTATGAATTTATAGAGAAATTTGTATAAATGACGAAGACGATAAACGTGTTCTTGGACAACGTCAATTTCTGGTTGTTAACATCAGTTCCTGTTTCATATAATTTCTGCGAAAAGTAAGCGAATCTAAATTAAGGTGGGAGGGGCAGGAACCTTCAAAATTAGGTAACTGAGCTCCCTCTCTGCTCACAGCTGTCCCTTCTAGGACGTGTCTAGCGACGCTGTCAGACTTAATCGGGAAACAGTTCGGATATCACCTCAGTCCGAACCATTCATAAACACAAATTCGGGGAATTAAGTTGTGACAACAGGTGTTCATCATGGTGTTCGGTTGGAAAAGAACGTACCACGTTGAGTCTAATTATCGAGCTCTGTTCCCGTTAGATCAGAATTCGTCGTCTTCAAATTATGTTCCCGAATCGTCTACGATCCGCGATTTCGAAGATTCGTCTTACGTCATGGAGAGGTTGACAGTTCCGACGTGGCGTCAACAGCTCTCGCACTGGGTCGGGTCTATGTTCCAGAGGAAGTCAAACGGCTCTCTAAACAAGGGACGATCAATGGACAATTTATTCGACAAGTCATTAGACCGGGATCTGCCACCGGCAATCGAGACGGGAAGGTCGATACGTCGCTGCCGAAGCACACTGGAGAGCTTCTTACGGATGCGGCGCAAGAAAAAGCTGTTCGAGGGAAGCTCGTCGGACGAGCACGCCAAGAGGAATCTCCGGACGTCTCGAAGCGAAGGATGGGAGGTTATGTCGACGTCTTCATCGTCTTCATTAACGTCTCTGACCAACGAACAAGCATTCTCTTCGTCTTTTACGCTGGAAGCGTCTTCTTCTCTTGGATTCGCCAGGTCCACATCTCCTGGACCTTCACCGTCTTCGCCCCCTGGATTCGTGACGTCCTCGCCTCTTCCACTCGCAGCTCCTTCCAACGAACGTTTAAGAACCTCTGGAGAGCTGGAGGACAGCGGAATTATCGTTCACAGAAAGACGTACCGGCCTTCTAGCGAGGTTTCTGCTAAATCGACGGAAGTTCCAAACTTCGAATACGATAGTGGTGTGGTGGATGACAAATCATCGTTTGACTTGGAACGCGAAAACAGTGTTACACCGGTTTCGGACAAACTGGGACGTTCGAAGTTCGCCCGGTCTAACGATGATCTACTACGTTCCTCGGAGAAAGATGAAAACTGTGCCGGCGGCAAACTTTTCCGAGAAAGGGCGGTCCGCAGCAATTCCGCTGGCGACGTTCCCGTTTTAGTGAAACGATCAACAAATGTGAAACGATCGTTGATAGAATTTAGATCGACGGAAGTCGAGGCAACAAGAGGCACGAGTAGTAAGAATGTGACAGATTCAGTTGACGAGGTACGTTTAGAACGACGTCCGTCATCCGTGAGAAACGCGACGCGCAGACGATGCATCTGGTCGTGGATATCAAAGTCCACCGACTCTCTTTATCGTAATGATTCTCTTTATTCCGACGAACTCCCGCATTTCTCAAGTATGGACGGTTTGCCGTCGACGGGCTCAGGCGATCGCGATAGTTTTCGTAACGAGGCGTTGGACACGTCGTCGAAGGAGGACACAGATGAGGACAAGCGTGACCGTCGACCCTTTTTACATTTCGATTGCGAACGACAGGATAATTACGTAGTTTTCCATAATTTAAAACCTCCTTACGTCGTCTCAATGTACGTTTAATAATAATCGTATTCCAATTTATGATTGCAAAAATCATCTGATATTTGGCTTGGATAAGTTTTCGATTTGGAATCATTAGAATGTATGTGTGTGATTTTTATGATACTACGTCGAGCTGAGAAAATTATTCTGACTTTTAAATAATATTGTAGTTAGATTGACGTATTTAATATGAAATCATCTGATATTTGCCTTGGATAAGTTTTCGATTTGGAATCATTAGAATGTATGTGTGTGATTTTTATGATACTACGTTGAGCTGAGAAAATTATTCTGACTTTTAAATAATATTGTAGTTAGATTGACGTATTTAATATGAAGTGTTTAAAAATGATTTATGTATCTTAAGACGTATACATCTTACTGTTAGGACGCAATGATATACAGACGATATATGTTATGCAATCCAAAGGCTGCGATGATCATTTGTGCACTCAGTATTCGACGAAATTCCGGTTTAATCCCGGTTTTGACGAACGTAACTCTACGAGGAATGTAAATTAATCCGTCGAATCAATATTTAACTACTGGCTGATTTCGAATCAATATCTGACGATCCTTCGATTTAGGAAGACGAGAAATTATGGACTCTCTTCGTCACTAACGAAAAAGAGATATTAATTATTTATATTCCATTGTAACAATTCTTATTAATGGTAGAGTATTGAATATTATATTGAATGAACTCGATCAAATAAAATCTGAAATATACATCAAAGAAGGATATTTGGTGGTTTAGTTTTATTATTACATTTTCCATCGTCCTCTATTTAATCCTACTCTATTCTTATAATTGCATGTCAAATTATTTATCAATTATTTATAATAATAATTACTGACAATGATTTGTTAAACGTATTCAAGACCTAATCGATCGATAATATCGTGTTCATCTACACTGATCCAGTTATATCTCAATTAAAGAGAAAAGCTATTGCTCCAGTATCCAAGTGGATGTCCAACGAAAGGAGGTTAATTACGAAATTATGTGAGATCTTCGAGGGGATAACGCTCGGATAAAGACGGTCGAGACCGTTCACCCAGTCGTTAAAAATAACGATTGATTTGATAACTCGGTCATTCCTAATAGAACGTTCAAACCGAGTTAAGTCCCTCGCAGTTTCCTTCGTATTAACGAGCTAGCCGTGACTATTCTTCGTTTTAACACGAGCTCTCGTCATATGCTTTAAACTATAAAACGTTCAAATCGTATCGGAACGTACGTAAAACTCGCCACCCTTGTCTCTTCTCTCCCCGTTTCCTTTTACGAGATGCGATCGCCCTGGGAATGGGCGTCGTGTCGCAAAAGTTAAATTAGCGAGCGTAACGAACGATCCCTCGGATCGATACACCCCATCGCCTCGGCTTAATTCAATATTCAATTAAACGCAGCAAGGACACGATGCTTACTCGCGCGTTTTTCAACCACTCACGATGTCAATTCAATTTCCAAAGAAATCCGTCAAGTCGTACCGCATTTAAAAAGTAATTGAGCAGCGAAAGAACCTCTTCCCTTGTTCATATACTCACCAATATATTTTATGATACTACTAGACAAAACGTGGATAAACTTACATCGTCACCCGGAACACGTTAACGAGCGATTAATCAGGATTGAGTATAAGTAATTATTTAAGGATTCTTTTCTAACCGCAGAAGCTCCTTATAGGCTCGTAAATTATTTTTATCAAGCTTTTAGTACAAAAATATAGTCATACGATGTGAGAATATAGTAATATAATAAAAATCCGTTAAGCTTCGTCAATACAAGGATATTGTTACGATATTAAAAGACCAAAAAATTTTACTTGACTAAAAAGTCTTCACGTTTATAGGGAATAAAAGTTTTTTACGATAAATGATCGAATACTTTGGCGAGCCATTGATGAAGTAGACAGAGGGTTCCGGGCTTTGATATCGAAAATATTCCAGGATGCCGATAAAGAATTTGATCTCCTGCCACCGCGAGCCTCCGGGAGAGATAAGGGACGCTGGGAGCCGAGGGTGAATCGAACGCCCACGCAAGTACAGTCGCTACTTACGCGGAGACACACTTACCCACGAGCTACTGGACCCTGCGAACAAAATATTTATTCTTTATCAAAATCTGATAACAAATTTTATATGAAAAGTAAGAAACGATACACATAGACATTTCTAAATGGATTTCTAGATATGTACAGAGCAAAAGTTCTTACATGGATATTATAATTTTCAAAAATAAAGTATAATATAATAAATATTTTCTAATAGTATCAGAATGTGGATAAAAATTTGATATTTTTATTGGATACTATTTATAATACATATAAAAATATAATTTAAATTTTACGCTCGATTTAGTCTATGAGCATTATGACGACGTTCTATTTGATTATTTCTTTAATTTCTGTTTATGAAACGAGATTGTTATAGCCATTTCGATGAAACAAGTCGCGTCGACCAAGTTCTGAAGGAGGAGGCGAAGTGCAATCGCACGATTCCTGGATTTCGCATCGGTTCTTACGATAAATGAACGAATACGCGCTCGATCGAGCAGCATCGAGCAAATAAACTTACTCAATTTCTATCGGAGAAGCATACGCGGCGTTACACGTTCGCGTGCAGTTAGGCAACCGGGAAATCAATTTCATTTCCTTCTATCTGCCAGATAGCTACCTCCCTTTACCTTTGACTTACGTCCATTGAAATTACCAGACCAAGAGCTCAGTTGTATTTCTCTGTCGGTTCTCAAAGTTTAAGCGTAATTTCATTACGTCTTAGAAACGAATTAATCATGCGCTTTTCACTAAAAAGGATACGGGAGATATACTCATTAATTATCAACAGCAAAATACAAATCGTGACGATTTACAGGATTAATAGATTCCATCCTTTAAACCGAAGGTTGTATTTTAATAAAAGTCCGCAGTCCATTTATAAGAAATGAATCAAATGCTGCATCATTTTTCACACCTTACATTGCACGAGTTTAAACTTGTACAGTTGTTGTTCTTTAGGCAAGCTTCCTTACCATCCACCACAGAAGACGTTCTGAAGATTCTTTTTCCGTGAGATGAAATTATATCCACGGGATCGGATTTATTAATGGAAGCGAACAAACTCCTGAGTATAAGATAATCAATTTGAAGGAGGGTGAAATAAATCAAAACGCCTCTGAAGTATTGATAGTGTAATAATAACGTGCAGGAGCTTATTGGATTTAATATATCAATACACTTCCATCGACATCGGTTTTATTAGTTCAATGTCGTTACACGTTCTATTCATTGTAAAGTTTGCTAAAACATTCGTTGGCCTTGTTCTACGCGAAACGGCCTCGTACCTGGAGGTGGTTCGTTACAACGAAACCGCCCCGAAATAAATTCTCCGTTGTCTGGCCGGTAAAGCGAGCGCATACAGATGAGGAATTTTCGTGACGGTCTCGGGGATGATGGCCTTTCCTATTCGAGAGCAACACTCTGATAAGTAGACTGCGGATTTTTATGTAAAACACGTCTTTTACGATGTCACTTGCAAAAATTGTGTCTTACGTAAAAGAAACTTTTTTCTTATCATTTAAATAGTGCACTCGGCAAGCTTAAAATTCTCCTGTCTTTAGAACCCTTTGGACATATCGCTTCGCTGTGAACGAAGGAAATTCCTTGTGAAAAAAACTAGAACGCGGTAGCATTCCGGAAACGTAAGTATTAAATAGTTCCTGGTATAGGTACACAAAGAAAGAGCGGGAGATCAACTCCATCGTAAAACTGCAATAACACGCGGCTTTATGAAAAAATATTATGGAATTTAATAATTTAAGGGGAGTTGTAACAAAGGATATTAATATCGAGCTACGAGTTCTTCCCGGTAATACCATTAAGCAAGATTGAATTTTCGGTGGAGTGCACGGTAGCCAGTTATACACGAACGCCGGCTGTCGCGATAGAATAAGCAAATTCCATATTTTCCTTTCCATTCCGGCGTAAAATAATTTTACCTCCCAGTTATCATTCGCTTTTTGTAAGAAAACGAAGGTATACCGGTTTTAAAACTGTTACAATAATTCAGTTCAGTTTCATTCCAAATATATCTCAACGAATAACGGCTCCGAGTCTTTTATATGAGTTTTCCAATAACCAGACTTTTTAAGGTTTGAATTCTGTTTCCACGGGATGCGCGGCTGTTTCCTGAAAATGTTTCAGACGATGAAAGTTAAAATTTCATAAAGTTCCGGAATAAACAAACTGCATCAGAGATTCTACAATTTTTACAAATAAATAAGTTGATACGTCGCTAAAAATTTTATCAAAAGATATAATTTTTAACGCTAGCACTCTTTCTCCCTTTCGGTCGTCTAGTTTGACTTTCCTAATCGTATCGAAGGTAACGAGAAGCTGCGTTAAGGTGGATTGTTTCGTAACAGTAATTATACCGTTAATACAGGTGTTGGAACGGTTTCGTTAGGCGAATTGCGCAAGACGAAGCAACGACGAAGTTTACCGTGACATAGGAGCCCCTGTATACGTATATACACGTTTACACGTCCCGACGCGATAACAATTTCCAAAATTGTTGCTGCCGTGCAAATGAGAAATTGTTTAGCCGGAGATTGCCGTCGCAACTTCCTTCGATTACCGGTGAATATGTCATGCACTCCCTTTTACGCAAGTCTATAAAAAAAAATCTAACAGAGTGCAAATTGTTAAAAAAATCATTCAGTCCAACCGCGTAATAGATTATACAAAAAAGCCGTTTAAAATATCGGTCTGTATTTCGTATAATTATCGGATTTCCGACGTACTTATGAACGTGTATAATGGGTTATGAATAGCGTATCTCAATATCTGTTGAAATGGTTAACTGAAACTTGTATCCAGAACAGAATCTGACGGGAATAGCTTACGAAAAGCGTTCCCACATGTTCCATTGTTATTTAACGCAGCATTGTTCGCCGCAGCGGTGAATTATTTAACGTCTATGTAAGATGTGAGAGGCCGCGGTTCCCCATTATCAAGTATTAAACAGCCACTGAATACTGGAGTCGATCGGCGCTCCGCGGCCTGCCCCCGCGACTCAAACTTTAATCGCCGCCGAATATTAAATATAACAACCGATTGCAGTTGGGCAAATGTTGCGATTGTCCGGGGAATTTAATCTCCGAGCTTCCGTCACGTTCTCTCTGCGACCCGCGGAATCTAATTTCAAGTTTGCCCCTCGAGCAGGATGTACCTACGTCTTCTTCTCTTGTCATCCTTCAGATCGTTCGCTTGCTAAATAGTATCGGGGAAACTATATTTCCAATAGTAACGCAATTATTTGTGAAGTTATTTGGGTCAGTGAATTCTGCCGAGGAGAAACGGATTTGTTGAGCATTTTAAATTCAGAGAAACCATTCCCTGGAGTGCGATCGATGGAAATATATTATTATTAGAACGAATCGAATAAATGAAAAATCAGATAACTTATGTGATGATTCTTCTTGCATGCTATATGCATTAATATTGTGTGCCATAAAATGTACACGTACCTAAAACGATTTTGAACCAGTCGTGGCACCGCGTGCAAGTGAAACTGTGGTCCAAAATCGTTTAAGGTATGTGTACGTCATGTACGTAATTTTGTATATTATGGAAAACCACTTTAATGAGTTAATTCAAACCTGACTTAGCCGAGTAACAGCAACAAGTCTATTAACATATCGCTGTTGTTCCGCGTTCTATTTTTAAAGATTCTAAGGTAATATCATTTGAATAGTATTAACGCATGGGAACGCTGATTAACTTTTTAAAGCATCGGTTGCATCCTGCAGCGCAGTCGTTTCTTCGAGCTATTGTAACGTAATCAGCTACCCATCGGCGTGGGTGCACACCCGCTGACGTCACCGTGTGCGCGTCTTATGCAGTATGCATGAACCGCCCTGGAAATCCGTGTACAGCGAGTTTCGAAAAATGGGCACGAATCAACGCGTCCGATCTCCTAACCCGTGATTTAGCAATTGAAGGAAAATTCGACTGAAACGAACCGCATTATCACTCCTCTGACCGTACGTGTTCCGTCCTCTCTTGCAACCTGAATCACGAATTACTAGATCGGAGATTTTTGTGCAAAATAAAAATCTTCCTACGTTGATTTCAAAAAAGAGGTCTAAGTCGAGATCTCTTTTACCCTAGATTAATAACAATACATTGTTTCATCAATAAATTATTATAAGGTCAATGTACCTATTTCTACTCATGTCCCTATTTCTGCTCACTTTACAGTATTTATATTATTAAAAATTTACGATTTATTTAATAAATATTTAAGTAATATTTATATAATTCAAAAATATTTTTTGTTCATTTGTTAAATAAATCGTAAATTTTTAATAATATAAATACTGTAGAATGAGCAGAAATAGGGACATGAGTAGAAATAGGTACATTGACCTTAATATCATTTATTTCCTGCAAATATTCTTTTAGAGAGATTTCTTCTCGTGTAAAAAAATTCTAGATCTCGATCGTGCGAATGAATTCGTTTTAAAAATTCTCTTACGAAATGTAATTCATTTCCTTCGAAGACGGGGTTTTATGGAGCAGTATGAAACGGGGATAGATGGTATTTCATAAGCGTACTAATCTCGAGCAGCATCGATGGGATGAAGCTCCTTCTGTAAAAGTTGAAGGATCGGGTGGGTAGACCCATCGGAGGTTTCAGTCCACTTCGTTTAGAAGTTTACGATCGCAGGGAAGACGACCTTCCGGCATCGACTTACATTTATCATCATTCACCGTTCCTTCCACGTTCCTGTCACACGGATGGCCTGTTTTATATTCGGGACCTGCCGCCTGGGAAACGCGATATTTAAAGTCATACCTGCTACGATTTCTCCAATGTTTTTTCCATTTTTATAGATTCAACGGGCGACCAGAATTCATATTGTACAGTGTCGCTGGCAAAGTTATTCGTCAAATATAGCGAAAGAAAAAGCTTCGAGTAGCCAATGTAATTATACTAATTATTAAACGTGCAGAATAATTGTTCTCCTATTTTCCTGTTTTAAATGCTTCTACTCAACTGCATTGATAAAAAGAATTTGTCAAGGATATGATTTTCCTTTGTTGCCAGCAACAGGGTATTTTTTTGTTAATTCCGATTGATGTCTTTAATTGGCTTCTCGTTTCGAAGCTTTATCTCTGAACGCTGTGACGAAAAAGTTCAAGGGATGGTAACGAGATTTTAATATGCGAAAGATGATTAACCGAACAGTAGGTAATAAAAAATAGAGTGATTGGAAGAAGTAAAGAGAAAAACCTATTAAATCGATTTATCGAAAGCAAAAGAGGAAAAACCAATTTCTCTTCACGATCCTTGGACATAGCGTGAACGTATCGCAGACTGTAGATCGATCGCTCCGTGCCAGCTGGCCTCCTAAATTAAAAATTTTCTTCAACGCTGCTTCATTTTAATTCCAATGAATTGTAGGCCTTAATCACTTGTAACAAAGCTGATTCTGCAGGAATTATACAAAGTGTACGAATGCAGTCGTATTATAGGTACACGGCATCGATAAGAAATATTATACACAATGATTCATTGTTTAATAATTTCATTGAAACTTACTAGTATAAATTCAATAAGTAAATATATCTTCGTCCTTCAACAAACCGAAACGAGTTTCTGTCAAACAATAAATATTTCTTATTAACTCTCTGCAAGCTTATAGTATAAAAATGTGTGTATGCAATAATCGTAAGAATTTGTATGTTGATCATTTTTTAAACTGATGTCATAGGAACGGAGTCTGGAAATCTTGATACTCTTTCACTTTGAGCACAGACATTTCTGTTTCAATTGGTGGGCGATAACCGCGGAAAAATTGTCGCATCGGAATCGTTCGCTTTTACGAACCGTCTTCGGTGGCAGAGATGCATTCGGCAAAATTTCTAGGAGTTCAATCGTCGATTAATCATCCCTTATCGTGACACACAACGATTTCTCAGAGATGGGAGTAAACGTGCATCTACCTTCCAGCGGAAGATGATTTTTCTCGAAATTTTGATCATACATAAATCTTGGCCACGAACGATATCGGACGTCAAGCTTTTGCCTACTAAAATCTTTCAACCATACGCGAGTATTCCTTAAAATCTGTCAAAGTATCTGGCAAGTATTCTACATTGGCATTCATAAATCGTAGAATAAAAATATATTCCGTATGAAAGATTCCAATAAATCTTGACATTTAACAAATTTTTATTTTCTCGTTCAGATTCTTAAAATGTCTCATCCGGCGCGTCTTAAGACTTATGGACGGGGGTGTACACACTCGCGTTCAACGTCTACAACAGGATTACCTTTGAAGTGAGAAATTTCCCTTGGCGACGCGTAGAGACTTGCGGGGAAATCGATGGAACCGAAAAGGGAAGAACAATTTCTATTCTTTTTGTCCCCAAGGGAACTCAGTACTTTACTTTGGAGTACTTTGACAATCCTCTTTCCTCGAATTTACAAGAGGCGTCTACGAAGTTCGCGCATAATTTCTCATCTTCTTAATTAGGTAATATCAGAACATGAATAGTAGCGAGACACGCGAACGTGAATCACGCTAATCGCAGTCTACGCTAACGACTGCTTCGATGCCGGTTAACCTGGCTCTTCACTCGTTAGGAAAAAAAAAAGAATCAATTTCATAATGGATTCGCTCGTTATTGGCACCATCCATTATACTGTCTGATATGCCGTCGACTGTCCATTTACCTGGAGCCTTCATCAACCTGTCGCGTGGATATTTACGGAAATATTCTCGCCTACCAAAAAGACTTAATGGATACGAGTGAAAAAATGACAGACTCATTCGACGAGAAGAATAAAAATCATCTAAAGAAGACAAGGATCGTGTTCTTATTTTATCATACGATACTTACCATATAGTATAATATTACACGTTCTTTCAATCATGTACTACGTCAAGTGCGAAAAGGATGTAAGTAAAAAAATTAACATTCTGTAGTATTGAACTATAAATCCATACGACACAATACAAATGAAAATTTCATTTGCATAAACTCATTCGTACATACAATTATCTAGTGTATTTTTCAATACACATTACATTCATATTTCGTATTTTTACGTCTCATTCGGTTACGATCACTTATATTTTGTATGAGTCCTGCAAAAATGTACTAGACGGAAAGAACTGGAATAGTTAAAAGAATACGGATATCGAACACAGTTCCGACGTTGGGTAAAGAGAGCCATGAATCTCTACGACGTAACTGAGATTATTTCTTATCTCGGAAGATGGGAGGGGGAGAAAATCTCGAGAATTATTGCAGTTAGATGTAATGAAGCGATTGTATTACTAAGTAAGCGGGGTCTGGAATAGTTGATCGCGTTAGGAATGTTCCTTAAGGGTAGCGATGAAATTTTCTTGAGGTTTCTTTAAATTGCGCGTCCGGATGCAGGGCACGGTCGCCCGGTCGCCTCGTGTCGGTTGCAATTGTACTTTCGCACGATGACCGCAATTGAATCAAGCCCCGGGGACCGAGAAGTCTCTGGTATTTAGACGATTCGGGTCAGCTCTTGGTCTTATTAAATTGCAATCTCCTCCTTTCTTAACGCCGGCCAGTTCGCTCAACACCGTTCCAATGGAGTCGAAGGGGACTTCTGCGTATCGGCAACTCAACCAAATAGGTTTCGCTCGCGAATTAGATTGTCTGATAGAAAAATAGAAGTGTCGTTCGTTCTACTGATTTGAAACCAAAGGAATCGACATCCTGATTCATCAATAATTTCTTTTTATTCGATACAAAATACGCATGCTGTAAATAAAAAATATCCTCTGTTTATAAATTTCATTTTGATATCATAAAGTTAATTTTGCAAAAATCCACAGTTACGCTGATGAATTATGCTCGTGCGTAGCATCCAGTTTGCTGAACGAGTCTCTTACCTAAAAGTTTAATCTAATAATTGGAAATCGCGTCACGGAAATTACATTCTAATCCGATTTCGAGTTTGAGATGTTTTTCCTAGATAAATTGCCTCGACGCAGAGAAGTATTTTTTCCCCATGCGATTCCGTTACGAAATTAGTTAAAACCAGCAGCGTGAAATAGAAATGTTGTAGCAACTCTGACTCCGCTCTGTCTCGGTTCCCATTTTTGGCAGATCCCTTGGCCAGATTTCTCTTTCGATCTGTAACTTTCGTTTGACCCGACCGATCTATCTTTGTCACAATTTCCCAGTGTAATTTGTTTTTCGATTCCGCCACTTTGAGCCGGGGAGCACTCGCTTATTAAAGGATTTTCAAACTTCTTGCTTGTATTTTGAACCCTTTCGCTTTATCGGAGGAAAAAACGTAGGAGTCTTTGCGTCATCCAAATTCTACGAATTCTAAAAGGGACGACAAAGAAGCAGGAATCTTGCGGGTTAAATTCCGACTATTTCATTTGTAGGAGGTCCTTCTTTGAGACGAGTCGCTGGCCCGACAACATATTATCATGGATAAAATTAGACGTAAAGTCATCTCAAACGAATCTTTAGTTAAGCGAATTATCGTATTTCATTTCCATAAATTTACATCAGAGGAATTTTATTTTTCATAAAAAATCTGCTTTGAATTCGAGTTTCGAAATAGTAATTTCAAGTGATAACCGCTGGCCTGCACGTTTTTCCACTTATTAGATCCCATGCATACTAAATCAGATCGCATTTTCAAATTATTTTCCCCGTCGGTTGTTCGCGGCCGGTTGCACCGCGTGTAAAATTATTTTCCGGATAAAACATTTTAATACGCCGCGTGTATCATCGCCCGTAACTGCCATTATTATTCGGCGAGCGTAGAGACGGAAACCTGGTAAAACGGAAAATGCTCTTTGGTGATTCGTCATGTCTTCGGAAAGGGAATTATTTGATTTATGAACGGGCGTCCAATTACTTGTGTTGGTAGCGCGGAATTAATTTTATGAATTGAATGTGACGTTCCCTCTTTGATTGACGTGATTAAAATTGATTTCTCAGGAGGGAATCTCTACTGGATTGACGGTATCGTACGAGTCAATGGAAACAATAATCGTGTGATGACCAACTTGTCGACGCGGCGTTAAATAAAGAAATTTAAAAAAGTAGTCGTACGCAGGTTGATTTGATTTATTATTCATAGGAAATAAGATATAAATAATATAAAGGATGCTCGTGGCGCATAAAATTACATAAAACGTGAAAAACAAAATGTATAATACTTAAGGACAAACAAATGTTAATCAGTCTGTCAAGGCTTCTTAGTAAATTTAATTAAACATCATTTTAGATGACAACATTGAAAGTTTCGTGAGAGAAGCATCTTTAATGAAGGCAAACAGCCGCGCTTTTAAAGAGTAGTATCCGTCAAAGGGAACGCGGGGGAAAAAATTTCAGGTTACCAGGACACGGAGGATGTCCGCGAAGTGGGATTACGCGGCGAGACGAGAGAATATTTCCCGTCGTTGTCCTCCTTCGTAACTAATTCATCCCCATTGTCGCGGCACGTTTCGCGTTGCATTTTCGGAATGCCTGTGTAACTTTGTCGCTCATTTCCCTTCCATGATCTTAATTAAGCGAAATCAAGGCTCCGCATCCTCGTAGATAAATCTCTGTCTCAAAGCAATGCATTTAAGACGAATAATCTAAATGAAATCTATTTCAAGAGGCAAATTAAATTTTATCATTAACTTCTCCTTATTACTTATTGTTTCTTTACTTATACGCGCGTTCACATCAGAATGCAATAAGCTCGAAAGTAAAGCTAAGGACAAACGGCAAATTAAATTTCTTATTAAACTAGACGGATCTTATCGTTAGTTTAAATAACTGACTAACTTCCAGAAGAGGATTAATTACAAGAAGCATCAAACATTTATTTTTGAAAAAAAAGTTTCAGAATCGAGTCGAACGGACTATCTCTTTCATTGTGCGTCTCAAACGGACTGTCCTTTTCTTTATGCTAAAGACCAATCTTTGTTGATTGTATGAAAAGAATGCAGGAAACTACATAATAGAATCCGGTGGAAAAAGTTTCCACGAGATCTCGAGAATTGTTTCAGAAAAGGGAACTAATTAATTAGATGAAGTGCAGGACAGGGAGAAACCTTTCATAGGGAAATGATAGAAAACAGATTTTTCCCGGAGACTCCTGTGGGAAGCAACTGCGACAATAGTTGAAAATAACATTCATCAAAACTGCCACAGTCTTTTCGCGAGAGATAGAACCGAGTTTTTAAATTTTCGATACAGCTCCCTGTTATTTCAAGCGCTTTATTTAGAATATAATTTGAAAATTGACAATAAAATGTCAATCAGTATTTTCATCACAATTATTTTTGATGGTTGATACTCTATTTTAAAATAAAATTTAAACTGGGAAATTTTTAAATAAAATTTAAACTGGGATTTTCCTGTTTCTGTCTGAATTTTGACTTTACCAATAATTTTCCAAACGTGGCATAAAAGTTTTCAGAAAAAATTGTGCTACCAGAGAAGATTTTAGAGAGAATCATGTATAAAACTCCGTAGTGTATGGATCTCCGGATCGAGACGAAGAATTCTACTATCGGCGGAAGATACGCGATGAAAGACAGCCTCGGTGTTTATTCAAATTGGAATACACGTTCTGAAAAGAAATTTTCGTTCGAAATAAGTGAACGGCGGCTCTTTGAGGAGAAGAAGGGCGAAAAAGAATTTCCGCAAAGAAGACGCGGGGCTTTCCCTACGAAATAAAATTAAGGCGAGCGCCCCCGGATAAAAAGAGGAGTTTCCCGTTTCGATTACGATGATGCGAACGCTTAATAGAAATGATTATTCCACCTAGCTGGACTTTTAATATCCTGGTGGCGGTGGAAACATCCCCCTAATTGTGAGTTTCATCGACGGATGTTGTACGTACAAACGGCGATCTCCTCCAATTATTAACAAAATTCGGCTTGTAGGAGGTTAGTCCGTTTTTCATACTTCCACCGTTTCATCGAGTTTATCCATATCGAAAACCATTGGAATCTCCGATATTAAAAATTGTTAACCGAATATTTCGTTAAACAAATTTAAGGGCCGAGAGTACCGAGAATATAACGTGATGTAATCAAGAGTACAATACACAATTACTGTTTCTAAGGGGTAAATCTCAAACTAGATTTTCTTTTGTAAATCAACGGCACAAAAGCGTAATTTCGCATAAAAATTCACAGTCCGTTGGTAACGAACAGCCGTTATGACGGCCGATTGGAACTCGAGACTCGGGTGCGTAAACAAATTTTATACCTGGATACATAGTGTGCACGGAGTATGTAAAAACCGAGAGAGAGAAATAATTTTCTGAGAAATCGGAGCATAACTGCGTATACACCGAGACAGATTACTTTGCGACAGGAAAATGCACGGAGAAATTGACGTGCACAACAAATTATATGCAAGCATAATTCTTATTCATTTGACTACAATGCAATGTTAAATTGTAACAAGTTTACAAGAGGAATATTGCTGGATTTATTGTATAAGTTTACTGCGCGTTTTACGTACCAACGCCTGGAGATAAGAACCCGAAGTTACGCAATAAGATTCGACGCGATACAGAATGCAATTTCACTGATATTTGAACGGGTATCGAAACTCAACAATTTTCGGTATTCCCCAAAGAATTTGCCCGAAAAATCAAACTTACATTGTTCTGAAGTCAATCATATGACAATGTATTTTTGGACCCTCCGGGCGCGAAATTCGGTTTCTCGTGCACGTTTAGTGGGCGCAAAATAGCACATTCCTGCCCTAGGGCGGAAAACACGAAA
>SMSR01015988.1:26388-70643 GCA_019453355.1 Ceratina japonica | reverse complement strand
GCGAATATTGTATACTCAATTGGAGCGAATTCCGGCGTTAATTCACAACTGATGGCACGACACGAGCCACGTCGAAAAGGACAATTCGAGGACGCTCAGCTCGGTGAAAATTCCGTAGCGACGCAACGGCTACAATTTCAGCTGACGCCGGACTTCACAAATCACCGGGAAAAAGTGCTGCAGCGCTTCTCCCCCGTGCGCTCTTCCGCCCGGCTGTTGTACGCTTTTCTTTATCCGCGGTGAAACTCGAATATTACGTTCATCCTGGGGACCATCGTCTATTCGCGACGCGAGATACGGAAACTTTTATTCGATGAATATTCCAGCGATCAGAGATTATTTAAGACTGTTGAGGGCCGAGCGGTAAAATCTCTGGAGCAAAACAATATACGCATTTTTAGCATAGGCAGATGAAACCGAAATGGCAGACTTGTGACCAAGAAATTGAATTAACCCTTTGGGTACGGATTTATTTGAGAAAATATTTGCATGTGGAACGGATATAATTTTTGGTTGCTTGGAGTAGTATGTAAAAGCAGTACATTTTACGTAAGAATTTATTTATTTCTAAAATATTGGTGACATATGTAGTATTAAGATGTCTTCAAGTAATTAGAATTGCAAAACAAAAATAAATTAATAACAACAAAATAAAACTAAAATGACGTGTCTCAGACGTCAAATGTACCCAAGGGGTTAAATAAATGGATGAAAAATTCTTTTTCTGTCGTTGGGAAAAAAGAGAGAGAGAGAGGAACTCCTTTATGATTTTTAGTAATGTATGACCTGACAAGTTTTCACTTAATGTAGACAGAATTTGTTACAAGAAAAATTTGTCCTGTGTCACTCGAAAAATACTTGGTACATTTATGCAGCTTTCTCCTGGGACGGTGGTTTTACTCATCAAAGGAAAGCGGCGAAGTGTTTTTGCGGGTACGAGGTAATGGAAGCCGCTTAAGAATTAATTAACGCGTTAACAGGGAATGGATGTGTCGTATGGAAATTAGTTTTTAAGTTAGTCGCAAGGAAGGCGAGTTAACGGGCACCGAGAAATCGTATAGCGTGCGTGCAAGGGTGCGGACGTTTAAACGATTTACGGTAACAAAACAATTTAATCAGGACGGGAAACAGGAAGTTCGCTGGAACAAAACTTAGCGGTGACACCTGGCTCAGGGAAAGTTTAATTAGGAACGTAAACGGTCAACTTTTCGTTCCTCGCGCGGAGGGAAAGAACGAACGAGTTCGATTTCCCTATATACTGGTTTCGAATTCTCGCTTCGACGACTTTTATCCTCCACCTTTTTCAGATGAAAGATCAACCTTTCGTCAATTACCTCAAAGCGTGTTTAAAAAGTCGTATGTAATGCGATTACATCAAAGATACATGTCGTACGAACTGCTCGCCGATACTTGAGCTGATATTTTAGCTTTCCGGTGATCTAAAGATTGAAGAGCTTCGAAAAAATTATCGTAATAAAGTAGAAATCGTGGTCATGAAATTACTCGAACAGAACGGTAGTCGGTCGACGGTTTTTCTCGAATTTAAACGATGCTTGACAGGCGTCCTATCGTAAACGATGCGTCGAATCGATAGTCGGATGCGTATGTAATACTGGCGTGTATAGTAGTAAACCGCGTTGCTCGTTCAAATATACAAAACCAACGACGCGGAAATTAGGAAAGGACAAATTAACGGCGAATCGAAACGTGTCAATCAGTGCTCGAAACGGCCGGTGCAAATGCTACCAAACCGATGAAATTAACATACACTTCCCACCTTTTCAAAGCGGCAGAATCAACGTTATTCATTTATTTTTCCTACTGGCAAATTTGCACAAAGCAAATAATGTCACCCCATTGAATCCACAATTGCTGTTTTAAATATGTGTACAACGTACTTCAGCTTCGTTTCACAAACGATCGGTTCGTGAACAAGTAACTTTGTAAAAGAGTCAAAGTAATTTTGTATAAGAACGCGGTCGATCGGTTATACATTAATACATAATTAAAAGTATTACCAGAGAATAATTTGTTGGTACTTTTCAACAAATCTGCGGCGCTTTCTGATAGCTAACTTTTCATGAAGATCACTCGAGACCTAATATGAACCACGTTCTCGTTAGTTGTTAAAAATTGATTGAAGAAACGCGACGCTCGCGTGCTGTATACGTAAAAACTTCTAAGATTTCTGACTTACTGGTAGCGTAGCTGCTTCTTAATCCGATCGGTCTCCTCAACGTGCAATGCCAAGCAAAGATCGAAGTTCCATCGACACAAACCACAACCGTATTTCTGCCCTCATCGCTAATATTTTATTACGTTTATTAAAACCGCCGGGGGCCGATAATTAACTAATAATTTAACACGAGTTTATTACACGAGGGCCAACAAGTCACTGAACCGCAAACTGGTAGCAGTTACCCTCTCTTTTCACTGATATTATATTTATTATATTATAAGAATAGGTCACCGTGAATTCCGATGATCTAAACATAGTTTCTGCCGCGGGAGACGAACTTCCTGACGATTATTGACAAACACGCGAATCGTTTTGTTTAAACGAAGAACGAGGAGGGATAGAACTCGTCGTGGTCGTCGTCTTTCGGAGAACTAACAACCTAGCGACGCTCCCGTTCTCTGGCGGTTAGAGTTCAAGCTTTATTTAATAAAATAAATAATCGAACGAAACAAACTCTAATATTCCCTGATCCTTTCTGAATTAAATTTCGAGAGAACGTCTGATCGATACAAAAAATCAATGCTTAATTTTCTGATTACAGATCGATGAAGATAGACTAATAGAATAAAGAAATACCGAACGATAGGAAATACCAATTTACAGATGTGCACACGAAAATTGTACAGAGGGTCTATTGAATTTAACATCGAATCGATACTGTTCATGCGAATACNACCTGACAAGTTTTCACTTAATGTAGACAGAATTTGTTACAAGAAAAATTAGTCCTGTGTCACTCGAAAAATACTTGGTACATTTATGTAGCTTTCTCCTGGGACGGTGGTTTTACTCATCAAAGGAACGCGGCGAAGTGTTTTTGCGGGTACGAGGTAATGGAAGCCGCTTAAGAATTAATTAACGCGTTAACAGGGAATGGATGTGTCGCATGGAAATTAGTTTTTAAGTTAGTCGCAAGGAAGGCGAGTTAACGGGCACCGAGAAATCGTATAGCGTGCGTGCAGNGGAGAACGAACGAGGTAGCACTTGGAACGTCAATAAAATCAGTATGCTACCGAAATTGAGTGTACTCGGCTCTCGCAGAGTCAAGAGGTAGTGAGAGTCGAAACGAAAATGAAAACAAAAATTGAATAATCGTGTCTCTCATAGAAAATCTGACAATCGACGTGCAGCGATTGTGATAACAATAGTAATGTCCCCGATAGATTGAATACGTTCACGCCCACGCTGTAATGTCCATTACTCTTGTGATAAACATTAAAAGGGACTGAAGATGGTGACGTGAAGTCCAAGGGGGAAGATAGAACTGATGAGGAATCGAGAAGAGCTGAAAATGATGGGAACGAGCCTCGAGGCATTCAACAGCACCAGTTATTACGATGCTGATCAATTATCGGAGAACCTGACGAGCAACGAGAATCCGAACGAGCCGCTCGAATGCAAACAGGGAATCAATTCGAGCGGTCTCTTCGATTTCGTGATCTACGGCGTGCTGATAAACCTGATCGGACTCTTCGGGATATTCGGGAACGCGATCTCGATGATCATTCTCTCCCGGCCGCAGATGAAATCATCGATCAATTACCTACTGATCGGCCTGGCCAGGTGCGACACCGTGTTAATTATCATTTCGGTAAGTCGATTAGCCCTCCCCCGGTGACGTCAAGCTTAAGAGGCTCTTAACGTCGGAAAAGTTTTAAAAAAATATACGGAACGTACGCATAAAAGAGCTCCGGCTAAAGTAGCGGCTTAAATTATAAACGAAAGACAGTCATTTCTTTCTTAACGTTCAACCCTTCCCTTCTATTCCGGCCGCGCATTACGTAAAGCGGTTTCATTGCTAAATGAATATCTCGAGGCCAACATCGAGATCCCCGAGGATTCCAAAGTACTTGCTCGCTATTTATTCGCTATTAAAAATGTTTTAAGTCCTGAGAAATTTTTTCTAATCGAATCAGAATAATCTACTTTTTTAATCACTTGGCAGTGATTATACCGTGCTTTTTCATTTATATAACCGACTGAAAGAGATGAGGTGATCGAGAGAAGATCGTGTTTTCAGATATTAATTTACGGCTTACCTGCGATTTACGCGTACACTGGCCTGCTGTTCAACTACAAGTTCATCGTCTATCCGAAAATAGTCCGATTCCTGTACCCGTTGTCGTGCATGGCGCAAATAGCGACGGTGTACTTGACTCTGACAGTGACGCTGGAGAGGTATATCGCCGTCTGTCATCCCTTGAGGGCCAGATCCTTCTGTACCTGTGGACGAGCGCAATTGGCAGTTCTGATTATCGTCCTATTTTCGTTCGTTTACAATCTACCAAAGTAAGTCTACTCGGCAACGTTCGCCAAACGGCATCAGCAATACAAGATCAATGTTTCATCTCGCTGTACGCCAAGTTTCTTTCGCGTCCAGACTAAATCAATAAGAATTGTTAAATCCTGTTAAAATTTAATTTCAAAGATTCAGTCTTTTCCTGTTTCCACTAATATTTGTTTTATACTATTTTTATAAGTATTTAAGGTGTAATGTATTTATTTCATTTGCGTCTGCAGATTCTGGGAGGTAGATTATTATACGGAGACGCACTGGAAGTACAACGTCACCGTGTACTGTCTGTACCCGGCGGACTTGAGGAGCAACGACTTGTACGTCACGCTCTACGTCCATTGGATGTACTTCTTCATCTGTTATCTCTTCCCATTCCTCGCCTTGGTGATCTTCAACGCGACCATTTATCGAAGGGTAAGGAATCCGAATTAAAAACACAAATTTTCTTCTCAGAGCAACAAAGGAAACGTGAAAAGTTCTCGGTATCGATAACAGACGCGACCGTACTTAAAGTCTTCTT
Source organism: Ceratina japonica (assembly GCA_019453355.1). Classification (NCBI taxonomy): domain Eukaryota; kingdom Metazoa; phylum Arthropoda; class Insecta; order Hymenoptera; family Apidae; genus Ceratina; species Ceratina japonica. The sequence goes on along the minus strand of SMSR01015988.1, from coordinate 65,588 downwards.
TATGAACGCGTCTNAAACACAAATTTTCTTCTCAGAGCAACAAAGGAAACGTGAAAAGTTCTCGATATCGATAACAGACGCGACCGTACTTAAAGTCTTCTTTATGAACGCGTCCGCTCGGCGAAGCAGCGAGGACAAATATTTTCACGAGTATTTTCACTTCCGTTCTTTTACGAACTCCGTTCAGCCGCGATGTACAAATACGTTTCATTTCGTTCACAGTTGCGAATTTTTGTAACACTCGAGATAGAGAACGCGGTTCGCGCGATTTCTTATGCGATGGCAATCTCCTAAATGGTCCGTTGCCAGATAAATCTTTGCATAACTTCGCACGGTTCCCCATGCCCCGCGNAATCTCCTAAATGGTCCGTTGCCAGATAAATCTTTGCATAACTTCGCACGATTCCCCATATTCATCTAAAGCTTATATCGCCGCGAAAAACGATTCCTCGAGGGTAAACTCTTTCGCTTTGTGCGCCAACTTCCATTTCCTATCCCTTTTACCCCGTAATTCCACTTTCGTAACGGTGGTGTAGCCTACTGCATTGGATATTTGAAAAAGCGAAAGAAAATGCGAAAAGGTAGCATGTATCGGAGGATATGTACATGATCATATGAATTCATATTCACCGGACTTGTTACACGAGCATTAATAGATATGGAATATGTTTATATTCCATATCGTTGTTCCAGGTGAGACAGGCGAACCAAGACCTGCAGCAGTTGTCCCGTCACCAGAGACGCGAGATCGGTCTTGCGACGATGTTGCTCTGCGTCGTGATCGTCTTCCTGATCTGCAACATCCTGCCGCTCGCCTCGAATATTCACGAGACATTCCTGAACGACCCGCCGCTCTGGTTGGTGCAGATGGGCAACCTCCTCGTCACGATCAACAGCAGCATAAACTTCATCATCTACGTGATCTTCGGTAGGAAGTTCAAGAAGATATTCCTGAGGCTGTTCTGCAGCCCGAATCTGTTCGGGCCGGGACGGGACAGCCCGGAGTTCCCGACGTACGACGAGTCGATCGTCACCAACATGACCAACATAGAGTTAAGGAACTCGATCAGGCATTATTATCTGAACCGATCGAACACCATCAGTAGGAACAATAATTCGGTCTCGAACGGTAGCATGAGACAGAGCGTGAAACTGGCCAGGCCGGCTAGCCCCGGGCCTTGCGTTTATTATCCCGCGAGGAGCCCCGTGAGAAGCCCGAGCCAGACGTCAAGAACGTCCAACGCGCAGAACGGCTGGAGCAAAAAAGACATAGATCCCGCGCTGTAGTGAATCACGGATAATCTGATTCCGACAAATCGCTCGCGGTCGACAATGCACAGTTGTGCCACGTAGGATTTAAATTGTATGTCCTTTAAAAACGATCTCCTAACTCGGACACGGACGAAAATCAATAAGGATTGTCATGTGAAAAGAAACAAATAAAATATTTATTAAATTACAATGCGTTTGTTCAATGAAAATCGTGTGTAATAACTATTGACGACATCAGNTCGCTCGCGGTCGACAATGCACAGTTGTGCCACGTAGGATTTAAATTGTATGTCCTTTAAAAACGATCTCCTAACTCGGACACGGACGAAAATCAATAAGGATTGTCATGTGAAAAGAAACAAATAAAATATTTATTAAATTACAATGCGTTTGTTCAATGAAAATCGTGTGTAATAACTATTGACGACATCAGAGAATTATGACTATTCTTGTTGATTCCTCCTGAATGTATTCTGTATTCTGGATAAACTCGAAAGTATGTATAGTATTACGAATATCTGTCTCTTTCAAACGATTGATTTTTTTATCGAAAATTACATTAAAGTGTAATGATATCACGATAAACGACTCCTTCTAACTGTTAAGGTGCCAGAAATTGACTTATCGTCTCTTTCCACCTATCGTGTATGATACGTGTTTCGATGTCTTATTGAAATTGCAAAATGTGATGCATTAATTATGTCATTTTACAATTGTACAGGTACACATCTAAATATGGTATACGAGACAGTTTATTATTGGGATAAATGTGGAACTTGTGTACTGTAAAAATAAAAGGTAATCATTCATAACTCTGAAACAAATGACGAAAATATTAATTATTGGAGTGTGATAAAGAGATCAATTTAAAACGAATGATCACCTTTTATATAAGAATACAATTAAAATACAGCGTTAAGTAGACAATATGATATTTCTGTAAGGAAGCGTCATTGTTATTGCAATGCACAAAATTTTAGCAAAATTGTAAATACCACCAACAAATTACACTATTTTGATATGCTATCGAGCGTAGAATTTCTTTGGTGGAATAAATGATGGAATTGTATGTGCGACTGTTCTTTTAGGAAGAGATACGGAAAGAAAAACGACCAAAAAAAGATGAAACTTTCCTATTGTTCCTAGGTATATAAGAGAACTGAATTATCGTTTGAAAATGCAGTATTATAAAAGATGTCCTTAGCGCTCTTTATATAATAATTGAGTGAATGTAAATAACTTTTGAATCCGACTAAAGTATCTTCCATCTTTCTAAAAGCTAGTAAACATTTAGATTGTAAAATCGTTCGGACACATTATAATATCTTCATCATTTGGTATTTTCTAGTATTCTAAAATGATTTTCTTTATACGTAAGCGTTTGATACCATCGGCATGTCTTATTATTTAACGATCGATTAATGCCTCTCATATACGCATAAACTAACAGCGCAAATCTTCGCGTAATATAATAGACTTACCATAGTATCATATAAAATGAAACGCAAACGTACCTGATGTCATTTACTAATCGTAAGTAGATTCTTTTGTACATAATCGTTTCGCAACAACAAAAAAACACGTGCAAACTTAGGCACCGAGTTTTGTTTATGGTTTCGATCGAGACGCACGACATCTCGATACTTTTGAGGTTTCGAGATAACGAGGCGCTCGATATGTTTCGCAACGAAATTGCGAAATTCGTATAATTATTAATATCAAAATTTCCAATCAAACAGAGGGAAAAGAAACGCTCTCGTAATTAATACGACAAAAATATACATAACTATGTATAACAGATTCTAGTCAACTTTCGATTAAGCTGTAGGTAAATTCAAAATCTTTCTAATTATAAGTGTACACGCGTGTATATATAAACGTACACATTACAAATGTATGTATAGATAATAAAAAGATGTCATATAAAAAACGAATGTCGTAAATTACTTGCATGCAGTAAATGGTTAAACAGAACTGTTATACGCATAGTGTAAGTCCAGAATAAAATGATTGTAATCAAAAGACAAAAGGTAATGTTACATTTATATATTTTTATATGTACATTTTATTTAACCACTGGATTACGTCATAACGTCTCACATACATTCACATATATTATAAATTGAAATAAACTTATAATTAGTGGAACTGGTGACAGATCGGTACACTGTACTTAATGCGGCAATATACATAATAAGAACGATGGCCCGTTCACTAACAGCCCATGAAAAATGAATTTTCGTTTATTCTTAATGATAGTTGGATGATACAGAAATTATTATTATTACATAATATGTCTACTGCATGTCACCTTAGTTTCACTTTGCTTCCTTCTTAGCTTTCGGTTTCAGCCAGAGATATAACCCAAGAATTGCCATGCCACCGAGCGCGGACATGGCTACCTATAAAAAAGGATACGAAAGATATATATTTGTTCGAATAGCGACTTAAATCTAAACGTTTGAAATCGTTGAGAGACAGAACAGCTTTAAGGTTACTTACGTTCGCGCGGCCGCGATCAGTGACACTGTTGAAGTACTTCGAGAGCCCAGTTAACTTAGGTTCGTCGCTCGCCATTGTTTGTTAATAATAAATGATAAACGTATTTAATATACAAGTTCAAAATGTCACTTGTCGCTTCGACAGAATTCGAATTACACCACCTCGTTACGGGCTCGACTTTTCCTATCTGTTCCTATCTCTGTAGTCGAGCTACGAGAGACCGACCCTAGAGGCGACACGAGACATCCGCTGAATCCGCTGTAGATCCCAGCACCGTCCGTTGAGGAACAGTGAACTCAGATTTCACTCTTTCTTATCACATGTTGATTACAGGCGGAGTCTGCCAGGGTAGATCTCTGCCAGTGATCTATATCACTGATCTCTGCTAACAAAGTTCTGGACCATGCCTCATCGGTGAACGTTTCTTCCGACTTGATCGCAACGTGCAGCACTTTCGTTGCGGGCACGCGCGAGAACAAAGGCATGAGAACTCTCTTTGGTAGGGCGATATCATTTATGTATTTCATGGAGCTGGTTCACCATTCTATCACATTCTATTCCATTCTATTCAAAAGCTAACGAGCTAACCTGACTTTGAAGAAACTGAACGTTTTCTGTTTAACTCTGTTGCTTTAAAGTATATATTTTTGAGAATTCGTTTCCATGTACTTTATAGTGTAATTATTGTTATCCGTGAACTGTATAATATTTTATCTAAAGGAAACAAAGTATCGCCTAATGAAAAAGACATTTTTATTGTTTTCATTATAGGATATGATAAAGGAGAGTGAATACTAAGTTGTAACGATAACAGACGGGTGATTTTGATTAAGAATTTGTGATTTATAATATACAACAATGTTTAAACGTAAATTTGATGAGATGGAGAGTGGTGGAGGCATTAGTAAACCACCAGTAAAAAATTCTTTAGATTCAGACGAAGAAGATGATGATGCTAACGAAGATAATTATAATATAATGAGTGATGGTGAAATCGAAGGTATGCACAAGTGCATAGAATATCGTTTATTATTATGTGATTCTGAGTATTCTTATCTAATTATTAGGTGCCGAGGATGGGCCAAGTGCTCCTGAGACAAATATTGGTTTTACTGCCTTTAATATGAAAGAAGAATTAGAAGAGGGGCATTTTGATAAACAAGGTCATTATCTCTGGAACAAAGAAAAAGAAATTAGAGACAACTGGTTGGACAACATCGATTGGATGCAGGTTTGTAAAATAATTTTTGAGTGTGTGAAAATCAATCTATTAAGCCCTCTTATAATCCTCTGACAGTTGTACAGTGAAAGAAAATATTTCGTGATATGAAATAGGATGTAGACATGTTCCCATGTTTTATAATTGTTCCCTATTCTTAGACTTTGCATATTGAAATATCAGAATATGTTTTCATACAGCAGACAAATAGAATTATCTGTAAACCCGCCTCGTTTACTCAGTAATGCAAAACATTACTAAGGCATAATCTTGATAGATCAATCCGAGTTCTACAGCAAGTGTAAAGAAGAAAGGCAAAGACAGTGAAAAACATGGGCTAGCAGATAGTGATAGTGAGGACGAAGATCCAGATATTTTGTTCGATCCGACACAGCTTTATAAACAGATATTGGAATACTTACAACCTGGGGAGACTGTTTCCAAGGCTTTATGCAGGCTTGGTATGTATTTTTATTCTTACTGCTCTGCTTCATAAAATATATTGTTTACTATATATACATATTACAGGGAAGGGAAAGAAAAGGTTGACTACTGCGGAAAGATGGAAAAGGAAACAGGCAAAGATACCTGTAGAGGATGAAAATTCTGCTAGTATAATAAAATTAACTGAACTGGCAAATGAATTATTAACTCGTACTGGGAATATGGACATATATCAAGAAAGTTACGAACATATTAAAAAGAAGGTAACTGACAAGCGAAAACGTAATGAATGTAAGAGCATGTCTGAGATCTTAACACGAAATGAAATTTAAATCCGAATTTTTCCAGGTTGAAGAAGGTGAGAAGCATGCTCATCCTTCCAAACAGGAAGCAGAATTAGATATGTATGCCGATGATTTTGATGTGAAAGAAAAGGCAAAACTGGATGGGAGTGAAAGTAATTATTTCGGGACAGTGTAATTTGTACACTTGTAGCTTTTCAATTTTATACATCGCGTTTAATTTGTCTCTAGGTAATTCCAAAGAAGAGAACGATTCTGCGAAGGACGATGATAAAGAAGAGGAAGTAATGTGGGAATTAAAGTGGTCTCAGGACGAGAACGCGGAAATCCATGGTCCACACACGACCGAGCAGATGCACGTATGGGCGAAAGAAGGATACTTCAAGAGCGGAGCGTGGGTGCGGAGAGCAGGCCAAAATAATCAATTTTACAACGCTGCGCGAATGGATTTCGAACTGTATCTGTGATGTTTCACCTTGAGATAGTTATTCAACGATGAAACTAATATTTTAATTTTTGCAATCATGAATTATTAAATTGGAACTTCGATTCCATTGCAATTGGAAACGCTGTATAATTCGACAAAATATAAACTATTAACTTAAACACTGTGAACATCTGTATATATAGTTATGTTACAAACTTCAGTGATAAAATATTCTGCCACTTTTGCAGCTACAATAATAAATATCAAAAGTTGTCTGTATTTAAGTAAAAGTATCGTCAGTATATTACTGGGTAACAATTCATTCCATGTGTTACTAATATGTATAAAATAACAATTGTTCATTCTTGATACATATCTCACGAATAAACGTATTCGCGAACTACATAAACTTTTCTCATGTAAATGTATCTGTTCGATCTGTTTTAAAATTTCAAAATCTCAACTCTCGACGGGATTTAATAATGTATCCACTTTTTACGTTTTTATTGCCACTTCTTTAAAAAGCAGTCTCGCCATTTAAATCGAGAGAAAAACGAACTTACATTTTAGGAACTTCCTGTGCATACTCAATAAGGAGACGGGGATAGCTCCGAATTTATGGTCCGTCCGGCGTGGTATTTTTAAACAGGATTTTATCCCTAAAGTAAATCTATTTGTACCCCGCATAAAAATGACGACGGTCGGGACGACCGCCCCTGTTTATTCAACAGAGTGCAACTCGGTGTCCTTGCGATCCTTGTTCCCAGACGTTCGAGAAAATAAATGCTGAAAAATCCTTCTCACTCCTATTTATTATTTTTAAATCATAATAAGCGAAACNTTCCTATCTCTGTAGTCGAGCTACGAGAGACCGACCCTAGAGGCGACACGAGACATCCGCTGAATCCGCTGTAGATCCCAGCACCGTCCGTTGAGGAACAGTGAACTCAGATTTCACTCTTTCTTATCACATGTTGATTACAGGCGGAGTCTGCCAGGGTAGATCTCTGCCAGTGATCTATATCACTGATCTCTGCTAACAAAGTTCTGGACCATACCTCATCGGTGAACGTTTCTTCCGACTTGATCGCAATGTGCAGCACTTTCGTTGCGGGCACGCGCGAGAACAAAGGCATGAGAACTCTCTCTGGTAGGGCGATATCATTTATGTATTTCATGGAGCTGGTGCTGTTTCACCATTCTATCACATTCTATTCAAAAGCTAACGAGCTAACCTGACTTTAAAGAAACTGAACGTTTTCTGATTAACTCTGTTGCTTTAAAGTATATATTTTTGAGAATTCGTTTCCATGTACTTTATAGTGTAATTATTGTTATCCGTGAACTGTGTAATATTTTATCTAAAGGAAACAAAGTATTGCCTAATAAAAACGACATTTTTATTGTTTTTATTATAGGATATGATAAAGGAGAGTGAATACTAAGTTGTAACGATAACAGACGGGTGATTTTTATTAAGAATTTGTGATTTATAATATACAACAATGTTTAAACGTAAATTTGATGAGATGGAGAGTGGTGGAGGCATTAGTAAACCACCAGTAAAAAATTCTTTAGATTCAGACGAAGAAGATGATGATGCTAACGAAGATAATTATAATATAATGAGTGATGGTGAAATCGAAGGTATGCACAAGTGCATAGAATATCGTTTATTATTATGTGATTCTGAGTATTCTTATCTAATTATTAGGTGCCGAGGATGGGCCAAGTGCTCCTGAGACAAATATTGGTTTTACTGCCTTTAATATGAAAGAAGAATTAGAAGAGGGGCATTTTGATAAACAAGGTCATTATCTCTGGAACAAAGAAAAAGAAATTAGAGACAACTGGTTGGACAACATCGATTGGATGCAGGTTTGTAAAATAATTTTTGAGTGTGTGAAAATCAATCTATTAAGCCCTCTTATAATCCTCTGACAGTTGTACAGTGAAAGAAAATATTTCGTGATATGAAATAGGATGTAGACATGTTCCCATGTTTTATAATTGTTCCCTATTCTTAGACTTTGCATATTGAAATATCAGAATATGTTTTCATACAGCAGACAAATAGAATTATCTGTAAACCCGCCTCGTTTACTCAGTAATGCAAAACATTACTAAGGCATAATCTTGATAGATCAATCCGAGTTCTACAGCAAGTGTAAAGAAGAAAGGCAAAGACAGTGAAAAACATGGGCTAGCAGATAGTGATAGTGAGGACGAAGATCCAGATATTTTGTTCGATCCGACACAGCTTTATAAACAGATATTGGAATACTTACAACCTGGGGAGACTGTTTCCAAGGCTTTATGTAGGCTTGGTATGTATTTTTATTCTTACTGCTCTGCTTCATAAAATATATTGTTTACTACATATACAGGGAAGGGAAAGAAAAGGTTGACTACTGCGGAAAGATGGAAAAGGAAACAGGCAAAGATACCTGTAGAGGATGAAAATTCTGCTAGTATAATAAAATTAACTGAACTGGCAAATGAATTATTAACTCGTACTGGGAATATGGACATATATCAAGAAAGTTACGAACATATTAAAAAGAAGGTAACTGACAAGCGAAAACGTAATGAATGTAAGAGCATGTCTGAGATCTTAACACGAAATGAAATTTAAATCCGAATTTTTCCAGGTTGAAGAAGGTGAGAAGCATGCTCATCCTTCCAAACAGGAAGCAGAATTAGATATGTATGCCGATGATTTTGATGTGAAAGAAAAGGCAAAACTGGATGGGAGTGAAAGTAATTATTTCGGGACAGTGTAATTTGTACACTTGTAGCTTTTCAATTTTATACATCGCGTTTAATTTGTCTCTAGGTAATTCCAAAGAAGAGAACGATTCTGCGAAGGACGATGATAAAGAAGAGGAAGTAATGTGGGAATTAAAGTGGTCTCAGGACGAGAACGCGGAAATCCATGGTCCACACACGACCGAGCAGATGCACGTATGGGCGAAAGAAGGATACTTCAAGAGCGGAGCGTGGGTGCGGAGAGCAGGCCAAAATAATCAATTTTACAACGCTGCGCGAATGGATTTCGAACTGTATCTGTGATGTTTCACCTTGAGATAGTTATTCAACGATGAAACTAATATTTTAATTTTTGCAATCATGAATTATTAAATTGGAACTTCGATTCCATTGCAATTGGAAACGCTGTATAATTCGACAAAATATAAACTATTAACTTAAACACTGTGAACATCTGTATATATAGTTATGTTACAAACTTCAGTGATAAAATATTCTGCCACTTTTGCAGCTACAATAATAAATATCAAAAGTTGTCTGTATTTAAGTAAAAGTATCGTCAGTATATTACTGGGTAACAATTCATTCCATGTGTTACTAATATGTATAAAATAACAATTGTTCATTCTTGATACATATCTCACGAATAAACGTATTCGCGAACTACATAAACTTTTCTCATGTAAATGTATCTGTTCGATCTGTTTTAAAATTTCAAAATCTCAACTCTCGACGGGATTTAATAATGTATCCACTTTTTACGTTTTTATTGCCACTTCTTTAAAAAGTAGTCTCGCTATTTAAATCGAGAGAAAAACGAACTTACATTTTAGGAACTTCCTGTGCATACTCAATAAGGAGACGGGGATAGCTCCGAATTTATGGTCCGTCCGGCGTGGTATTTTTAAACAGGATTTTATCCCTAAAGTAAATCTATTTGTACCCCGCATAAAAATGACGACGGTCGGGACGACCGCCCCTGTTTATTCAACAGAGTGCAACTCGGTGTCCTTGCGATCCTTGTTCCCAGACGTTCGAGAAAATAAATGCTGAAAAATCCTTCTCACTCCTATTTATTATTTTTAAATCATAATAAGCGAAACGTAAAAGCGCGAACAAGTATTTCAGCATACAATGCCTAATACAGACATAGAAACATTTTAAGCGTGTTTTTAAGATCCTTACATCTTCTATCAGGTCATATATATATATAAAACATAGGGATCAGGATGGTTTAACATATAGTATACCACTTAAGTACATATACAACGAAAACAGTTAACATAAAAGGGACTTGTTAGACAGGCACTCTATCTACATATCGAACAGACAGCACGCGTTTTACTGAATATACAATATAACTTTATTAGATATCTTAAACATTTTTATTAGCAATGTATGAAATTTCTATACGGTTACTTAAAATATTTCGCGTATGTAAGTAAATCGTACATACATATGTACCCGTGAGTATGAGTGTATATATACGTACTACTATACTGCAGTAGTAGTATGTATATAATTTGTATTTGTAATTTATGTATATATATATAATTATTATTATTAATTGTAAATTCGTAGCTCCTACCCGAAGTTTAAAGGAAACCTGGGAAGGAGTCGTAGAAACGGTACATATACATACATAAAACGAGGGTTCATTCCGGTGTCTGATAGCTTCGAACTCCGAAGCCCGATCGAATACCTCTGGTCGTCGACTCGAAATTGAAAAATTCGTACATACGATCGCGACGCGCTTGCAATCAAAATACATGCGCGCGTACACCAATCGATTTCTACATGCTATCATCGAATCACGTGGAAAAAAAGAAAATGAACGCGTTTAACTTGGGGTTTCGCCGCTTTCCGCTATACACGCTCGACAGAGAAAGGAGAGAAAAAAAAAAAGAGCAGAGAAAAAACGATCGAGAAAAAGATCTCGAGTGAGACGTTATCGTTATCAAATCCTAAGATCTATCGGGTCGAAGAATAAGTTCGCCGCGTTAGTCTCGCGGAAACGGCCAATTCCGTGCTCAGCGGTTTCTACCTGGGAAATCCTGCGAATCAGCGAAACACAAAAATCACCGACTCGATATATTTCCAAGTTTCGTTTCTATATTTAATAAAAAGGCGGAAGAAAAAGAGATCTAGAGAAAGAGGACGTAAGGGGAAACAACGGAGGCTAGAAGTAAGAGCTAAGCTGGCGGCTGTACATATACATACGGAAACTATTATACTAATATTTACAGGAGAAGTTCACATAGGTACGTCCGGTGGTTTGTTCGCGATGAAACAAGTTACATTGCTGTTTTTCCCTCGTTGGCTTTTGCGTTACAATTACAATAAAGGAAATAGATGAGACGGGGGGATGAATAAGAAAAGGACCGAGAACGGCACAAACAGTGGACGCATTCGTAAGCCGGTTTCATAAACGCACGCAAAATACGCAAATTGATCGTAACGAATCCATACATATGTATGTATGCAGATCGCGAGGTGTATTCGCGTCTTTACCAGGCGATTGAGAAAAAAAGAAACGGAACGTTCGCCCCTTTTATATGGTCTTAACTCTAGCCTTAATTAGTCTACGGATTAGTATAGTTCCATTAAACGTCAGATACAACGAGTACACGCGGCTGGTGTCCCGGGTGTTTGAGAAGAAGCTGCCCAAACAGAAATTGTGAACGAGAAATTGTTGTAATCACGATAAACTGCTTTTGCGTTGTTGTCAGCGCGTAATAAGTCAGCATTAGCTCGTCAGAGTTACATATTTCGCGCTATGCGAGTCGATTACTTATCTGGACTTTACACGTACGTATAGGAACGAGACAAAGTACAGAAATTTATCCCCTTTTTAAAGCTGAGAGTACAAAGCATTAATTGTTTAATCAGGAAAAATATGTTCTTGAACCTGTATAAATATCTGTTTTATTATTACTATTTCTAGCGTGGAATTCAGTCGAGAGAGGAAGTTATTCATTTCCCGTATCGGAGATTTTTCTCAAACACGGTGAGAAATCCCGTTCTCCGGTGACACCTTTCATTAGCCGCATTAGCATCGATGAAGACTCGAGCGAACGGAGGACCAACACTCGAATGATCGATCGGGGACGTAGCCAGTCGACCATCTTCATCGCGACAGACGCTGTCGTGTCGATTTATGATCATCCGGAACTGCATATTCCGAGAATCATGGAAATCGCTTTAATAATAATGTATTTTCTCGTATCGTTGTTATGAAACCGGCGGAGATACTATCGNATTGCTGTTTTTCCCTCGTTGGCTTTTGCGTTACAATTACAATAAAGGAAATAGATGAGACGGGGGGATGAATAAGAAAAGGACCGAGAACGGCACAAACAGTGGACGCATTCGTAAGCCGGTTTCATAAACGCACGCAAAATACGCAAATTGATCGTAACGAATCCATACATATGTATGTATGTATGCAGATCGCGAGGTGTATTCGCGTCTTTACCAGGCGATCGAGAAAAAAAGAAACGGAACGTTCGCCCCTTTTATATGGTCTTAACTCTAGCCTTAATTAGTCTACGGATTACTATAGTTCCATTAAACGTCGGATACACGAGTACACGCGGCTCAATTGGCGAGTGTCCCGGGTGTTTGAGAAGAAGCTGCCCAAACAGAAATTGTGAACGAGAAATTGTTGTAATCACGATAAACTGCTTTCGCGTTGTTGTCAGCGCGTAATAAGTCAGCATTAGTTCGTCAGAGTTACATATTTCGCGCTATGCGAGTCGATTACTTATCTGGACTTTACACGTACGTATAGGAACGAGACAAAGTACAGAAATTTATCCCCTTTTTAAAGCTGAGAGTACAAAGCATTAATTGTTTAATCAGGAAAAATATGTTCTTGAACCTGTATAAATATCTGTTTTATTATTACTATTTCTAGCGTGGAATTCAGTCGAGAGAGGAAGTTATTCATTTCCCGTATCGGAGATTTTTCTCAAACACGGTGAGAAATCCCGTTCTCCGGTGACACCTTTCATTAGCCGCATTAGCATCGATGAAGACTCGAGCGAACGGAGGACCAACACTCGAATGATCGATCGGGGACGTAGCCAGTCGACCATCTTCATCGCGACAGACGCTGTCGTGTCGATTTATGATCATCCGGAACTGCATATTCCGAGAATCATGGAAATCGCTTTAATAATAATGTATTTTCTCGTATCGTTGTTATGAAACCGGCGGAGATACTATCGTAGATAGACAGACAGACAGACAGACAGACAGACAGACGGACAGACAGACAGACGGACAAACATAGAAATAGAGTCAGGAACAACGAACAGCAAAAAATATAAAAAGAAAGATACAACGAATACTAAAGACGGACGTTTACACGCCTGAGGAACGTGATGTGCATTAGACGTGGCGCAGCTCTTGTCACTATATACATACAAAAATAGCCGTCGATGGGGCGCATCTCGAAACGCATCGAAATCCCCGGTGACACGAAAACCGGAAGGAGCAGAGGAAAAAAGAGGAAACGAGAAGGGAAGAAGAAAGGGTCGGCCGCGAGGAACGGGAAAGAGGAAGCGGACCAAAGGAGGAAGCCGCTTTCGTCTTTCTCGCGCGAGATTCACCGTTCGGAGCGGCCACCCTTCTCTTTTCAATCTTCCTCTTCTCTTCTGCCGTTCGTACGGGCGAGATCCATGTAGCATGACTAACTACCATGACTAACGAGTCGGGCGAAGTGCCACCGTGGAATCTTGGCTAACCGACCGGGAAGGTGGGCCCAATGAAACGCTTCCAACTCTAATATTTTGCCCTGTCAGAAGGTGGTCCCGGTGGCTCGCCTTTTTCCTCCTCCCGTTCCTACTTTTCATTTTTCATTCCCCCTTTTTTTCTAATTGGCCTTTAATCTAGGTTTCCTTCTACCGAGGCCTCCCTTCTGTCAGCTCCTCGAGCTTTATATCCCTTGCCCTGGTTCCTTTCTGCCTCCGAACGCTCGCTTAATCCAAGTAAGATCAATCCGGGAGCACCGTACATGAAACGGCGCCGAGCTTTTATATTATTCGAGATGAAATCGTTCTGAGCGTAGCGGAATTCGTATTTAAATCATTAATCGCTTATACCGAAGTCGATTAAAAAAATATATATACAAATATAAATCCTTTGAAATTGATGGAGCGACGCGTCGAACGTTTCAAGTGCACGCGCGCGTCTGAACCGATCCCGCCGTAGGAAAAGTTTTATTCCACGATTTGCTCGGATCTATAGGCCACAAACTTCGAAACATCGCGGTGCCATAAACTGGATTTCGCATTCGTATCAGAAAAGTCCCCGACAGTCTCCAGGTTCCGTTTTATCGACGTCGATCGGCGGAAAATGAAATGGGAATTGAAAAATCGCCGCGTAATCAGATCCTCCTCGATCGTCGCCAGCAAGTTCCCCGGCCTGGCCGTGACAACCAGATCGCGAACTTCTCTCTGTCAAAACTTTGAAAGTTTCCCCGGGTGATGGACGATCGCGGCGCGGGGCTCGCCGGTCTGTAAACGAGAGCCGCGCGGTTTCTGGGTCAGTAGAACCGTTTTCTAGTTCTACCTCGCTGTTTCCACCCACGGCCGACGCGCAGTTCATTAAATGTATGCACGAGACTCGTCCTAAATCAGAGGGAAATTCCGTTTAACGTAAAATCTGATAGCCCGACGAGACACGATAGAATTAATTTTTTATAGTTGTTCAGCGGTCAGTCGAACGATCGCGGAACGGATACGCTCATCGATCGCATCGATTCTAATCGATTTCACCGTTCTTACAGGTGGCAGGAATATATCATCCCTTCGTTTGTCCGTCCGATTCTTTGTGTCGACTGGCGGGTCGATCGCGGCTTAAATTAAGCGGTCGCGCGGGATGGTAGTTGTCGAAATTCGAACGCCACGGGCTAGCGTCGGGCGCAAATTCTATTTCGACCCCTTTCCGGGACCGCGTTTCGGCCATTTGTACATCCTTGAAATTGCGGGCCGGTTGGTTATACAAAGTCACGCTTTGAGGGGAGAACTTCAATGGAACACGGTTATTATTTACTGTTGGCATTTTGCTTTTGGGTTTCGCTATCCCGCCGCGTTCGAGCCTCTGTTTCACGGTTTAAACGATCCGAACTTCCGTCGCGCCATCCGCGCTCAGAATTTAACCCGCGGCCGGCGATAAAAATTATTCACACTACACTCGCCGAAAGCGAAACGGGGAGAGAGGTTCAAAGGGAATACGAAGCACCGTTACGCGTTTCTGCATTAAAGTATTATTCGAGGGTATCTGCCTTTCACTTTTCAGAGTCGTCTAGGCGCGGCGAGATTTTAATTGGAATTTTTCATCTGCCACAATTTGACGCCTCGTTTCATCGGGGGGAAAGAAGAGAAGAGGAGGGAATTGTTCGAACCAATCAGACGTAACATTTTGAAGGAACGGGTACCATCTTTCATTCTGACCTTATTCCGTCAATCGTGAGTTATTATTCCGACGAGTACTCGCGAATGGAATTACTATATTCCTCAAATCCTATGGCGATCCGAGGTTTTTCACCGAGCGAGCGTACGGGCAGAGGTTTACCGTGGCGGATTGAATATTTAACTTTCGAACTTTCTGCCGGAGGAGCCATCCCGTTGAGAGACTTTAATCAGCAGGAATTCGATATTCCATTAAATTTCTAGACGCGTTGCGTTTCGAGATAGAGCGCACCGACGACGGCGAAACGTACACGAGCTATACGGATCGTCGTAACAGCGTATTCGCGTGCAATCATTCCCGCTGTCACGTGTACAGTATACACCGTGCGTACATATCCGTCCGTAACTTATCGAATACTCGGCGGACGCATTAAATAATTGACGATTCCAGACTCGAGCCGCAAAACCGTTTTTAACCGAGAATAAATACCCGAATACTTCGCAGACGATTTCGTGTAATTATTTTTAGAGAAGTCATTTTTATTAGGATGTAGACGGTTATTGACTGTACGCGGAAGAAATTCAAGTTGCATTAAAACAGCTACGGAAAATGTTAGGTAGACGGTGTCTTTAATAATTCATCTGATTTAGAAAGCACGCGGAGTTCAATAATTCATGAACGGAGGTGTACACACTGGCACGCGAATTCGAAAGCTCGATTATCTTCGTGATGATTACGAACGCATTGTTCTTACTGATGCATCAAGTATATTTTCATCTCGTATTCAAAACGTAACATCATTTTTTCCAAACTTAACATCATAAATTAATAAATAAATATATGTGTATATATATATATATATTATTTATAGGTATGTATATCATTATACGCTCAAGTCTGTATAAACGTGTAATTCTCGTTCTCTAAATATATCATGTACCTCGGTGTCGTAGTGTGCCCCTAACGGTAAAGGTCGCGTCTATTATTGCTTCGATTTACAATCTTCACCTGAAAATGGTCCTCTTCACTCGACTTCGGAACGGGCTCAAAGCGGAAAGGAAAAAGGAACCGTCCGGCTTGCGAATTATACAAACAACATTCGTGTTATTTTGCTCCCTTCGGTGTGCACGTGCACGCCACGTGCGGCTGTACGCGCCTACGTGTACGCGTTAATTCCCACGTGTGTGTATGTGTGTGTGTGTATTGCTTTGCACGCGATTATAAAGAGACAGAGAAAGATACGGAGAAACAGATACAGCTCGTTTCCCGGTAGAGTTAAATCCTTGTGCTTGAGGTAGCCGACTGTTTCGCAAAACTCCTGTCAAGGTTCCTCGGCATCGAACTACTACGAATGCAAATCGAAAAAGAGGAGACGGCGAACGTAGTGCATAGTCAGTAGGGTTGACGGCGGCGGCGGGAGGACGGAAGGATCGGGACAGGGGACGGTCAGAGGGGACAGAGCGAACGCGAGTGAGAGAGGAAGAGAAGTTCTTGGGACGCTATAGTCTAGAAGGGTTTAAACGGACTAACCAGACGCTGCTTTGATTTGATTTGTCACTACGTTTAAATGCGAAATGAACGCCCGCCTCGGAACACGGCGCGCAGCATTTGCACTGAACCAACGGAATCCGACGCAATCCGTGAAAATAAATACGTTCCCGTGTGCCGTGCCGGGGGCGAGAAGGGGGGCGCCCTCGCAACCCACGCCCCGGTTGTACTACAACGCGGTGGCCGCGTTTATGTGCCCGTACAATTTACATTCCGAGTCAGATTGCGTTCCCCCAGCGAAAATGCATTCAGCTGTTCTCCAGCGGCGGCGCGACTATCTCTCGGAAGACATTTCATTTTCAACTCGTCCGCCACGAGCCCCGGCCGTGGCACGAGTAGCCCGGCTGTCGTCCCCGTTCTGGACGATCCTCCAGATTCCGTGATAGCATAGTTGCCGAGCCATCCCGCCGGATCTGATCCGATCCGCAAGTATCCGCGTGTTAAACTTTATCCGGGCTCGCATCGCCGCCTCCCGCCCCCCGCCTCGCTCGCGCGGAGGACGGGATCGATACTTTCGGTGACAGAAGGATTACCGTATCGCGGTCGATCTCAGCCAATCAGTTAGAACAGATCCCCGGCCCTATTAAAGGCGTCGTCCCTCCGGCGCGGCTCGCCTCGTGACTCGCGACACCGATAGATTTAACGCGCGGGACCGTGGAATTTCTTTTCGTAATCCCCGAACGTGACCGAAGCTACCGCGCGGCCAACGGGGTAATCCGTTTCCCCCCGGCGAATCTTCCCCGCGTAAAGGAGCTCTCTGAACGGAGCTTAGCGGCTCGTTTCGCTCGAGTTACGGCGGTTTTGCGGGTTCGCGTCGTACGACTTTTCATTAGCTTCCGGAGTAGCCTCCGGAGGCACGAACGGCCGCACCTCCGCGCTCGTAAGACGGCCGGCTCCGTTCCGCTCAGACGAACACGACGTGTGGCTTCTGCGGCAGCGGCGGCTCGTAATCGTAATCGTAGTCGTAACCGTAGCCGACCCGGTGAGCGTTCGACCTCGGAGCTGGAGGGCTCTGCATGCGATAAAGCGAGAGCATCTCCGGCGGCTCGTCCCGGAGATCGGTCACGTCGGCCACCGCGTACACACCCTCTTCCGTCTGTTGCCCGTACGACGACGGCTCGGTCTCGCGACGGCTGTTGTTCGGTTTCGCGTACTTCGGCGTCTCGTAAATGTTCGCGTCCTGCGCCGACTGCGGGCTCCGTTGACCGGGAGTCTTGCCCCTCGGGGTGTCGTACGGGGTCTCCTCGTTCCTGGCCAGCAACCGTCTGCTGTACGACTCCCCGTTCTTGTCCAGCTCGTCGTTGTTCCTGCCCACGTAGACGAGGAACTCGGGCCGGTTCGGCGCCGCGTACGGCGCTCGCTTCTTCCTCTTGGAACGCGTCAGATGCGCTATCAGCACCAGAATGGTCGCGGTCGCGGCCAGGCAGCCGGCCGCCGACAAAGACAGATAAAGCGGGCTCAACCGGCAGCGCAAAGAACCCTCCGACAGAGCGATCAGCGCTTTGCCGGCGAACTCCTCGTCGGTGCAGATGATATCGCGGGTGTCCAGCTCGAGCCGCGACTCGTTCCGTCGCTCTTCCGCCCTGATAACGTTCCACAGCCAGTGCACCGAGCAGTTGCACACCAGGGGATTGCCGCCGACGCGGAGCGACGACAGACCGTCCACCGGGAATTGCGTGGGTTGAAGCGTCGACAGGCTGCACCGGCGGAGCGAGACCCATTTCAGGTATCTGGCCCCGAACAGGACTCTGGCCGGAAGCTCCTTCAGGCCGCGGTTGCCGTCCAGCGAGATCCGTTCTAAGTTCACGTTGTCGGCGAACGCGCGCGCGTGCACGCTCTCGATCGCGCAGTCGTTCAGCTCGAGGCTCCTTAGTTCAAACAGGTTGCGAAACCCGGCGGCCTTTAAGCTGCCCAGAGGGTTCCTGTCGAGGGTCAGATGCGACAGCACGTTGAGCCTGGCCAGCGCGGCCGTCGGCACGGAGGTCAAGTTGTTCCCGGACAGGTCCAGCCGGAGGATGTCCGGTAGGCGGTCGAACGCGTCGTCAGCGATATTCCTGATAACGTTGTTCGCCAGGTTTAACGAGACTAACGAGGGCAGCGACGGCAGCGAGCTCCTGTCCAGCTCCTGTATGAGATTGTCCGACAGGTCCACGTTCTCCAGGCTGGGCGCCAACGCCAAATTGTCGGTCGGTATCTCCAGCAGCGAGTTCCTGTTCAGGATCAACGTCCGTATTTTGTGCAAGTTCCTCAACAGACCCTCCGGCAGGCTTGTGAGTGAGTTGTCGCTCAGGTTCAAGACTTCCAGTTCGCTGGTGCTCTTGAACGCTTGCTCGTCCATGTCGGAGATGTTATTGCTGGCCAAGTTCAATTCCTTCAACGAGTCCAGGCCCTGGAGCGAGTTCTTCGCCAACGCCCTCACGGCGTTATTGCTCACGTTCAGCGTGGCCAGGTTCTTTTGGAAGACGAAATTGTCCGAGCCCAACGTGTGGATCGCGTTCGACGTCAGATCGAGCGACTCCAGGTTACCGTAGAAGCCGAACGACAGGTGAATATTGGCGACCCGATTGTTGGACAGGTCCAAGTGTCTGATCTCCGGGTTCAATTGGATCGGGACGACCTCGAGGCCTGCGTAAGCGCAGGACGCGCGCAAGCTCTCGTCGTCGCAACGGCATTGCGTCGGGCAGAGACCGTTCGCCACCACTGACATCGCGACGGCAATCGCTATCGCGATTGGCAGCGTCGTCGTCGTCGCCGAGGGTCCACGCGATGCCATTCCATATGAGCTCCTCCTCAACTGGAACTGCCCTGCAACAGCACAACCGTGCGCATATTAGATGTTCTATATTGGAAAGTTTCCGGTTTAAATTCGAGAATTTCTGTTTCCCTCTTATTGAGATATTCTTAAAATAAAGTATACGATCCTCCAAGTACAGTGCTTTGTCGCTTTTTAACGACCATTAAAATTTTATTACCTCGCGGCAAAATCTCGTTCATTATTTAACGGTACTTCTTAAAGAAGTATGAATTTAAATATTCTTTAAACTTCAACGAAAATATATCTCGCTTAATCGCCGTTCAATGTTTCGCTAATTCTTAATAGAGTCTCGCTTGTACTTTTCGACGGTGTTCCTTAAAATGTAAAGTTCGCGAGCGTCGGGCAGAATATATTCTCCAGTGTCTGGGTGAATGGATTCAATTAATCCGTTGATTAAGAGTGTTGGAGCAACGTGAGGTTGTTAGTAATAGAAGGAAAAGATTCGCTTCGAAATGTCTCGGGCTCAATCAAGCACCAACACGTTTGCGTGTAATTGGAACGAGTGTTTTGCCGAGCTTGCTATTGTCTGCTGGCAGGTACAAAGACGTAAAACTCGCCTGAACTTGTAATCATGGTAGACGTCGTAAATTCGAAGCGAGTCATTATTTTCCTTTTATGGGAGACGGGAGGCACGGCCCCCCCGTTCGCTGAATTTCCCGACCGACGATTTCCATCTGATTCCCTTAGTCAGTCGACTAATTAATGAGACATCAAGGAATAATAAATGTTGTACGAAACCATTTCGAGAAATATGTGAAGAGACCGTTTAATAAAGAATGAGACGGATCTCAGTACGTTTCACGTTAAACGACCCATTATTAGATATAGATTCGTTACAAAGCTAATTTTATGGATCCGTTAAATCTAGTAGATCCACGATTAATTGAATAAAATTCTCAGCAACGAAAATAAGCTTTCCAGAAAATGTTAGACACGGCTGGATGTTAATTTAAAATGCATGGCAGTCGTTCGACGCACCTGCCGCAACTTACTCGAAAGCAAGAATGATAGTTTTTAACTGCTGAACGCAATTCCGAAACGAGTCTCACACGTGTTACAGCTTGTAGAACGCTGAATCCCGTCTTCAATGGCTATTTCGAAGAACGTGTTACGACGCAAGTTAAATACACCTCTTGTAAATCTTGATGGAACGCGTCGGAACGGACTGAGATAATTAATATTTTTAGTGGACCGTTCGCAAAACCCGTCCAGATTTCCTTCTCGGTACCATTCAGATTATCACCGTAGATCGTCTTTTCGTTCGTTATTCCGAGTTCCACGGTACACGAAAAGGAAACTTACACCTAGTCCTCGGAAGGTGATGAGACCGTACCGTGCCCGCTTCATTTCCTCGAGATTACGGTTCACAAATTACAGGGTTAAGTTCTCGGAAAAGTAATAGAAATCTTAGCTACGTGCGAAAACGTAAACCCGGCTGAACGCGTACAGTAATAAAACAGCGACGTAACGCGGCGAAGGAAAATGGCTAGGGACAGGCGAAGGCAGTATCTTAATATTGATTACCATCAACAAATCAATATCGCCGTATGCACGTTTATATCTATAGAGCGATTAATTTATAATGATATACTAAATATACGCTCGCCCCTCTTCGGGAGTTTCTCATTTTCAAAGTTATCCGATGTGTTCGTTCCTCGTAATTAAATGATTGGTAATTAAATCAACAAAATAACGCAGACCCGATAATTAAACTCCGATCCATTGAATCGAGGAGAGAAGAAAAGAGACGGCGAGTAACCATACAACTGGTCGCGAGCAACGTGCTCTCCATTTTATTTATTCCGAGCACGTCGAGCATCCTCAATATGCTAAACATCAAATCATTTTTTTTTTTTCCCCCTCGTCCCGCTGAACGATCGAATCGCGGCTATTGGAAACAGTCCACGTAGAAACTGGCTGGCCTGTCTTCCTTTATAAAGTGAATCGAACAACATGTCATTGGTCCAATGCCAGAAGGCCGACCTACCATACGCAGTGGTACACCTATGGAACCAAGGGCCACGGAGCTCGACCCTAAGTCCGCGAAAGTTTCGAGTTACGCGAGCACTCAACTTTCTATTCTGTTCTATAGCGTCGCCGTTTCCCTACACGTCTCGAATAAAGACGTTTCCCGCGATCGCTTATGTTTCAACCGCAGTCCGTTAACTCCCGTTTCACTCTCGACACCGGCCACCGCTTTAATATTTAATAGAAGCCTATAACCTTTAATAGCCGGGCATAAGTCGTACTCAAAATAACTTCTTCCTCCGTCTGTCTGTCTGTCGCGTACCCATGTGTATCGCTGTTCGAAAGCATGAAACGTGCTATAATTTTTTCAAGGAGAAGTTCCCTAGAGTAAACGAAAGTTCGGTATAAAAATACTCGGTTCCCGGTGTCATGAGTCTGAATACATCACGAGGATATAAAGGGTCGATTTGGTTTATCATAAATTAAAAATCATTTTTTAATGCTGTCTGAACTGTCAACCAGTTTGGTCCCATCATTGATATCTTCCATGATAGTGTACCAATTATCAGGAGGAAATTACGGAATGCACTGGCTTTGGCACCGTTGTCCCCGCAGTTTCTGTGATAGTTGAATTTAATTCATTTTATTTATGTTAATTTTGTATGTCTCCTTATTTTCCTGTTTTTCGGGCCTATATATTTTATTGTTAGTTTTTCTAAAAAAATTTTTTTTTGTTATACTAGTGTCATAATGGACTCATGTCCGTTTAATAAAGAAATTAAATTAAATTAAATTAAATTAAATTAAATTAAATTAAATTAATCGAACGTCGCCCGGAGACGTCGCCCCTTTCGATCCGCGCATTGGTCGCCGTAATTATGTAAACGATATTCTCCGGCGGCTGGTCCGGGGCTAAACAGTCTCGCGAAATAAAAATCTCGTGGGTCCACGGGACGAAGCTTTGTGGCAGGCGAGCAAACCGCGAAAGCGTAACCACCCTTCACGTTCCAACGGTTCGCCGCAACAAACTCGATGCAAGCGAGTTTATTTACGGACACCTGCACGTTCAATTCGTGTTCAGATTTTCCCTTGTCCGCCCCGTCGCGTCGCGCCGCGCCGCGCCGATGCATCCGGCTGCTGCTGCCGTGCACTATAACACCATAGTTCACGTGTTTATAGGTAACGGTTATAGGCGCAGGCGTTCCCGTACGCGCGAGCTACACGCGTGTTTATGGAATGGCAACCATTCTCTGTGTCAACTTTTTCCCCGGGCTTACCCGGAGTAAATAACATTAGTCCCCGGTGGGTGGGAGCGGTGCGAAACGAACAATGATAAGCGAAGAATAGTTTTCAAAAGCGAATCGCGTGCGCCTGGCTGCGGCGGCGGCCCGGCTCGAAAATTAACAAGCCGATAAAAACTTTATTCGACCGGTCGTTTTTATTATCTCGCACGGTTGCGAACGGCCGGTTGTGCGCGCCGGGGAACAGCTGGAAAGTTGCTTGTTCGAGTGTGCATCATCGAGAATAACCGGAAAATAGTGTAGTGTACGCGAAATGTCCTCCAATATCCTCGCGGAATCGACGGGGATATTTCCCTTGATTTTTTTTCATTGAAAGTAGCTCTCTCCGAACGGTTTTCGGTTTCATCGATGGCGCACGGTACTTAAGCGGCTGAATTAAAGAGGGGCACCGCGAGTGACGAGGGAATTGAAACCGGTAGAGCTCCGACGCGATGTGCACCGAGTTTGAACTTTGAAACTTGTCGATGTAAGTTCGACATTGGAAAATAATGACAGACCTCTGGGACGTTTAATCGAATCAATGAAGAACTTTAAACGGAGCCGTTTGTACGAGAGTCATTGTATCGGTGGTAGATCGACGTAGACGTTAAGTACACCGTCGAACGCATAAACTATAATTTTCTGGAATACGTTAAGGAGGTTCTACCGGTAACAGTTTAAAAATTACGAAAAATCTAAAATTTAGCGTATGAGTAGATTATGGTTAAATAATGACTGTGTTAAATTTTGGTGAACTTTCATGGGATGAGAGAACAGTTCTGAAGATTTCAATTTAAATTGTTTTTTGCAAATATCTAAGTTCCTATTGGTCGGACGATATATATGCATAGGATCGAAATCATAGATTGATAAATTCTCTAGAACAATCATTCTTGGTAGTTTTTTCTTGTGGGCAACGGTTTTCAAAATAACACGCGGTACAAACTTGAAGTTTTCGGAAGAATGATGTACGCGGCTTGGTTCGAAAACTTAAAATTTTGTCGCGTGTTATTTTGAAAACTGTTACTCGCAGGAAAAAAATACCAAGAATGATTGTTCTAGAGAATTTATCAATCTATGATTTCGATCGTATGCATATATATCGTCCGATCAATAGGAACTTAGATATTTGCGAAAAACAATTTAAATTGAAATCTTCAGAACTTTTCTCTCATCCCATGAAAGTTCACCAAAATTTAACACAGTCGTTATTTAACCAAAATCTACTCATACGCTAAATTTAAGATATTTCGTAATTTAAAAACTGTTACCGGTAGAACCTCCTTAAGGAAACATTGCGCGGAGCGTATATAATAATTTTCGTCGAGCATACATCGACACCCCAATAATGCGACCACTTAAATGCCGTCCAGACGGGCCAAAGAAATCTATTCAGACGCAGACCTAGATTCACGAAACGATCAGCCCCTTCGCTCCGACCCATTGAATAAATAAAAGAAAAACTACTCCCGCAAATCCAGCCACCGCTATTCGAGCGCACACACCATTCGCCGATAGCGGTGGCTCGTAATGGTCCCGGACAAAAGGAATCGCGTTTCACAAAAGGGCCGTTTCGGAGGCAACTCGGTCGCACACGGGATCACCGCGGCTCGTCGCCCGCCTAGCCCGGGACATAGCAACATTAACGCGTGCCCCGTCGCCGGTAATTTCAATCCCAGTAACTAGTCTCCTGGCAAGTGTTCCAGCATAACCGGATGCCCGGCCGAAAAAGGCTCGTTTCGGTAAGTGCTGGCCGTGCCAGTAATTTTTCACGTCCCCTTTTTCTCTGCCCTCCGCCCCTCCCCTCTCTCCGCCGTCGCGGAATAACAAATGGCGCTGATCTCGCTGTCATGTATAATGTACAGATTTACAGCATTCCGCTATCTGACAGAGCTATATGTCCCTCGTTCTCCCTGCGTCTCTGTGTCTCTCCCAGGACCTCGCAGCGAACGCACGGCGAATGGAAACGAAAAAAAAAAAAAATGAAATACACGGGCGGACGTTAACATCCGCAGCATGTAATATCCCGTATGGCAGGTCGAGCGTTATTTTCTCCGGGAAATCGGTCGATGCCGTTTTTTTTCCGCCCGGTTTTTTCTCGTTACCCGAGTCCCCCCGCTATTGGGCCGTGGCTGGACCAGACAGCGGATTTTACCGATCGTATAGCTGCCGAGCTGTAAGAGGAAGAAGAAGAAGACGACGACGACGACGACCAAGTCGTGAAGACGAGGGTGGAACGACGGGTCCCCGCGAAGCTGGGATCAAGGGGAGCGTGATTACTTCGAAATTCGGGCTTTCTGGCCATCGCTATAAGTGACATCGGCCTGATAAACAACACTTGTCTACGAGCAGAGAACGATAAGGGCGAAGGGCTGGCTGTATTAGCCCGGAACGATCCCGGTTACTCGGGGGGGAAAATATTTGTGTTGGATGCTTCCGTGAAATTAGGTCCGTATTACATGGCTTTCAACGGGTAGATGCCAGTCTTCTTATCGCGCTTTATTGCTCCCCCTTTGATTAGTTTACTTCGATTGTTGCTCTACGAGCTATCTCCCGACGGGCGCGCACGAAATGTTACGATTCTGTTTTCCTTTTACATGGAAATTTTATTAACAGAGCCAACTCCGATAAAAGGTAAAACCACTCCATATCGGAATAGTATCAAACGTATAATTAACGCGCGTGTTTTCTATAAAACATATGTTTAATTAAAATAATTTCCATGTTACTTCATATGGTTTCTCTCGGTCGTTAAATAATTTGATATTTCCATATTTATGAAGGGCGTTACAAGATCGTTTCACATTTAATCTGAAGTGGATAATAACGACGGGGCAAAATTTAATGATATCGGATCCGACGAATTCATGTAATTTTTTTTTTAATATCATCAGTAATAGCAGAAATTTTCGATTAAATTCTACTGACAGTAATGAGACTTCCCTCCCCGACGTGTAATTGTAGGACTGCGTAAATTTGACGGGAACACGCCGCGCGAGGGGTAAGTTTTATAAGCTATTCTAAGCAATCTGATGTTTGCCCGAAGTTAGGTACACCAAGTTGTATCATGCGAACTCGTCAAGTGTAACAGTCAAGTTTCCGGGGGAGCCGCGAAACAGCGACAGTCTCCTCCTTTTTGCGGAACTCGCGCCCGAGGAAGGATTTATCCCTGACAAATAACACGTACCCCAGGGTCGCTATAACTAAACTCATTGTTAACGTGTCTTCCCAATAAAACCATGAGCAGAACTGCGAAAAGTCCGTCTACGCTCGAGAGACCGCAGAAACTTATTCCCATTAAACCGCGTAATAAAAACCTGCTGCAACTCAATTTACAAGCGCAGTAAAAAAAAAAATATCTGTCGTCTTTTTCTCCCCCTGATCAAAAGCCCCGCTTTTAGTCTCATTTTAATTCGCGACGTAAAAGTCCGCAAATAAAATTTACCGAGTCGAAATCATCGCTTAAAGCGATCAATTTCTTCCTCGCGCTTTCACCGAGCGAAAACGTGAAAAGTGAATTTACCGGATAAAAGATTTCATTTTCATCGCGCCGCGGCTAGAATTTTCAGTGCGAATTTATTGCGCGAACAGACACCACGCGTTTTTTTCACAATCGGACCGCACTCGCTCGTTCACGCGTGCAGGATTATTAATTCAGCGGTCTCCGAGATTCCTCGGGAAGTCGATAAGAGAAGTTAGTTGAAAACTTAGGCCGATCTTATAACTTATGGGCGACGGCGTAGAACGAATAACCTCGTTTCCGTGTTTTGTTACTCTTTTATGTACAGGTAAGTAAGTACTGTCGCGATCCTTAAAATATTCAAACGTCGGCGATGCGCGCGCGGTCGCCCGCATCGAGATTCCCCGTTCAACGACGTATAGGGAATAAAGGATAAATAATAAATGCGCGACGTTTTTCTTATCTGGCCACGGATGACGAAATTTGTCCGGGCATGCATAATACATGCGGAAATGGCATCGAACGAGCTGGCTAGGCCGCGCGCTGACTTCTTGTCTATAATGGAATCTGCACCGCGGGGCCCGGCCAATTTCTAAGGGTGGTATAAAGCAAAGAAAACGCGGACAGGCAACATATAACGGGGCGAGTCATTCAATTTACAGGATCCTACCCTCCGTCTCCCACCTCCTGTTCCTCCTCTTTCCGTTTCCAACTCATCTCGTTCCAGCCTCGGTGGCTCCCAAACTGAACTGAAGATGAGCCAAACTCATACCGGCTCTTGGCTAACCACGGCCCAGGTCCGCGGGCTATACATATACCCAGCAGCGATGGCTACGAGCTACAAGTGCGAACGATATCGAACTCACTCCCTCCCGACCCGACCCGTCTACGATCTACGGTATCTTGATACAGATTTCGATTCTCGTTAAGACCGAAGATAGGAAGTACTTCGCTCCTCTTGCGAAAGGATTATTGCAAGATACGTACAGAATGGAAGTTGAGAGAAGTTACAGGATAAATATATTTTGTATACGATGTCAGTTCTATAAAGGAGATTGACTGCCTTTAATAAATAACTAGTACGTAAATAAAGGTTCAACAAACAGTGAATATATAGAGGAGGTATTGAAATGAACTAAGGATATTAAAAGGAACAAGGATCTCTCCTTCTGTCAAGCGGATGTACAAAGTCTATTTTAGCATTTTTCGTGCGTCGTAAATATTTCACGTTCACGAATTTTTAACATACTTCGGATGGTATTCCTGTCCCATTCTTGTCCGTTATATTTAGTCACGCGCTTTTGTCCGTTCCTGTGTCAAGCGAAAGAGATCGATGCCTATAGCTAATATTTTGTCGAAGCATAATAATGAAAATAGTTCGTAGTCGAACTGCCTGCGTAAGCGGAATATCCTCGTAAGTCGAGGAATTGGGTCACGGATGAAGTAGGTAAAAAAGAGTAGAAAACATTTTGGGAAATACGTCAATCAATTCCACGCATCCATACAAATTGGATTTATCGGTATATTCGTTTTTTACGTAAAAAGTGTGCTTTAAATCATCTCGGACTACGAAATCCGATCTAATGGGAACATAACGTTCGCCGACGGTTTCTCCCCGTCCCGTTTCACGTTCTCATAATAATTCTTCCTCTATATCCCTAGTCTCGTTTCATTTCAACGAACACGGGGAGAATCAGAAAATCGCAGTGGTTCAATCTACCAAATTGGAGGAATCGTTAGCCGCGGCGGCACGGTGTGACCGCGTTTCGTGCCTCTTCCCCTGACAAATAAGCTCCGACGGCCACACGGATCGCTCTAATTTTTGTGCGTGCCCGGTCTCAATTTGCACCGTTCACTCCGGTTTCGTCGGTCGACGGAGTCTCGCGGCCGTCGAATGCAGTTGAAAACGAGCTAATAAAGACAGGGCCGAGGCCTCGCGTCGTCGTGTCGCCGCCGCGGCGGTAAAAGTCATTAAGCCGCAATTTTTGGCGGAACGAGGGTGATAATCCTCAACACGCTCCATTTTCTTGCCGCGTCAAAAGAAAAGTCATTAAGCGGGAGCTAACTTCGAACTAGGTTGTCGAGATGAGAAAAACTGCTGGTGTATAGACGGGGCACACGTACGCGGCGAGACTCGCGCATCGCGCAGGCCGTATTATAGGTGTACATCGTTGTCGTACGTACACGTAAAATTCATTTGCCGGCTTAATGGTCTGTGAACTTGTAGCATTGTTGTTCGAAAGTCGATCGTTATTTCGGGGTAATAACGCGGTCCAAATTGATATCGTGCGCGGAACACTCGTGAATTATTTAATTTACCTCGGGATTACCTCGCCTTATGACATAAACGTCTGCGGGAAAGTGGTATATTAACTTAAAATCGGCGACTATTAACCTTCGGAGATCGATAATAATGCAAATTACGTCGTTTAAGAGCTGGTTGAATATTCATTCGGACTGAAAATAAAATTGTACACTCCGCATTCTCACGAAGTTATATGAACTGGCTACTACGAAGTATATGTAGATTCTTTAAAACGTTTTTAAACAGGATCCCCGGGACGTAAAGTGGTCTCGAAATAACGTTATCTCAATTAAAAAACTATTATACCGCAACGTCGTAATGCAAATTGAAGCAAAGCGTCAAAAACAGGAAGCGAAAAAAAGTGAAGGACGCGGAACGAAGTTTTCTTGGGAGCCGCAGGAAATCTGTATTGCGGTGGCAGGCAGCGCGANTTTCGGGGTAATAACGCGGTCCAAATTGATATCGTGCGCGGAACACTCGTCAATTATTTAATTTACCTCGGGATTATCTCGCCTTATGACATAAACGTCTGCGGGAAAGTGGTATATTAACTTAAAATCGGCGACTATTAACCTTCGGAGATCGATAATAATGCAAATTACGTCGTTTAAGAGCTGGTTGAATATTCATTCGGACTGAAAATAAAATTGTACACTCCGCATTCTCACGAAGTTATATGAACTGGCTACTACGAAGTATATGTAGATTCTTTAAAACGTTTTTAAACAGGATCCCCGGGACGTAAAGTGGTCTCGAAATAACGTTATCTCAATTAAAAAACTATTATACCGCAACGTCGTAATGCAAATTGAAGCAAAGCGTCAAAAACAGGAAGCGAAAAAAAGTGAAGGACGCGGAACGAAGTTTTCTTGGGAGCCGCAGGAAATCTGTATTGCGGTGGCAGGCAGCGCGAGACCGCGCTTATTACGATTTACCGACTAATTATTATCCGGTTGGGCGCGATGCGAACGGAACGGGGCCGAATAATAACGTGCTCGTTATGAATTGAAAACAGCCGGGCTCGTTTGGTTTTTATTTGGGATCCATACGAAATTAGAGGCGGTCGTCATTGCTTATCGCGGAAAAGGGGCGAGCGCGAATATGCATGAGCCTCGTGCAACTCTCGTACACACGAGCCCGAAAGAACGCGATATTATAAATGCTGCGACGCGGCAATTGCCCCAGATCTCGCGCATACGCTAACAGATTAAACGTTAATATCGGTGGACACTTTGCACGAGCCCAGGATTGTCTACCGTTCCTGATAAACCCTACGCCGGTATCGCTCACCCCCGGCTAAACAAATCGCGCTTTCCGTTTAACCGTTCATTCAATTACTCTGCTCCTGCGCGCCGTTCGTTTCCTACGATCTTCCTATGCGAGGAAATCCGCTGCAACCCGTCTAATTTCACTTTTAATCACGCGGATATTGACACTGCATATGCAGTTATACGCTTCGTTCTTAAGAGTCGAGAGGGTGTGTGTGTGTGTGTGTGGAGGGCCGGGAAAAGGTCCGTCCGTGATCGAGACGCGCGAGAGATCGTTGGATCCGTGTTCGTCGGTCGAAGCGGACGCTGNGAAGTTTTCTTGGGAGCCGCAGGAAATCTGTATTGCGGTGGCAGGCAGCGCGAGACCGCGCTTATTACGATTTACCGACTAATTATTATCCGGTTGGGCGCGATGCGAACGGAACGGGGCCGAATAATAACGTGCTCGTTATGAATTGAAAACAGCCGGGCTCGTTTGGTTTTTATTTGGGATCCATACGAAATTAGAGGCGGTCGTCATTGCTTATCGCGGAAAAGGGGCGAGCGCGAATATGCATGAGCCTCGTGCAACTCTCGTACACACGAGCCCGAAAGAACGCGATATTATAAATGCTGCGACGCGGCAATTGCCCCAGATCTCGCGCATACGCTAACAGATTAAACGTTAATATCGGTGGACACTTTGCACGAGCCCAGGATTGTCTACCGTTCCTGATAAACCCTACGCCGGTATCGCTCACCCCCGGCTAAACAAATCGCGCTTTCCGTTTAACCGTTCATTCAATTACTCTGCTCCTGCGCGCCGTTCGTTTCCTACGATCTTCCTATGCGAGGAAATCCGCTGCAACCCGTCTAATTTCACTTTTAATCACGCGGATATTGACACTGCATATGCAGTTATACGCTTCGTTCTTAAGAGTCGAGAGGGTGTGTGTGTGTGTGTGTGGAGGGCCGGGAAAAGGTCCGTCCGTGATCGAGACGCGCGAGAGATCGTTGGATCCGTGTTCGTCGGTCGAAGCGGACGCTGGCCACGGTCTTAATGAATAGTCCTCGTGGCCTCGTTGAACGACGAGGTAGTCGTCGGGAATAAATTACAGGTTCGTGGCGAGGGAAGTGGACCCTTTAACGCGGGCGCCCCTACTTTAATTTATGCATTTCTTGACCCGCACCGACGGACCCGGATTCCTACCTGTTGGTCCCTGCCCGGTCTACCACCTGTTCGAAAGGCATCCCACTCCCCCTACGACAGCTGGAGAAAAGAAGACGAGTCGGAGTTAGATACAAAAATATACGAGGCGTATTTAAATCTTTCGATGAAGCAGCTGGCACGGTTCGAAACGACGACGCCTCGTTAGAAGAACAGAATACGAGGCTCGACGCCTTCGGATTTAACGCCGTTTAACGAACCGAGCGGCTATTAATTTACCGGGCCGATCGCCGGTAGAAGGGCAATATTTTCAAGGGAACCCGGCCGGGCCGCCTGGAATTTCAACGCCCGAGGACAGACGATTCCCGCACGACTCGTCCCTTATACGTCGTATCGATATAATCGAAAAATTGCGTGATCGCGATCTTCGCTCCCGGCGATTCGACGATACGCTGTGTTACAGACGAGATATTATCCGAAAGGAAGGTAGATCGAGATTGGGAATGGCGTGTCGCGTCGAGACCGGACCGCGTCTAGAAGGTGGCGTGAAATTTTCCTAAAACGATCAACAGGCTAAGGAGAGAACCGCTGGAAACGTTGTTCGGCCGAAGCCGTCAACGCTCTCGTTCGACGGCGCTCCCAGTGGCTGCCAGAAAATTATGCAAATCGCGAGAGGAGAGACCCGATATCAGACCTTGGAAGCCGTCTCGAAATAGGAAGCGTGACAGGGGTCGTCGAGCGATCCCGGAGGAAAAAAGGGAGGACGACTTATCCGTCCGTCCGACGACGGTGCTGCGGTATACGCGCGCACACGGACGCGCGAGGACCGAATGGATGGCCGCTCGTGTCCGGTTCGTATTTCCAGGCCGGGGGTGCCGGCACTCGATCGGTCATCGAACATCTCGGAACGATTTTACCGCGGTATCTAAGACGCGGGGTCGGGGCCCGCGTCCGTTCCGGTAAAATATTGCTTCGCGCGGAGAGATCGCGGCGGCGATGGAAGGGAAACGTCGCGTCGCGCAAACCTAGCCGAGGGTGGCGCATCGAGGGAGAAGCGAAAGAGAACGTAGCGGCGGGGACGACGGGCAGAGGAAAGAGAGCAGAAGGGAAAGGCACTGGAAGGACGAACGAAGAAAGCGAAGGCGGGGAAGCGTGCTCTCTCGCGAGGGTTGGAAAACGAGTGGGAAAAAGCCCCGTGCAATTGCAATCCGGACAAATATCCGGAGCCGAGACGAACGGCGGACGAACAAAGAGCAAAGAGAGGAGTACTGCACAGCCAGAGAAATTGTTCGGGTTACTGCGAAACGAAACGAAACGAAACGAAACGAAACGCTTTTCTCGCTCTTCCGTCTCGTTCTCGCCGACGGCCGGCTGTGTATATATATGTGGCAGTCGATAAACCGCGCCTGCGTAGCTCAAACACAGAGGTGGCTCATCCCCTTGTGAGAGAGGGCCACGAGCTCTCTGCGAGCGAGGTTGCACGGGCCGCTTCCTGGGAGCACACGCATACCGCGTTCTCCCCGCTCGGGGGTGTGGATTAAAGATATTAAAGATACCCGTGGAGAGTATCCCGGTTCGTTCGTTCGTCCTTCTTTCCAGCCGGGTGGCATGCCCGTACGACGACCGGCACCTCGCCAGTCACACCCTTCTGCTTCCTCGCACCGGCACGCAGCGCAGTGCGACTGATAAAAACGTCTGCGATACTCGGTCTAATGCAATTCCGAACTCCTTTGGCTATATCATTGCAGATTCCACTTTCGTTATTTGCGTCGTTTAAAATCCTCTTCGATCGTAAACTTCGCTGTAAACAGGAACAAGTCTCATTTTTATCAGAGGTTTCATACATATTCACAGCATTCCGCTATAAATCTTCATACGAATTCCAGTATCGAAGTATGAAAATTCATTGACACTAAAGCGGCAGCGCGTCGTATTCGTACGAAATCGTATACAGTTTGCCATAAATTAAATCTTCGTTTAAATCTAAGAACATTGGCCTTTAAAGTTGTGAAAACTATATGCGTATCGTAAACCACATCCCTTTTATTGTTCTCTCCCCGCAGTATCTCCTCCAGCGGTCGCTTTTCCTAACGCCTTATGCACGCCGAAACCTCCGTTCCTTCTTTTTTTTTTATTACCCTCCTGCGTCCCTTTTTCCCTATTCTAATGAATATTAATTAAGGAGTCCGTTTCACGAAACGACCGCGGCTCTTTTTTCTATCGGATATTTACGACGACGTCCTGTTGCTCCGAGGGACCGAAAAAATGCGGCTACGAGTTCGTTTGCATGGCGAGGCCGCGATCGGCCGTCTTTGCTGCCTGTAATTCGCGCCGCGTGTCGTACACACGCGCGTTTCAAGCCAAGAATCGATAGAGTGGTAGTCGGCTCCCGCACGGGGAACACGTTTTCCCGCCCGTTCCGTGATTTTCACATCTTTTACCGCCACTGAAATTATGTTGTTATGAATTATTTAGCGGCGTTTCGATCCGCGCGACGACATCATCCTCGGAGGCCGTACGAAAACGAAAAAACGATACCGGCGCGCGACCGCGATTGTAATTACCGGCGCGCGCCCTCAGCGCGAGAGACGCGCGGCTAATTAACATTGCATTAACCATCGGCGACGACGCAATACCCACTTTTTGCTCGTTCTTCCGGCCGCACGTACAAAACTCGGCGGTTCGTAAATTTATGATTCGCCCTCTGCCTCCTCCAGGACTGGTGTGCTCCGCGTAATCGGGCTCGGAGATATCGCCCGGACGAACGACGCACCGGGAATGATTGTTTTTTATTGGACACATGCACGTGTCGAGGCAGCCGAGGCGTGGAGGGCAGCGTAGGCTTATCAGGTTTATCGTCCAATCACTTTTTCACGTACCGTTCCGGCGATGAACGAGGGTCCCTGGAGGACCCTAATTTTACGCCGTATGATTTACTTTACGACGCGAATGTTAATTGGCCGTTTATTCCACTTTTTCCTTTCATCCCATGCTCGATAAGTCGAGTTTTTATCGGGAATGAAATATAAGAGCGTTCACGCGCACGGCGCGGCGGTGTCTGATTTACAGCGGAGGAACGACGGCGTTTTTCTCGTGGAAAAGTTCTAACGACGGAAGAAACGGTTGCCGCGATACAAAGTATAATTTGATAAATCTCGCAATGTAAATCAATGTGTTAGAATAGAGTTTTAAAAATTGGGTTGCGCCGCGCGATGACGGAAGCCCCCCTTCAACGAGCAGACACTTTTTACTCGTTTCTTTTCGTGAATTTATATGATGTATTATTCCCATGAAATATTACAGTAATAAATTTCCACACCGCGGTTTCTTTTTTCTAGGAAATAGTCTGTCTTGTAAAAACTTGAAATTCATCCTCGCGGCCAGTTGATTTTTGTGTTATCGAAAACGCGTACCTAGAATACACGTGATAAAGTGATCAGGCGCGCGACGTAAATCTATTTTTCTTTCGGGAAATAAGTCGTCGTAAATAAATTATGAAGGGAAAATGAAACCCGAGTGTCCCGCGTTTTCCTCGCGACACTCGGTGAAATCGAGTCGCAGACGTAAAGATCATAATCCGGACTTTCTTTTGTCCACGTTTATCCAACTGGACAGCCTTGAACACCTAATATAAGAAGTTTCGGACCGAAAGCAGCGGAAAACCTTCGAGGCCTTCGTCTCAAAAGTGTAACAACAAACTTTCTCCCTCGGTTCCACTCCCTCGCCGCGGCGTGCACGCTGCTGCACACTTTGTTTCCTGTCTTTCGACGAGAACTTCCTGTCCTTCCTTTTCAGCGCTTTCCTCCCCTTTTTTTTCTACCTGTTTCCATACGAAACGGGGAATATCCCTCCATCCGTCAGTCAGGGACACAGGGATCCAATTACAGGTACATTTTGCGGGCCGTTCGATTATTTCGCGGTTACGGGAAACCGGAGATTAAACGCGTCGCCGTTTCTTCCTCTTTTAACGCCGACCACCGGCGTAACAATCGTAAATAGATAGTCGCTGGGATATCGCCGATCGCTATCTAATAATTAGTATCTTTCACCGCGTTTCATCCCACCGTTTTCAAACGTTAATGGCCGCTGCACGGATGCTGCCGTTCGCGTCCGACGCTCCGCACGATAGAACCGGCCAAATGAGCTACACCTATTTCTCCCTTATCTAGCTGACAGTGATGCGCCTTAATTTTTTTTTTCCTCTCCGAACGCGGGAAATACCGACGGACTTTTTACCGGTGCCGGTTTTTACCATCGTGTTAAATGCGAATTTATGACCCCGCGAAACGCGAGTACAATGTACGGACGGTTGTAAAAATAAAATTGCCGGTTTTTAACGAGACTTTCAGTGAATTTTGCAGC
Organism: Ceratina japonica; assembly: GCA_019453355.1. Lineage (NCBI taxonomy): Eukaryota > Metazoa > Arthropoda > Insecta > Hymenoptera > Apidae > Ceratina > Ceratina japonica. The sequence continues at coordinate 30,083 of SMSR01015988.1, read as the reverse complement.
TCCCGACGTTTTGCGAATTTTTCTTCCCGCTGTACACAGCGGCCGCCGTCCTGGAAATTGTTTGTCACGAATTACAGAGAGGCGAGACATTTTTTTCAATTCGCTACCGTCCTTTGATATCCGGCTCCTACTATCATCGCGCGCGAGTTTTCCTCTTGATAAATGTGGACATGATATTAAAATACCGTCGCCGTTACTGCCTCTCGCTGATTTAATAACACCGTCCCATTAACAATCGCATTATACGATCATCGTCAAAGGCAGAATGCATTACACTATTTATACATTCGATGCGATTTGTTTTGGATAATTGATGCCCGCTCCCCGAGTATCTGTAACCGAGCCCGTCTATCATATACCCCGCATAAAACGGGACTTACAATTAATTCATGAAAATCCACCGTGAATATTTGATCGGCTATTACGGCGAGCGCGTTGAACGCGCGATCGGTCGCCGACGTACAATATACCGGAGGATCTTAAGGAACCCGCGAAAACGTTTAAAAGAACGGTTCCCCTCCGGTGCAACAAAAAACTTTCGCGGCCGATTAATTTACGAGGCCGCGGGATGAACGTTTTATTAAGTATCGCTACGCGGCCATATGCATTCCCGTGGGATTCTTTCGCGATCCTTTGTTCGATTCCACAATGTTGTTGGTCGTGTGGTAAGTAATCGCATTGTTCCGCGGGGGCCAGAGAATACGTCGAGACTCGTTTGTTGTCGGGGAGAGCGACCCCCGCGAGTCAATTAATGGTGCAGTTGCCGTAGACAAAAGAAATCTTTCTCGAGTGGATTTCCTGGGCCGTGACCTACCACCTAGGGGGCTGTAAACAAAGCCGGTCGGCAAACAAAGTTGGTAACAAAGGCAAACACGATATCCGCCCTTCAAAGTGTCGCGCATAAAGTTGAGGTGGCAAGGTGCAAGGTTCACCCCGTTCAACCGCCGCCGCACGATTCCCCGTGAAACTTAAATCGCGGGACCCAGGGTGCAGACTGCACAGCCGCGGCCACGGCGAAAAGTGGCTGCGAACTGCCGTAACAGTTAACGTATGTGTATGTTTTATACGGCGCAAGTTCGGCGATAAATCTTCCCTTATCGAGCTCTTCGCCCCCAACCCTCCACCCCCCGTTTACACGTGTGCGGCTCGTATACCGGCGTGTGAGAACGTCTGCGCGCGTGAACGAACAGGGACACGTGCGCGCGTGTCCACGAGCGAAATCTGTTACGCCGCGAGATACCCTCGGCCGCGACACCGCGAGGTGGAAATGATTTCGCTCATGAAGTCGTTCGCTCCGAATTCCTTGATAAAGAACGTCCGACGATGGGAACTGCTCGAACGGGAACAAACAACAGGTAGCTCTACGGGTCGCGACTCGAAACCGACACGGTGGTATGTACTATTTAGGTCTAGGTGGTGGGAACCTCGATTTCCCTTTCCGTGATCCCGTGTGCGTGGAACTCGTCCCGGCGCACGACCGGATCTTTCACTTATTTCGAGAATCATTGTGGACTAAAATACTCGGCTACGAAAAACGTGAAAGAATCACGTACCGAATACGAACAGCCATATGTATGTGTACTGCGCTTTTTATGTTTCCAGAGTAAATAGTGTAAAACAAGATCGGAGTCGGTTCGATGGAAAAAAAATACCTACAGACACTTATAGACAATAGTATACATATGCTTATAGACACGGATCCTCAGACGGAGGGAGAGGTATTAGAGAGCATTTTCATGGGGACTTAGGGTCGGAAGCGACGATTTCGGCATCCTTGATCGCGTACTCTACATTTCTAATGTTCCCGGGGATCAGATGGCGAAGTCAGAGAGAAGGATGGACTCTAAAGAAGCGACGGGACAGCTGCAGCCACCTCGAAGAAACGATTCGACGCGGGGATAAAGCGGTTAGGCCCCTATATCCCATCTTCCATTTCTTTTTGCGTCCCGCTCTCTCTCTCTCTCTCGCCGGTTTCCACCCGGTCTCTCATTTCTGTTCCGTTTCTCTCTCGCCTCCTTTTTTCTCTCTCTCCAAGTTCGAATGGAGGGAGATGTGTATCTCTGAAAATAGGATTGGTGCGGTACGCATTGTGCCGAGGACACTGTCTCTCCACCTCCTCGTTTCACCTACCCTCCCCTATACCCTTGTATTTATAGCCCTCCGGCTTTTCCACCGTGCTTCGCGCCCTACGACCGCTTAATTCGACCGCTCGCGAGAATACAATCTCTCTCCGGTCGAGAGGAGACCTGGCGTCAATAGCCACAAGCAAATGCCTACCAACGAGGATGCAACACAAGGGACACCAGGTGGACTCCCTTGCTACTTACGTACCTACCCTCCGACACACCGGCGTGTCTCCTCTTTCTTTCTTTTTTCCTCTCCCTCTTGTTCTTCGATTGAGTCGACAAAGGGAGGAATAATTGAGTTCCTGAATGAGCACGTGCAAAAAGGACACGCAATCAGGGGGTTTCCTCCGTTAAGATTATTTTCTTTTTATTATCCCCTCTCCCCCACGTTTTCGTGCTTTCATATCTCATTTCTTTAGCGGAAATTGTTTGCCGAAATCACTTGATTCATGAAATTAGTCTCTTATTACACGGGACGACGTTTTTGCTTTCTTTTATCGTCGTGACTGATATCGCGTTTCTCTCTATATAGCGTTTGTAAAAGAACGGTTCGTAGTTTGTGACACTCCATAACAAAATGCACGCCTGTACGATTTCGGGTAGTAAACTAAAATCTCCGATACATTTCCAACAAATCTCCCCGTTTCTACCTTCGCCAAACAAAATCCTGCTTTCCTGTTATTTTTCATCCCTGTAATACTCGGCAACAGCTCAAAACATCAATCATTCACTACTTTATTTCCAACGTCACTGGAGAAAGGAAATTTATGCCTTCAATAAAAACGTAATACCTTTTATTCCTCACGAACTTTTTTTCAGAGGCAACTCAAATAAAGAAGTCAACCCTTCGAAATGATTTTCGGGCTGTTTCAAAATTTTACGCTGGGAATCGTGCGGCGATGTACGCAGAGAAGAACTGAGATAACGTCAGATGAACAATGGCGGCAGACCCCGACGAACGAAACGTATTTTTCTCGTCCGCTCGGTTGGAAGCTGCGAAAATTCCAACGCGGACGTAAACTGTCCCAACGCACTTTCATCCCGCTCATTGTCAGCAGCCCCTTCGGGCCTGTTTGCCGAGGCGCGTTTGTGGCCCATTTTCACGGCGCGACGGCCTTTAAATACGATCGCTCGCAGGAATACCTTTTCTTCAGTCAAGGGGAAACTAATCACGGAGCAAAGCGCAGCGTGCGCGAGCGGATGCGCTCATCCGTGGCCAAGGAACACACCCCGGCCAGGTGCGTTTATGTATGATTTACCACGGCCGTGTTGAAAGTCGATCGACCATTCCGTTCGAGGAAAAAAGAAAAAAGAAAAAGTGGCCGGTGATCCGTTACTCGGTTTATTAAAATTTCTCATGAGCCTCTCGACCCTCCGTTTCTCTATTTTCCACCCGTTCCGTTTCCTCGCTCGATCGGCCGCCGATAAAACGGTATACAGACGTAGAACAAACGCGAGAGAGATTCGCGATAATCATACCTCGCTCCGTTTCTTTGGTCCTCCGTCGAGGGCCCGGGTTTCCCCCCTCGAGTCCGTGGAGATCGATTCGAAAGCAATCGTATCGGATGG
>SMSR01015988.1:0-26272 GCA_019453355.1 Ceratina japonica | reverse complement strand
AAAAGAACGGTTCGTAGTTTGTGACACTCCATAACAAAATGCACGGCTGTACGATTTCGGGTAGTAAACTAAAATCTCCGATACATTTCCAACAAATCTCCCCGTTTCTACCTTCGCCAAACAAAATCCTGCTTTCCTGTTATTTTTCATCCCTGTAATACTCGGCAACAGCTCAAAACATCAATCATTCACTACTTTATTTCCAACGTCACTGGGGAAAGGAAATTTATGCCTTCAATAAAAACGTAATACCTTTTATTCCTCACGAACTTTTTTTCAGAGGCAACTCAAATAAAGAAGTCAACCCTTCGAAATGATTTTCGGGCTGTTTCAAAATTTTACGCTGGGAATCGTGCGGCGATGTACGCAGAGAAGAACTGAGATAACGTCAGATGAACAATGGCGGCAGACCCCGACGAACGAAACGTATTTTTCTCGTCCGCTCGGTTGGAAGCTGCGAAAATTCCGACGCGGACGTAAACTGTCCCAACGCACTTTCATCCCGCTCATTGTCAGCAGCCCCTTCGGGCCTGTTTGCCGAGGCGCGTTTGTGGCCCATTTTCACAGCGCGACGGCCTTTAAATACGATCGCTCGCAGGAATACCTTTTCTTCAGTCAAGGGGAAACTAATCACGGAGCAAAGCGCAGCGTGCGCGAGCGGATGCGCTCATCCGTGGCCAAGGAACACACCCCGGCCAGGTGCGTTTATGTATGATTTACCACGGCCGTGTTGAAAGTCGATCGACCATTCCGTTCGAGGAAAAAAGAAAAAAGAAAAAGTGGCCGGTGATCCGTTACTCGGTTTATTAAAATTTCTCATGAGCCTCTCGACCCTCCGTTTCTCTATTTTCCACCCGTTCCGTTTCCTCGCTCGATCGGCCGCCGATAAAACGGTATACAGACGTAGAACAAACGCGAGAGAGATTCGCGATAATCATACCTCGCTCCGTTTCTTTGGTCCTCCGTCGAGGGCCCGGGTTTCCCCCCTCGAGTCCGTGGAGATCGATTCGAAAGCAATCGTATCGGATGGTGCATTCAGACCTCGACTTTAATTGTGTGAAGTCTCCCGGCTTTGTTTACCGCGACGGCGTAGCGTTTTTTAATTGGAGACGGCGGCCGGATTCCCGGATTCCGGGGGGATCACACGATTTCGTATTTTGATCGCGCCCCGAACGTTATTGCGTCGATGACAAATTTTAAACGTCACACGTTCGTCTGAACATCAGTGAAAAATGTATTCTCACTTTTGATGCGTCTAGTAGCAAAATGAGATGTAGCGTTTCGTTGAATTGTGAACGCGAATTTAACGGCGACGCGAGAAACGTCGTTTAGGGTTTCAGATATGCACGTTGAAATGCTTCAGAAGAGCTATTGTGCACGGATGTTTTCCCGGTACTCTCGTATTTTAAAGCATTACTATCATTTTTTTTTTTAATTGCCCCGATACTCGTTATTGTCGGTGCGCAATAAAAACGTAATTCACCGAATGAAAAGCAACCGGATATCAAACGCAGATATTTCTCGGAGCGATCGCATTTTTGAACTAATAAAATGAATTGCAAAAGTGAACCACTTTGTACGTTCCCAATTATCGGGCGCAACAATAAAAACAGCAGTGCGAGTGCCGTACGTCAAAACAAAATCGTGATATTATATTTCCGTGAGCGACACAAATTTTATTCTATATTCTGGAGTTGTTCGTCCGCACAGAAGGATTGTTCGATAATTCCGAGATCACCGTGGATTGAAAAAAAACCTATATACATATAAATAGTTCCATTTTTCGCGTCATACCTTTTTCTTCTATCTCTTGAAGTAGAAACGAAAATCCATCTGGCCAAAACATATTTGTCTGCGAATTCTTCGCGTACGATCAAAAATCGAGGCAATTAACGAGCTAATTAAATATCAATATTATCAATGATAATAACTTAATTATTACCGAGGATTAAATTAATCAATATCGGGCATATAATTAAACAGTGAATGATTACAGAATTAGCGTGCAATTAAACGGTGGGATCGCGTTGGCGGCGAATAAGAAACGAGTCCGAGGGACGGTCAAACGGGCGATCGATAAGAAAGGCAAACAATAGTCTTGTCACGTTCGACGATGAAGATCGGTCGGGGAAAGCGTATGCGAGCGATCGGTCGCGTCGCGATATTAAACGTGATTCGCGAGACCGAGGCAATCTGCTCCACGGAGTGCACACATCGGACATTATTAATCAGACGTTTGAACCGTGGTGGTGCAGCCAAGTGTTTGTCGACGCGAAGCAAGTGGACGTGCGCATGATTTATGAACCTCGCCGATACTACATACTTAGGTGGGTGTTGTCACGGGGCACGTTCGCCGCGGCAAAGTCGTTCAATTCCACCGATTTTCCCATTAACCACCGGTACCGCGGCACGCCGGCATAGCGTACGAAAATTTAATTCCATAACGGAGGCCCCGAAATGGCCGGGTAATGACGGAGGAACGAAGGGGACGGCAGGGAACGGAACAGAGCCATGCATTCCGCCGCGTACTTAATACCTGCACCGCAATATATAAGCCGATGTTAATAATCGGCGAGAATATTTTCGGACCCGGGTTTCCATCGGCCCCCGAAAAATAGTAATAACCCACGGAACGGGGTAAGGGTGCATTTCATTAACGGCTCTCCTCCCCATGAGCCGAAGTTATCGAGATTAGAAGTATCCCCTGCCCTGCCATCGATTTCTTTTTTCTACCCCGGCTATCAGGGAATTAATTATGAAGTGTGAGCCGTTGGCTTTACCCCATAATATATCGCTCCTTTAATATCGCGGACCGAAACATTTTAAGACGTTTAACCCCTTGCCTTCGGAGGCGGCTTACCGTGAGGAAAATACGACTTTCGGGGTATTTATTAAAAAATCTCGATAGTCTTTAAATCGCCTGACACCGGCGCTCAGGCGGGGGACAAATTTTCCGGCGACAGACGCGATTTGATGCATTTAACAGTTCGCGGAATCGGGACTGGACGGCTCGATTCGCTCGTTGGCCGCGTTTAACGATAGACCATTGAACCGTACACGCTTTTGTGAGCAGCGATTTTTGCGGAATCGTATTAAGCTTGGCTCGCAATAATATTCGTACCCGAGGGTACGCGTACAGAGGTGCGCTCGCATCCGATCGTTTATCGAAAATCGCCGGTGGTCAAGGAGATCTTAACCGCGTCGATGGTCGCTCGACTTTGTTACTGGATAAAATATTGACGTCGGCACGATGGTAAAGCGAATTTTCTCTTTGGTGATGGACCTAGAATCATAGGTAGTGGACGAAACGTTCGAATAATATTTCGCGCGAATGAATTTTCTCTTAATTTGCCAGAGAGACGCAGCCTTGATTATTATACGTGAAAAACGTATATTTTTACGAAGGCTATAATAGACGGAGCGCAATTATGAGTCCCTCGATAAATTAATAGCCCTGAAAAGCCGTTACATGACGGCGAGTCGCACATGCATCCGTTAAACGAGTTACACGTTATGCCTACAATTAATCTCATATACCTTTTACTGCCGATCCACGATACGAAGCTAAAAGAATTCCTATTACACGGCGTTACTCGCGAACCCCGTCGTATGGATTATATTTAATTCAATATCGCGTATACGAACGTCGTCGTACGCCGTGACGCGACAAAGGAAAGAACAATTCTTTCGTTTCGCGTACAGCTGACTCGCCGCCAGAGGCGGAAACATCCGTGACTCATTGTCAGCGTTGCAAAAAGGGGTGGCGAGGTAATACTTACACCGACAGACGTGGAGTTTCAGTACGTCTCCCCGAAGTTGTGCACATCGACCTGCGGCGCGGCGTGGATTTCGCACACACACGGGTCCTCCTCTCCGGCTTCCGGCCCGTGCGAGTCCCCGTCGCCGTGGTTCCCGACGCGAAAAGTCTCCGCTCGGACGTGCGGTTGATCAACTGGCACAAGCACCTTTCATCGGTAAGCGCCGGGGCCGGGTCCGAAGCCAGCCAGGTTTCCTCGAGATCACTGGCCAGCCACGTGACTAGCCGTGGGAAACAATCGGTATTTGTGCGAGGCACGAGCTCCGTACGCTCGTGCACATTGAGATCCGCGAGCGAACTGGCCGCCGCGCGCGCGGACTGCCCTCGAGAGGAATCGAAAACAGCGGCCCCGCGTGCACGGACTTCCCGTGTCTGGGAGACAGACGGACGGACACGAAAAAGTTAAGCACGTACTTTACCACGGCGAGAGAAACTAACAACAAAAGACACGGGAGAAACAGAGCGGACGGCTATACAAAGCGGGGCGGACGAACGGGGGACAGGGACAGACGAAGGGAGAGAGAGAGAGAGAAGAGAGACAGAAAGAGAGAGATAGAGAGAANAAAAGTTAAGCACGTACTTTACCACGGCGAGAGAAACTAACAACAAAAGACACGGGAGAAACAGAGCGGACGGCTATACAAAGCGGGGCGGACGAACGGGGGACAGGGACAGACGAAGGGAGAGAGAGAGAGAGAAGGAGAAAAAGAGAGGACGAAAGACCGCGGTTTCTCCCTGAGATTTCGAGCTGCACTGCAAACGGGAACAGTCAGTCCTCACTGAATCGGAGTTTGCCTACGTACTCGCGGCTGAGAGTCTTCGGGATCTGCGCAGTTGCTCGCTCACCACCACTATTTTCCACCACCATCGCCGCCACCACCACCGTCGCCGTCGCCGCCGCCGCCACCACCATTCCGTTAACCCCAAACCTCCATGGCTCCTCTCTCTTCCTCTCTCTCACTCACTCTCGGCTCCCAACAACCCTAAACTCGAGCTCTAGCCTAGGCAGCGCCCTAACTACGCCTGACGAAGGCTCCGAGCGACGCGTGAACGCGAGATTATTCTTATCCGACCGAAGATTGCTTCCGACAAAGTTACAACTCGGCTCGCGGATTGCGTGCATGTAAATGCCACCGAGCCTCGCCTCGCCGGTGCAGCTATTCACGACGTTCTACGCGATGTGCTTAAGCGTGTACCACGCAAGATGAATGCGGTAATTACGATTCAAAATCGACCGGTGCATCGCGAGGAATCGATGCGATCGCTCGTCTGCTCCGAAGAACGATGCACGCGGGGCTTAGACTCTTTAGGACGGCACTCGCCGAGGATGAGACGGTCTTACGGCAGATCGGTACGCTGGACGGTACTCAGGCAGGTTCACGAGTATTTTGCTTCAGAGAGAGGCTTCAATGTATCCCCGGCGAACTTCAGAGATGCTTCTGAAAACAGTCGTTTGATAAATCCTAATCTCGAGTTCATAAGTGGTCATTGTCTCCCCGACGTTTCCACGCCGTTTTATCTTATCGCGGGGGTTACGCCTTTGCACATACGCTAATTGCCTGTCCCCAAGGCGTAATGCATATTCAAAATAGTTCCGACTATTTTCGCATAAGTACGCGAGATTTAATTTACTCGTAATCGCGCCGTTAACGCTGTTAATGGTATAGCGGCGAAACCGCTTGCTTAAAATTAGTCGGAGATTCGTTGCTCCTGTGCTACGTTAAGAATGTACCGAGTGTACTATTGAGGATACCTTTATCTCTTACATGTTCGCATCGTGTGCGGTACGTTACGGCGGTGGTTTCTCGCTTCTGCTGAAAAGAACGTCTCGAATAAAAGAGAAGAAAAGTAGAGCTCGGTCGAACAAGACCGTTAATTCCTCAGTGTAACCGCGATGTGTACAAAAACGACTCTCGGAGATATTTCTTGGCAACCCGTATTGCGTAATTACTACGGGATCATCGATTTCCCAAACTTGTCGTTCTTTTTTTTTTGCGCAACGAGCAGAAAGCGAGCTGAATAGCTTCGGCCGGTTTTAGACGGGAGGAGACCGAACGACCGTGTTAATAAGTTTTGGAGGGCGACTAAAAATCTGGCGACAAGGAGGAGGAATCTTGTACGAAGTGACGCTTCCTAAAGTTCGTTGCTCCGTACATGTTGTCTCCGCACAGTCCGCGGAACGTTGGACGTTTGCCAAAGTCATTCTCACATAATTTCAGGAGAATATAAGCGCCAAAAAATACACGGGACCCGCCGGCTATGATTCCGCTATAAATCTATAAACAGAAGAATAATCGTCACTAGTTCTTGCAGTAGCGAAACGTTAACGTGACCCGGCTTAATTAAATTCGATGCGCCCATGTGATACTACTGTCGTTTTAATTCACTATCGTGAGAGAGATCGCCGGGCGAGCAGTGCGCGTCGAATAGTCACCATATATCACCTTCGCTCCTGTTTCACGGCAGATCATGTGATAAATATAAAAAGCATACTTTTCCCTAATTAATCGCAAGATAGGTATCTAAAAACAGAAAGAGAAATAATGAAGAATAACGTAATTATATCTGACCGCGACGGAGGGTTATTATAAAGTGATAATTGCGTCCGATTTATTTCACTATTAAAATCGTTCGAAAGGAATTGTATTTTATCGTTATTCGAGTTTATAATATAAAATCTGATAGAGAGGCTACGTGAGCGCCATCTGATGCTTTATATGCAAAGCGGATAATTTGATTGCCGCGTCGATAAAATTATTGTGTCCTTTTTTCCTCTGACAACTATTGCACGCTTTCCGAGCATTTAAATAAATTGTTAAATACATCTATAGCACGATTGAATCGAGTTTATTACGATCCGTAAAATAAAAAATGACGATCGAACAGAATAAATAGTAGGGAATGTTGCATGCAGTGAAGAGTGACTTTTTATAAAACGCCGAGAGCCAATAAATAATTTGAAGCCGATACGATTTTGTAGATGCATGAAATAAATTTTTGTAAAGGCAGAGATGAATTTGCATCCTTCTAATTGCAGAACGGACATAGACTAAGCCAGAAGTCAATGGTATGACCTTAAGCTTTGATAATTACATTAGCGTAATACGAATAAACATGATAACACACAAAAACGATGTCAAATGTTTGCGGAGATCGCGTATAAGAGGCTGTATGGAGTGTGATGTACCAGATAACGCTCTTACATAATTATATTACTTCATTGCTTAAACATTTTTAATTTGTTAATATGCGTACATATCAAGTGTATCTATTCGATCGTCGTATTGACGTCGTACGTACGCCGTTCAATCTTACTTCTCCGTAAAAAATGAACCAATTAAAGTAGATTAAAGTAAACAATAAAGAGAGAAACGAGAAGCTAGAAAGAATAATCTTGTGCCTATATTCGGCACTTCGTATTTGTTAATCTCTATATAATTAAAGGTAAATACAACGAAGATAGAATTAAAATCGTGAAATTGTATTAATATATTATGCTGTTCCTAAAAATCCTAAACTACACGTCAAAACCAGTTCGGTGTTTCTGTATAAACTCCGAGCCTCATTGAACGCTGTACGTAACACTACTTCCGGTTCATTAAGTACGAAAGAAAAAAACACGCTACCTGTGCCATTAAATCTGCGCCCTTGATGCTCCCGTAATCATTTTGTCATCAACGTTTGAAAAGAAAAAACGAGCAGACAGTAGCAGGGGCCTTGGCGCGGTCGATTCTATGAAACGGGGAAATTAATCTGAGGCGATAATTCAAAGCTACGCCGCTATCGAGAAACCTAATGTCAATTGCAAAGTTAATTGACGCACTATCTCTCTCTCGCGCTCTCGTCCACCGTAGAGGAGATACGAGTGTGGGGTTGGCAGGTCGTTGTTCCTAGTCAAGATCATGAGATCCCTATTCCCGACATTTCGCAATGCCTGGCGTAATGCCTGACCTCCGCTTCCAATTCTGCCGAATGCAATTCTTCAGAATTCGACGTGGCTGCACTCATCACTCAATCACGCATTGACTACGTGAACAAACGCTTTCAGACGTACGGGTGACACGTACCATATCCAAGCCATATCGATTTCCCATTGTCCTCTATAGGCATTCAATATACATACGTGGCCCCTTTGTCGTGTTATGACAATTGACGCAAAAATATTACACTAACGTAATTAACGTTCAATCTACGAATATTCAGACGAAACAGATTTTCCTATACTCCGTCAATCTGCTGACATCTAATTAACTTTGACGTCCTAGATTGGTTCTAGAAGTATCCTCTCATATAAATTGAAATTCGCAATAATAGTAACAAAAATTGATGCATTAAATTCCATGTTTCCTGTTGTTTGATAGAATTATAATAAATAACAGATGCAGATAGGACATTTTTTAGTTAAGAAAGGTAGAGTTAAGTAATGTCAATTAATTTAAATATGAAATACCTGACTTTTACACTGTCTCGAAAACTTGTTCCTTCTGAATTATTTATCTACAGTTAGCCGGTATTCAAATGAACCAATTGATCGCCCCATCTCTCGGTTTGGTCCTAACCTAAGCTGTACACCTTCAATACATAGGTACGCGTACATGCGTGTAATTCGACATATAAACACGCGAAAAGAAGACGCGAGGCTCATTATCATATAGAGCTGGCCACGTTTATCTCGTGAAGACAGCAATATTTATAGTGACGATCCTCACGTACCCACGCGAAAAAAGGTCGTCGATTAAAAATACCGCCTCGACTATTAATTGAACGCAATTAATAGATTGATCCAAGAGAGATAGCGAACACTCCTTGCTTTAAATACTATTGCCAAAGACATTCGAGAGTAGTTGAACGCATGCGCGCGTTGTGTCACCGGTGTCTACTTCAGTGTTAATCGGTATCCCTCTGATTTTCAGTGTTTAAGCTACCGTTTGCGCGATTGAACAGTGGAAAATAACGTAGAATACACGAAGCAGAAGTGGAGTTCGCGTAGCAAGGTAAGAATTCAACGAGAAATACTTTCATTTTCGGCTGTACGCATGTACGTGATGGAGTTACGTCGAATGTACGAAATAAATTTTAGCACTACTACCGGATTCATTGATTTTTCAATGCTTCTTATTGCGTTTGTGATACGTATACGGTGTGTCTACGTGCAGTCGTATCGTAAGATACGATTATGTATTTAATAACGCTTTGGAATCGTTCAAGAATGTTGCGTATAGTTTACAAAGATAACGAATAATCAATAAACACGTGTTGGATGTATTCTGTGATTACCCAATTACAGTTAATACTGTTATCGAGAACGCTAAAAATTATCTGAGTATGAAAAAACTCAATAAAAAGCTCCGGATTTTTAGCGTAAACATATTTCGCGAATATAAAAAGCCGAGCCTCGCGCGAGCTGATCTCGGATCTTCGAAGAAGACGACAGTACAACGTGTTTTGAAAAAGGGTTAGTTAAGGTACGCATGCGTTTAGCGTTTGTGCAATTTCGATATGACTTGCATTCTGAACCCTTAGTACTTGACATGAGTGTATTTAATTCTGTCTGACTCGATGACACGTCTCTAAACGAAGACAACCAGTCGTGGGAATACATGAACGTCGAATATTCGTAGCCCTTCGCGGAAACGAATTTCCTTGGACGAGGTAAGGTGCGTGCAACAATTCCCGGCAAAATGGAGGTTAGATCACTTCATTTGGCAGTTCAGATTTTTCGTACACTGTAAAAGAAGTCGCAATTAGCTTCGGCTTTATACTACTGTGTTTCGAGGGGGGATGAAATGCGATGGGCTCGTGTGGCATGATCGTGTGTGCTGTAGAAAAGGAGGGAGGGCAACATAACACCCCGAGAAGGAGTCGCTGCACTAATACGACGTAGAAAGAACGAGAGTGCGCGTCAGTAGGTTTACCCTGACCTCGGTCAGACAGGCATGGTTTAATTTAACCAGGTCCCTGCAAACTCACGGTTCAATCTATCTTTGCCCAGTGACACGATCAAATCATTGCTACGCGCTTACGTTAACCTCACTCTTCCGTCGAAAGAAAGGCAGGCTACAACGTTTATCCGGTATGTAAAATCTCTTTTCGCTTCGTAGACCGGTTTATAAATACAGCGCGACGACTAACAGCATGAACTTCCGATTGCAATCGATTCGTAAGAACGCTCGTTCCGGTAAGTCGTTCTTCTTCCGCTGCCGGAATCGTCTTTCCGTCATGAATAATACATTTATTTATTCCGTTAATCAAGCAAATATTCGTGTCAAATTTTGCGCTCGCACGAAAGATATTGTGGGACTAACGAATAGCATAGGATTACTTAAATGAGCACGATTAGTATTATTCATAGTTCACACGCGTTGCTATCGTGACTTTTTAGCGTAACGAGGTTTCTGTTCACGAATTTATGATTTTCAAACAACTCAAGTGGGAACAATGATATCTTTTGTGTATGATCATTGAATATTTGCTTTTCCAACTTCGCTAAAAAGAGCTAATTAAAAATGTAAATCAGTAACGTCATTTTAATGCGGTAGTAGTCCGAAGTTTACTTTTCTTGTAGAAACTGCTTTGCTTATCTCTAGTTTAACTGCTGTTTTTGTTAAAATATAGATAATAAAAAATTGTTTGCGTATATTTAATTCATAATTTATAGATGCAACCGATAAATCCGTGAAAAAAAATAAGTGCGAACACATGTAAAACAAAAATAATATTACATGAATCAAATGTGTAGTTAAATATTTTAAAACATATTATTTAGTTATTCAGTATTGTTAGAGGAATAAGAAAATGATCCCAATTCAGACCAATATGCAGTTAGAAACAATAGAATTTACTATCTACAGTCTGCAGGAAGCGTACCGTATTACGATTTGCATACATACGTAATCCGTACAAAGAGATTAACTCTAGAGAATAGAAATACCAATACAAATTTAGTTTTATCACCTCGCAGGCTTTTAAGAACATAGAATTTGCAAAACGCGCATAGCACAAATGTCGACAAGCGAGAATATAAGATTTCCTTCCTGGATAACATTGTCACACCGCGTCACGAATCATTGTCACGTTACCGACTTGACGAACGAACAAAAGCGCGACAGCAGAAAAAAAAGAATCTTCCGGTTGATAAATGAAATCTCGATGAAAGGGGAAAACCGAATACCGGTTCGGGTGAAAAAAAAAGCAGTCGTGCGAATTCTCTTGATCTTTAAAACTGGAGGGCGCGGGATAGGTGGCATGTATAAAGACCGAGATATTTGCAAAAACGTATGAATGCCGCGGCCCCGATGTCTGAATGCAAATGACTCGATCCCCTCACGCACCGCTCTCCGTCGCTACGTTCGCGGCAATGGGAGGACTCCTGGCTCGGATGAAATTCAGAAAAACGAAAGATCCGTGGCGCCAAAGGCTAGGCGACACCGAGGGATACAAGAAGGAATCGAAAGGGGAAAATAGACTTCCGCGTACGGCACCTCCATCCCCCGTTCCGCTCTTTTGGGGATAGTAATGGTCCAGGTCGAAGGCAAACTACGTATGTATGTACATACAGTCCATATATATACATGTGCGGAGAGCTAAAGGGGCATCGGAGCGTACAATGCGTAGCATTCTGGCGGAAAGCCTTCCTCTGGGCTTCGTCTGGGTGCCGTTGACTACTGGCTAGAGGCGGTAGTCAGCTTTCTTTGTACACACACGCAGTTTCCTTCGTTGGCCACTACGAAAACTTCCTCGAACGTTATTCGCCGTCGTAACGAAGATGATTGTACTCGGAATTTAATGCGTAGAAATTACTTCCATTAGACGTGCGTGTTTGATCAGCGGACCGTTGATAATGGCTGGAAGCGTAACATATACGCAATCACGAGCGAATATATCTACATATGTAATTCATCGTCCGTAATTTACCCTCCCGTAGTAGGAGGCCGATTTACGTTCGTCCGAATCGCAAAACTTCGTGTGACATTTTCCTCGTTTGTTTTAAATTATTGATCGTTCAGAATCCGGTTTGTTCATTCGAAATAAATCGCTAACTTGTCGATGACAGAATGGCACGCCAATTAAATCTCGTATCTCGTGAACGGATGCAGTTAACGGCGAATTGTAACGATAATAATAGTCCCGGGGAGGAAGGACTTTTTCATGGTCGCTCTTTTTATTCTACGGAAAGAGAAGAGGTATCCGCAAACGGTATGGAAGACCGGTGAAGCACGTTTTTACGGAAACGATTAACGATTCTGGCTCAACGACCTGTGGCGCCGTGCATTGTTGCATGGAATTACCGACCGCCAATTGCAAAGTCCGTTTCCTAACTGACAATTGCTCCACTTGCTTTAAACCATTAGTACTCGGCCAGTTATCTTGTTGGCAATACACTACAATGAACGTTCGCCGTCGTAACTGGCCGAAGTAAATCTCGGCGGCGGCGTTTTTCCCTCCTTTTCTCTGTTCCATTCATTCGCAATTTGTATATATTGCACGTGACCGCTCAACTAAACCCATTGTTCGCCGGTTCATTTATCCGTTGAATGTACGCTGGCCCCCTTTAATGTTTACAATCCGTCGCTTAATTGAATAAGTAAATATCGTATCAGCGTCAAGAGACGGACGCGAACGATCGTTTCCGTTGCACGAACGCCGAAACGGGTTACTACCAAACTTTAAGTTATTCGAACTTTATTCAAATTTGTACGTCGAACGCCCCGCGCGGTAACGGGGAAATCTCATATTTGCGAACGTGCAAAAGTTTCAGCTCCGAATCGCAATCTGTTCCGTTCCGGGTTTGGCCGTCGGCGGCGGCGCTCTTCGAAAAGATTTGCGGAGGCAAACTCATTAACTTTAATAGAAACTTGGTATCAAACAGAGAACCGGCACGAATCGGTTGATCGGATTACGCGCTCTCGCTAGAACTATGGCACCGAGAACGTTCGCCTAAAGAATCTCGAGGATCAAGGAAATTCTGTTTGGTTGCAGATATCGCGACTTCGTCAACATGTTAAGGCTGCTTTTACTAGTGGCCTTGGTCGGGACGTCGACGTTCGCCTATAACGGCGATCTGGTGGAACAGGAATGCCCCGTCGACTGTCACTGTCATTATTTCCGCGTCAACTGGGTGACTGACTGCTCTGAAAGCAATCTGACCAGTATCCCTTACGACGAGCTCAGCCCCAACGTGTACATTCTGGATATGAATGGCAACAACATCGCGGAGGTCGCCCCGTTTCCGCCTTCGATCAAGCTGAGGCGGCTACAGATGGCACATAATCGATTGACCGAACTCAAACACGAGTCGTTCGCCGGATTAACTTACCTATTGGACGCGGACCTTTCATGGAACGCGATCACTCACGTCGATCCAGAGGCGTTCAGGTAAGAAGGCTTACGGATTTCTCCTCCGACTCGTTTCTTCATGAAAATCCGNCTTACCTATTGGACGCGGACCTTTCATGGAACGCGATCACTCACGTCGATTCAGAGGCGTTCAGGTAAGAAGGCTTACGGATTTCTCCTCCGACTCGTTTCTTCATGAAAATCCGTACAAGCGTGCATAACTGAACACTTTTGCGCAATTCTGCTCTCTTTAGAACGTAATTTTAATTGGAGAGTCAAAAACGTGTGGAGCTTCCGATATGCTCATCGAATAAATGAAAGCAATCAGTTTAGCTATTATATGGAGAACAGAATTGTGTTTGGTTTGAGAGATAAAAAGTAGAACTGATTTGTAGGCTTTTTGTATGATTTGTTTTCTTTGTGTGAAACGTGGTTCCCTTTTGTTTTTCGTACATTCGCATCTCTACGATTACAATTCGATTTCAGTTAATTCAGTTGATCAAGTTTGTATTAAGTATTAAGAATAATTTAATGAGAAGTTCGTCTGTCTTTAATTCAATTTTAGTAACATGTTAATTGAGTGTACAAGACTCGGATGTTTCTATCGTAATGTCTAATAATATTTATTTAGAACGGGCAAATAATTTTCACAGGAAGCTTCAAATTGGTAATAATATTTACTCACAATAATTGTATATTCGATGCTAAATATACTTAATTTGCAATTAAACATACAGTATCTGTATTTAACGCAGTATTAAATCTCAGAGTGTTTTTTAAAACAGTTTTAATGTTCGTTGTCTCACGTTTATATTTTTGTACCGTTTTATAATTAAAAGTCTACATACTGTTATATTATCACATAAACATGAGAGTGTTCGATTTATCTTGTCGTTCCGCATTCACGTTGTCTTCTATATTTTCAAGGAAATATTGGAATATCACTGATGAATAATTCGCGGAATTTATTTTGAAAATAAAAATTCGGAAATAAGAAACATGCATCATTGCAATCGAGCTTTAATCCATTAATCGATAAATGGTATTTATTAAGCTTGAAAACAAAAAACATGTTTTATCCCGCTGTTATTTTAACATTTTCCGTATGACTTATTTCGTTTTGAAAAGCTGACGTCGATAATTGTCTGAATTCTCAAGTTTTCAGAAATTAACAGCCTGTCTATAGGTAAACATTTCCTGCGTATTGATATTTAAGTGCACAACACGTGATTTTACAATATCGCCTTGAATCTTTCATGTAATTTGCTTCTAATTGGTGGATGCAGTTTTAACAATGCTACACGATATGTAAGTAGTATCTCACCATACAAATCAATTCGATGTATACAGATCGTTAGTGTCGTAGAAAGCATATTTCACACAGTAGATAAATATTGATCTTAAGTTTTTCAATTTACCAATATCTCGTTAATTTTTTTTAAAAAAAGCTTCCAATATAGAGCTCTACTTTTCAATTCAGCGCTGTAGCAAAATTTCGTTTTGGATAATACTGGTCTTCCGTCCAACATGCTTCGTTTGCATGTTCCGGCTTTCAGTTATCTGCGTAGCTTCTTACGAGGACGAAGTCAGCAAAAATTAGTCACTTTACGTGTCTCACAGAGAAAAAAGAAAAATTTAATTTCACAGTCTCTCGAGCTGCTCGATAAATCAGTCACACTAAGAAATCAACTGTTTATCCGTACAGCATGTGCCTTTTCATATCCAATACTATAATCACGAGCTTGATCCTTCAACAGGGACAGTCCAGGTCTCATTACGTTGGACC
This sequence comes from Ceratina japonica, assembly GCA_019453355.1. NCBI lineage: Eukaryota > Metazoa > Arthropoda > Insecta > Hymenoptera > Apidae > Ceratina > Ceratina japonica. Next base: position 11,333 of record SMSR01015988.1, on the reverse strand, counting down.
TTCAGAACAACCCGCTGGACGAGGTGAAGGGTTACTTTTTAAATTGTCGCACACTACTCTATCTCGACCTGAACTCGTGCGGTATTCGCCGTCTGAGCACGCAGTTCTTCCACAACACGACGAACCTGAATAAACTCGATCTGTCTTATAACCCGCTCGGCGGAATCGAACCCGACCCGTTCGATCACCTCACCAATTTGGAGTACCTGAAATTGAACGGCTGCAACCTGACCCACGTATCTCCAGGCTCGTTCGCTCATTTGGAGAACCTCCGAGAACTCGAGATGACCGATAATGATCTGGGCAGCATAAACTGGACGAGTTTGTTGGCGCCCCTGGTTCGATTAGAGTATCTGAACATCAGAAAGACGCGCATCACCAATTTGCCGGGTGACGCTTTCGCGAGGAACTTGTATCTGAGGCAGCTGGTGCTGGCCGATAACGAGCTGTGGCATTTGGACGTCGAGAACACGTTGGGCCATAATTTGCACAGTCTTCAATCGTTAGATCTATCTAATTGCAATTTGCAAGATCGTCTATCGGAAGGGGCCTTTAGGAATTCTAGCAAACTGCGCGTGTTGAACTTGAGCGGGAATCCGATGTTTGCCAGCGATTTGACAGTCGTTTTGCGTCATCTGCCGAAGCTCCACAAGCTTTCGTTGAGTAATTGTAGCCTACAGCGCTTGCCCAACGCGTTTCACATCTTCGAGCATTTGGAAGAGCTGGACATTTCCCACAATCCGTTATCAGACGCTTTCGTTAGTTTACTGAATCCGCTGGAATCGTTGGAATACCTCGACATGTCTTACTGCGGCCTGGGTTACGTCGGAAACAACACCTTTGCTCACATGAACACCCTGAAGAAGCTCGTGTTATCCGGAAACAAATTGCACACTATAGAAGAAGGTTTATTCGCAAATCTGACGCGACTGGAGAGTTTAGAGTTGAACAACTGCGATTTGAAGACTCCCGTCGATCCTAAGGTGTTCGGCGACCGTACGAGCACGGATATCATCGAACTTAAGCTGAGCGGCAATCCATTGGAAGTACCCGACGAAGGTTCTCTTCTCCCGACTCAATTGTCCAATCTCGAGATCCTCGATCTGAGCAACTGTAATTTGTTGCATCTCAACGAGAACCTCTTCACGAGGACGAGGAATCTGACTCAATTGAACCTGTCCAATAACAAGATCTCCGGCACCGAGAACTTGGCCTGCCTGAAGAAGCTGCGCATGCTGGAATACCTCGATCTGAGTAACAACAATCTGACCACCGTCGCACCGCGCGTATTCAAGGCGAACCCGCGCCTGTTATCGGTCAATCTGCTGAACAATCCGTTCTTGTGCAACTGCTCGATCGCGGACATGTGGACCTGGGCGGTGCAGGTGAAGAACGACCTGCACGTTTTGGTAGGCAGCCAACCGGCGAGCTTCGAGACCGGGGCGGCGAAACTGAGGAAGAGCCTCTCCTGTACGTACGACGAGAAAACTTATCGCAAGATCGTGGAACAGGCGCGCGAGAGCGGGGATCAGCGTCGTCTCAGAAAGGGCGATCTGACCCCGACTCGCACCTGGGCGAAATACGTCCGCGAGTCGAACTGCGGTCGTAGTTCATGATACATGGTGAACAGATTTCAACATCCGATACTGAACGTCTATTACGACAAGATACGCGACAGACAGAGAAACGAGCTGTAAACTGTCGCGTATTTTGTTATATCGACGATAAAGCGTACGCGCGCGCACGTCACATACGCATGAACTAATGCGTATAGTATGTAACGCGTTACGCGGAGCCGTTCATCGGAATTCTATACCAGGTCTACGCGATGTAAGAATGTCCCTTTACTTCCACGTGCATACGATTTTATTTTTGTAGACGTTCCAAAGAGTAGGATTAAGATGCGTCTATAGTACGCGCGGTGCTAGACGCCAGGATGTTGAAATATTTTTTACGCAAACTCCCCTTGCATGTTCGGATGGAATTTGATATTCCGTACGAGCGTCATTTTTGCGGAATCACAGCGGGACACGCCCACATGGTGATCGATCATTCTTACGCGGAGAACGGTGATCATCTTCGGGAAACTACCCTTCCCTATTCGAGAATAACATCTATACATATATGTAACGTTGAAACGCTGTTCGAATTTCGGACGGTGAATAGTACAGTTCGCGTAACGTCGAAACGAATGATTAATGTAACGAAGGGTGGTGAAAAAAATGTTCATCGATCGTGGGAACAACGGAAGGTCTTCGGAATTATCAATCAATCCTCTTCAGGTCTCCGGCCACCGACGGCTTTCACACCAATGCGGGAATTAATGGTCGAGAATCGGTTTAAGTCCCCCCGTTGTTCCGACTACAATGACGTCGTGTTTTTAATTAATCTTGCTCGACGACTAAATCAACCCTTATCTTTTTTTCTTACGAGAGTCTTGTGAATAGTAAAATTGAACGCGACGGAGGATGAAATAAGCGAGGTAAAAAGGAAAATCGAACGCTCGGTCTCCAATCAAGAAAGGTCGGTTTTTAAATCCATGAGGAGGAGAGTCTCGAAAGAAATCGCATCTTCTTTTTCGTAGGTTCTCTAAGCACTGAACGTCATAATGAACAATTAGGAGCACATTTGTATTGTATTCTTTTACTTTCACATTATTACGCATGGTACATAAAAGAGTAGCTATGGACGTCGCCAGGCATATGATACAGTCACGGAAAGTGTTCGAATTATTGTGTTTCGGTTGAGATTGAAGGGAAACTGAAATAATTCTTTTTCTTTTCGCAATGTAGATTTCGATTGATTCTACGTAGAAATTCCATTTAGTTAATTTTGTAATCTATCATTTATGATTCAAACTGATGTAATGCGGTTGTGATTTCTTTTAGTCAATTCTGTTGTTTAATGTAATATCGCTTTTACGGCCGAGGATCGATCGATATTTATAAAATTTGTTATTTCGTAGTTAAATATTTATCAAGTTTAATTGTTAAACGTATTTAGATCAATTTGGCCGTAATAGTTACGCGTAGCGTCATGTTTCGCAAGTGTTACTAGTTTTCCGGTTAAGAACGCGCGCCAAGTAATGTTTATCATCTTTTGAAGTTGGACTTCTTTGATGTTCACCCCCTTTCTCTTTGCGTGGATGTATACTTATGTTTTCTGTAACTAAACGCTCCATCTCCCTATTTCAACCAGAAAGTGTTCTCTGGCGGTGTCCATGTATAGAGGCCGAGGTACCTTCACAGTACTTTGATCCTCATTCTCGGGCTGTTCACCCTTAAGGTCGGACAGTAACAATTTGATTTTAGTTTACATATCAAAGAATTTGTCAAAGGAAGTACACGATGTTAGCGCGTGTTTAAAACGAGCTCGAACAGAAGTGTGTGTGCGAATCCGTGAAAGGGGGTGTGGGTATGTAAACTGAACTTTCAGTTTCGCTGTCGCTTAAAACGAACACGAGTAAGCCAGGTGCCGATATGATTTCACTATGTTCATGAAATGTATAAGACTGTATTTAATAAAGGAATCATTTTTCTTGATATTCCCCTTAATTACTTCCTCCTTTTTAATATCAATCGAGTACAAGTTCTTCTCTTTCGTTTATCGTACATAGTATTCTAAATTTCATGTTGAATTCGAGATTCGTGAGGAAATCAGTTTCAGTAATCAGATTTATATTTCCAAGAATAGATTAAACAATCGTAAGGAATTCGAGAAAACAGTCATAGCTCTGGAATTCAGTAAAAATTTGGTTCGTTTAGGAAATCGCCGATATACCACATATGTTTTCTGGAGATAGCCCATAAATGGTAGATTATGGTTCCAATGCGAGAGAGAAAGATAGACGCATTCCATCTTCGTTACCTCTCTCACATTCATGTGATTAATTGCTGCTTCAAAACACTAACTTGAGGTGGAGCAATTTTCGCTAATCACATGATAAAGAGAGAAAGTAATACTGGAATGTATAAATATATCTTTCTCTTTCGCACGTCAACCACACTTCAAACACGGGAAGTTACCTCCAAAAGTATATGCTCTAACATAAGGAGTTCTGTGACTTCGAGTCGACTTTGAACGGGCTATCTTATGTTAGTAACAAAATTATTTCTTAAAACGAAATACAAGTAGATATACCTAATGTATATATAATTATCCAACATTTACAATAGTCAAAAATTACTTTAATTGCTTTGATCTTATCATGGTTCTACTTTACTGTACTAATCTCAATTCCACTCGTGCCAGTGATCTATCTGACTCGTGCACAGCGCGCAGGTGAGTCATGTGAGATATGACTTGCGCATTTGCGAGCTAATGTTATTATTATTATTACGATTTATCAATGAGAACATGGCTCTACCTGGTGTACAATTTTTCGAATGAATACGTTTGTGATTTTGTGGAATCGGACAGCAATTATAAGTGAGTTAAAGCTGTTGTACGAAAACTGTTGTATAACTAGGTCTGCGATATAAACCCACAAACGTGTTCTGATTATGCGAATCGCTGCAGACGGATGTCCACACGGCGGAGGCAGAATAAAATACAGATACCTACCGTTCGCGCACGCAAACTGAGCAAGTACAGTCATCTACATTATTCTATGCGAATAAGTGAACGTGTTTTTCCGACAATCCACGTGACTCGAGCCTCGAGCCTCGAGTTCCATGCTGAACATTTACGATACGGTATAGCCAATGTATGGTTAACAGCATTGGCCGACCGTCTAGTAAGCCATTTAGCTGACCGGCCAATTATTATTTGAACGTCATGCGCGTGGTCGCACGAGGCCGCTTGAATCTTGAATGCATCGCAATCGACTGTTCGCCACTGGCATCCGACGAGAACGCACTATCAACAGCAACAGTAGTCCGACACTCCCGAGTCTCCCGACGACGATCACCAGCATTCGCGTTGTGCTAAGTGCCGTCACCCCGTTCAGTTACGTCGACACAGTGCAGCAATGTTGAATTTATTTGATCCGCTCCTCGACATCCCGACGGCCTACTATGGAACGCTACTGGGCGTCGGATTCTGCGTCTATTATTTTTTCGAAGTCGTTAAGGTGAGTAAGCCGACTCGACCTTGCCTTCCTTTCTCCTTCCGTCTCCAATCATTTTTGACACTGTCATTAAGAACCAATATTTGACGGAGTTGTCATTGTTGTTGTTCTTCGTCGTTGATTTCAAGCAATGCAATAATAAAAAATGATTAGGTGTAAAAATAGTCGAAGAGTTTGATGATCGAATTTGAGTGCTCATTTCGTTTCAACGCTCCCCTATTTTATGTCATTACGGTCGCTCTATTAAAAATTCGTCAGGAAGTAGTATAAGTTATACATTTAATTTTATAAATAGTTGTATTCCTAGAATGATAATCATATTCCTAAGCAGCTCTCTCAATATACAAAAGAATTTATTGTGTAAGCAATGAATGAAGTATACTGTGTATATAAATTAGATCGAATTTTTATTCGAATTGGCCTCAACTTTAAACAATGATTTGTATGTAGGGGCGTGCACTTGAAACAGCAATTTATCGTTTATATATCTGTAGACCTTTAATCTTCGTTAAATTCATATGTGTTGTACACAGTTCACAGACACGTGTGCGACCCGGCGTCTACTCTCGTTTATATTCAAACATGAACGCTGTTCGCATGTGTAAAAGAGTAATGAAGTAAGCATTTGCAATTTAAAGTGTTAAATCCAGTTCTGCAATGTTGATAAAAGAAGTAAATTGTAGATCCACCGTGACTCCGCTCACAAGTAGTCTACAGTCTACGTTATCACCTATTAAGTACGTGTGTATCATCGTTATAATTATCCTTAGATTTTATCGGCGTAACTATTACTTAAATGAAACGTTACAAAAGAACATTGTTTATTTTTAAATTATTGTCTTTGAAGGTATAGTATCGAAATACGAATGGTATACATGTATTAACATAAATTATCATTATTAAGAATTGTCGTATTTTGATTAGGAAAGACCGGAAAGAGATATAGAAATTGTAGAGTCACTTCTTCTAACGAAGTATAACACTGATGATCGATTTATCGGTTTAGGTTTCAAAGGTCGAGAAACTGGTTTCCTTATCGGTGACTTATGATCATTTTTCGCGCGATACGTTATCAGGATTTCAGCGATACGAATAGTTCGAACTCTCGCACGACCCTTTATACCATAGGAGATGCGCGATTTATTAATTTGACCTTAAAACTCCGAGGCATTTGCCCCGGACAAATTGCGAACGCGTTGATTCGCGCAACCAGCGTACGCATGCACCGGAACAGGTGACATCGCACTCACTGTTCCAACAACCGTTCCGACCAAAAATTATCAAACGACACCGCTAATCATGTAAATTAAAAGTATGTACATGTGCACAAAGATTTCGTCTTAGGTGATATATACTAAATAATTAGAAGATTTAAAAAAGAAACTCATGCGACCGAGCAGCTGGATATTTTGCTAAATATATCTATTTTTAAAACGCGATATTAATCACATAGTATACAAAAATGCTTTTTTTCTCATGGTGTTCAGAACGATTTAGAAACTATGTAGCTAACAGGGTCAGGCCACTGCAATTCTAAAATTCGAGTGTGCATATTTTTTTGAAGAACTGAAATAATGATAATGATAAGAGGGCAATATTATACACGTGCGCTGTTGAACGTTATCTGTCTCACATAAAGACGACAATAATAAGAGTAATCATAGTTTTTAAATAGCTTGTAAACCAACAGTGTATACTTTATTCCAAGCTTTCCACTGATTATATTGTGTATTGTTGTCAATTTCGTTTAACTTCCAACTCTAATACTGCCCGTTCATTATAATTAATGCTAGTAATTTGGTAAATGACAAATGAAAATGACTTTTAGATGCCAATGCTGGTGTGCTCGAACGGGCCATTTCGAGCGTTTTTAACGGAACGCGTACCTCTGGTCAGAGACAAATTTTGGCCAACCTTATGGTGTTTCGAATCCAGAGCACAGACTATTATAGCGAGTCTTCTCAGGTCAAAAATGATGCCACGTATTCACTATCGCAGGTTGGTAAGTTCATTTTTACTGGGCCGTAACGAGAACTTTACTTACGTGACTTATTATACAAGTCCTTAAAAAGAATTCTCCTTGAAAATTCTAATGTATTGATAGCACTAGCTTTTAGCTGAACTGTAAACGTGGATAACATATCAGCCCTGATAATCTCAATGAGAATCGATAATTGCATACATTGTATTTTTTTAACCATTACATTTTCATTTGTTTAACCACTATATTTCATTACACGTTATCTTCTTATGCAAGTTACAAAACATTTTGTAGAGTATTAGTATAAGCAAAGATTAATGAACACTCGATGCTACGAGTGTACGATTACAAGCTAATTACCATACTCCCCGTTTACTCGCGATCTAATTAATCAATCGTCGCGCAGAGAGATCCTGGCCTTGTCGGACGGGGGTGAAGTGGCTCTGGATTGGGCGGAAGAGGGACGTTCCGTTACTTCGCCGATCGTAATTATTTTGCCAGGACTCACTGGCGCTAGTCAAGCGGAATACATCAAGTGCCTTGTTTCGTCCGCGAAAAAAGCTGGGATACGATGCGTAATCTTCAACAACAGGGGACTCGGGGGCATAGGACTCAAGGTACAATGGGGACGATGAGTCGTAACTTTTTTCTTCGCGATCTCTGAACCCCTTCTGTCAAAACACGAGAATTTCTTGAAATTTATTGCCATTTGTGTATGTATAAATATATATTTGTTGTTAAACACGATTGCAGTTGTCTTCAAATGTTCTTGGCATATCATTCATGCATTCGAACTCTGCGTTTTATCTAATTTATGAATGAAAACAGTTGCAGTCGTATCTGGATATTCTTATTACTTATAGCCGCTAATTTTTTTAGTCCTCGTCATGCTTGGCNACATTGTATTTTTTTAACCATTACATTTTCATTTGTTTAACCACTATATTTCATTACACGTTATCTTCTTATGCAAGTTACAAAACATTTTGTAGAGTATTAGTATAAGCAAAGATTAATGAACACTCGATGCTACGAGTGTACGATTACAAGCTAATTACCATACTCCCCGTTTACTCGCGATCTAATTAATCAATCGTCGCGCAGAGAGATCCTGGCCTTGTCGGACGGGGGTGAAGTGGCTCTGGATTGGGCGGAAGAGGGACGTTCCGTTACTTCGCCGATCGTAATTATTTTGCCAGGACTCACTGGCGCTAGTCAAGCGGAATACATCAAGTGCCTTGTTTCGTCCGCGAAAAAAGCTGGGATACGATGCGTAATCTTCAACAACAGGGGACTCGGGGGCATAGGACTCAAGGTACAATGGGGACGATGAGTCGTAACTTTTTTCTTCGCGATCTCTGAACCCCTTCTGTCAAAACACGAGAATTTCTTGAAATTTATTGCCATTTGTGTACGTATAAATATATATTTGTTGTTAAACACGATTGCAGTTGTTTTCAAATGTTCTTGGCATATCATTCATGCATTCGAACTCTGCGTTTTATCTAATTTATGAATGAAAACAGTTGCAGTCGTATCTGAATATTCTTATCACTTATAGCCGCTAATTTTTTTAGTCCTCGTCATGCTTGGTTTATCTATTTTATAGTCTTCAGTGGCTCTTTCCTTTCAAAGTTCTTGCAATACTTATAATCGAAGTTTAATCTAAAGTACTACAGTTTATGCTGTTCTCTTAAGTATCGAACAATAAAGTGTTTTATATAGAGCACAATATTTTTTACTGATACATAAATGTAAATTTGTACAATTCTAGACTCCACGAACGTACAACGCTGCAAATAGCGACGATCTATCGGAAGTCATCGACCATGTACAAAAGCTTCATCCCAACGTACCTCTGGGAGCGACAGGAATTTCGATGGGAGGGTAATTAACATGCTTTCTAATAAAAACATAGCCGTATTTATATATATTTCTTTTATGTATCTCGTGCATGGTTTTTCGCAGATTAATTTTAGGTAACTACTTAGCGCAGCAAGGAATGAAAGCAAAAGCGAAACTGAAAGGATGCTTCCTGATCTCTGTTCCGTGGAACGTGTTCGCTGCAACGAAGAACACGGAGGAAAACTATTTCAATTTGATGATAAACAAATACCTGGCGTTCACGCTTCGTAAAAATGTTCAACGCATGCATAACTCTTCGGAATTCGGAATGTTTGACGTCGATATCGAACCTATCCTCAAAGTAAGTGCTTTTGTCCTTTTTTAGAAACTTGTTATCTTCATTAAATCGTATGACGTCAAAGAATAAATAATTACATCGATGCTCTCGTTTAATACAGAGTCGAACCGTGCGGGAATTTGATAAACACTTTACAGTGAAACAATTCGGTTATAAAGACGTGGAAGAATATTATTCCAATGCAACCATACATGACAAATTGCACTTGATTGACGTGCCATTATTGTGTCTCAGCGCTGCAGACGATCCGTTTCAACCAGTTCAAGGTAACTTATTATTAGCTTGCTCGAGCAAAACGTCGTTTTACAAGACTCTAATTTTATTTCTTTGCTTCAATTGTGGGGTAATGACGAAATCTTAAATATCGTTAGCTATACCACTGAAGGAAATAGCGGAAACTAAAAACGTGGCCGTGGTGGTAACTTCGCGTGGTGGTCATATCGGCTTCTTGGAGGGCGTGTGGCCAGTGAAAGAAGAACAGTACATGGGTAAACTGTTTTCCCAATTTTTCACCGCAATTTTCACTAAAGACGCGGATTATCAATCATTGTGACGAACTTTCATACATGAAAAAATATTCACGAACGTCGATATCAAACGTCTCACTTACTTCCGACTATTGTATAAAAATTACAAATACAAAGTGACCACGTTCAGGGTATTGCACATGTGATGTTAATAGCGCTAAGGTAATTAATGAATTTTCAACTGTTTTATAGTAACGACACAGGAAATTCTCATCGATGTAACGTTAATTATTTTGTACTCGCACGTATATAAATTGTTTACGGACTAAAATGCACTGGCATTTGTACATTTGTACCAATAACAAAGGTATATTTATTTATAAATATCATAAGTAGTTAATTACAAAATTTGAATGGAATTTAATGCGTTTGTTTTGTATTCACGCATAAGTATATTATTTTCAATGCGATAATTGTGATGAAACAAAGTTCCTTAAAAGTCAACAGTATCGGGTTAGTACGACAATTCGTAATAACAGTATCGGGATAGTACGACAATTGGTAATAATTGCTTTAATACTATACTTTAAATGATTGTTAAAATTTGTTTCGTAAATTTAGTAATATTCAAAGAACGAAACTGGTCTTCGATATTATTGTGATACAGGAACCGAGACGTGCATATTATTAATTTTATACATACATCCGAAAAGAAAAGTCTACATAAAAATTGTAAAAAGAAAAAATTGACCAAGGATATCTGATAGCATTATCTTTTTCTACAGTTCCAAAGTATATTAAATGAAATTACGATAATATGCATTAACAATAAAATGTATTCTTGTTATTTAATATTTAATAAAAAACTCCACATATTAATTGTATAATTATTAGTATCAACCTTTGCCTCTCGATTCTGAAATGTATTCTAGATATAGTAATGTAAATTGGAAAATCCTCTCTTTTAACATGTACGATTTATAATATTAATAAATGTATCCTTTTATTTGACACAATAGAAATTTGTGTTATAAAATAATTTGCCAAAAAGCATTCTAGATTATTTCATACTGCTTTGAAATACATATGATAAAATAGTGTCGGAACACTTTTCATTACACAGCATATTCTTTTGTATTTATCGAAACAATTCTGTCCATCATTATTGATAAAAGTCAAACAGCTTCTCCATTTTTATATTATTCACTCTAGGATTCTGTACCATAGTAATGCACGCTCAATATGAAAATAAAACTGGAATCGGGAAAAAATGCAAGGAATCGAGGACAGAATTGTCTCAAAGCGCTTACATGTATGTAGTATAAAATATAAAAATGTTAATAGCATTTCTATATATGTCATAATTTAAATTCTAAGCCTAAAGATTTGACAATAAATGCTAGAATATCGGTACTTTCTTCGATCTGAAAGAGAAAACATTTCATATTAAGTTACGAGGTAATTTACTCGAAGGATAAACGGTAAACTACAATAAACGAGTAATTGTATACTAACCACTTTCATAGTTGGTTTTCCGCCGCCATGACCAGCTTTAGTCTCTATCTTAATCAGTAGAGGATTCGTTTGTTGCGGCAAGTTTCCTAGAGTATGTTG
>SMSR01015987.1:62519-78982 GCA_019453355.1 Ceratina japonica | reverse complement strand
TCGGCTCTTAATCGTCTATTTAGAATCGGAGATCAACGTTCCCACAAACGTTTTTCATAAAAGATTGATCGATTTTAATTCATAAATAATCTTGAACCGTTCAACGAGCGATGATTAATGTTAAACGGCGTAAATGGTCGCCCGTCCGTCGAACTCTCGGTTCGACTCGACGACGATAGCGTGCGCCAGACATTGAACTTTGAACCGTCCGGTTTAAAAATCACGAAGCATTCGTATCGTTCAAAATTCTTTCTTCGAGAAAATTTTATTCGTTCAGGAATATGCGAGTAACGAAACGTTCGCGTTTAGAGGATTGTATGTTAATTTTTTATGAAAAATTCACGCGACGACCGGTGTCGACGAGGGAAACGAGAATAAAAACTGTACGATAAAAGTTGATCGACACTGTTCGTCCTCCGTTCGTTCTATACGTTACCTACGAACGCAGTAATTTTGTAAAGATGAACGCGTCGCCGTGAAAAGTACGAGACAGTGTGCGGTCGACGTAAAACACTGACTGAGCACGCTACGATGTCTTCGTAAACAAAACGTTAAATTGTAATTCGTTCTCTCTGTACGGTGCAACGATTATTACGTCGATGAGTGCATCGATACTCTTCTGAGCTAACGAACTCTGAGAGCGACGGACGTTGATACATAAATTTACATGGTACCTACTTGTCTACCTATATTTGACGACGATACACGCACACAGTCCCAAAAGATCGAGGAGGCGTGTATCCATAATAATTTGGGTGTTCCATAGCCGATATTACTCGACGCTTCTTTGTCCTCTTACGAGAGCAGAGTAACGATGCATTCCGCTCGAACAGGCCCGATTAGAATACCCAAACATGCAAGTTTCGTCGGTCTACTACTGCTAGCGAACCAGATTCAAAAACGTCGAAAAAGAACGCTGGAACTTGGCTCGGTATAGAACGAAAATAAGAATGCATAAAATCGACTCGTTCCTTCGACTTATGTTCGTCGAATCAAAATGATATTTTTACGAACGAGCGTCTCCGGCTTTCCTATTGTACAACGTTTACGTGGATCTGATGTACTTCCTTATGTAAAAGCATTAAAATCGGTTTAACGTTATGTAAGGACGAAACAAACGTCTAAGGTTTCGTACAGGCATACGAGGGTAATACGATATACAGGACGGCATGCCACGCGTCGAAAATATACATGTTATGTCGCGATAAAATACTTTGGGAAATAAAAGAGGGGTAGAGAATTACATGCAACGAGGAGAGATTGTCGATTAGTCGTTTCAACAACGGTGTTGTTACACATTGATCGAGACACANTAAAAACTGTACGATAAAAGTTGATCGACACTGTTCGTCCTCCGTTCGTTGTATACGTTACCTACGAACGCAGTAATTTTGTAAAGATGAACGCGTCGCCGTCCAAAGGACGAGACAGTGTGCGGTCGACGTAAAACACTAACAATGAGAACGCTACGATGTCTTCGTGAACGAAACGTTAAATTGTAATTCGTTCTCTCCGTACGGTGCAACGATTATTACGTCGATGAGTGCATCGATACTCTTCTAAGCTAACGAACTCTGAGAGCGACGGACGTTAATACATAAATTTACATGGTACCTACTTGTCTACCTATATTTGACGACGATACACACACACGGTCCCAAAAGATCGAGGAGGCGTGTATCCATAATAATTTGGGTGTTCCATAGCCGATATTACTCGACGCTTCTTTGTCCACTTACGAGAGGAGAGTAACAATGCATTCAGCTCGAACAGGCCCGATTAGAATACCCAAACATGCAAGTTTTGTCGGTCTACTACTGCTAGCGAACCGGATTCAAAAACGACGAAAAAGAACGCTGGAACTTGGCTCGGTATAGAACGAAAATAAGAATGCATAAAATCGACTCGTTCCTTCGATTTATGTTCGTCGAATCAAAATGATATTTTTACGAACGAGCGTCTCCGGCTTTCCTATTGTACAACGGTTACGTGGATCTGATGTACTTCCTTATGTAAAAGCATTAAAATCAGTTTAACGTTATGTAAGGACGAAACAAACGTCTAAGGTTTCGTACAGGCATACGAGGGTAATACGATATACAGGACGGCATGCTACGCGTCGAAAATATACATGTTATGTCGCGATAAAATACTTTGGGAAATAAAAGAGGGGTAGAGATTCGTCGTCCACCGACGTCGAATCTCACAACGGAATTACATGCAACGAGGAGAGATTGTCGATTAGTCGTTTGAACAACGGTGTTGTTACACATTGATCGAGACACAGCCATTAGTCAGTTGCAAATATACGGTTTTGAAGCGAGTCGACAAGGATATCGAATACGCACAGGTTAATTAATATTAGTTGTTGTGCATCTTACTCTTTGATACGACGAAATCGTAACAAATTTTTTATTGGTGTCACGACGAATTGGTGAGGGCTAAATATATCCATGTTTTCCGAGAGATCGGGGCGGCGAGTACACGCGAGTATGCAGGGTCTCGGCTCGCCAACGATGTCAACCGTTTCGGTCGTCGAACGAAACGAGGCTTATTAATCGACGCGGTCGCTCATTTTCTGCATCGCAGTCCGTCGACGTCGCGCGAAACCTCGAAGATCGACAGAACTTTTCTCGTTCCTTCGTGCCGAGGTTTACATGTTTATACTTTTCACGTTATATTGTCACCGACGCCGTAGCAGCACTACTGTCGACTACCGAGCTCGACGACGCTCTTTAAAAACCATTCGTGAAGGAAGTAGCAGCGGTACAAAGTCCCGACCCGGCACCCAGCGATCTGACGGGCGCTCCTCCGCCGCTACCGCCGCTCCCGAGACCTCCCCAGTCCCCACGCACACGCGTCTTCTACGGACGGTTGGCCGGACGAGGGGCACTCGGGGCGAGGGAACAGGTGGTCGTGGCCTGTGGCAGCCGCTGGTGGTATATAAACTTACTCACGACTCACTATATATCGGTCTTGTGCCTTTTTATAGACGAGAGCATCTCGGCACGTGCGATCAAGCGATGTACTCGAATCCAAAAACGTGCTCTCTCTCGCATACCGCGGGACAGATGGGAGCGAATGACTGAAGGTCGACGTATTTTAAAACTGATTCTTACCAATTCGTCGATTAGAGAGAGAGAGAGAGAGAGAGAGAGTGTGGGGCACGGATCCAGCCATCGATCCCCTTTCAACGTCAGCTGCAGTCAGCTGTAACACGTGTAACACCTCTCGCGCGTGTTCTTCTGTCCTACTCTCGTCGACGATTCCGGAGGAGAGAGGTACGACAGAATCGTTGCCGCCGACCGCTTCGTGCTTACGTTACGCGTAGACATGGGCTACCGCAAACCAGCTGTATTATGTTTTATTGACTCGTCGATCGTTTCCATCCGCGTTTAATATTGTTACATTGTTGAAAAGTAAATGTACAATTGAGAGCCTCGAGTATCCGGAGATACGGATACGAGCAGGAGACCTCGAGTCGAGTACCCGACAACTTTCAAACGTTTAAACGGAAAAACAATTATATACATGAAATTAATGCGTTATACCTATACGTAAAATATACTAATCGAGACAAACCTATAGTATGTACTTGCATACGTCTATAATAAATGAAATGTGGACAGAATATATATCGGGAATAATTTTGCGTCTTATTCCATTTTTATTAATAATCGATAGGTAAACTGTTCTGGTTCACAGTTGTTTTTCTTCGTCGACGACCAGCAGTAACAATTACGAAAACGTTCAACATGTTCCACATAGTCTTGTATCCTATCCCCGTACGCGAAATTCACGAAAATTCTCGGAACAAGGAAAATTCTTTCGCAAGGCAGCTTGTGAACAGTTGTTTTTTTTTTTCAATTCATTCCATTTTTCGATCGGAACAATACCGGCTCGTCGTTCGTCGATTATATTACAATTTCTACGAGTCTTTCATACGACTCGTCGCACTCGTACGTTCTATGCTTAACGTTACGCAGGACACGGAGAGTTCGCGGTTGCCTCCGACGTTTAGAAATAGCTAGGCGTGTGTCTAGACGATACGGATGATCAGTCGCTCTCCTCGAAAAAAGGACACTGGTTGTTCTCCGCGAACAAACTTCCTACCGATCGACAAAGAGAAAATATACTTTCGTCCCGAGCTTGCCGTCGTCTAAATCCCCTCTTAACGTCTTCCCCTCTCGTTCTCCGTCTTTGATCGAGAGACGATACGAGTGGCTCGCGATGTCGCGTCTGATATGAATTGCTTACGTTTCATACCGCTATGCTCTTACAGAATACCATTCCTAACGACGGTACGTCGCTCGCGCAGAAAGCGAACGACGATCTACCGATGCGCGTACATAAAACATGGACATGTTCGCTCGGCGTCGGATCACCTCTCTCTCTCAGTAATTGTCTCTTCCTCGGATTCCTCTCGGCGGTTGATCGCCGTCCCGTCCTCTGCCGCGATTGTTGTATCCGCTTCTTCCCATGTTATTGTCGTTGGGACCGCGGTTCATGGGACCGCGATTGGGTCCGAGCTTGTTCCCGAAATTACCAAAGTTCGAGTTAAAATTGTTCGGCGGGTTCTGACCGGGGTTCTGGCAACGGAAACCGCCGCCGCCACCGCCGCCGCCGGGACCGAAGCCCGGCCGGTCGAAGTTCGGCGGACCGGCNGAGTGTGGGGCACGGATCCAGCCATCGATCCCCTTTCAACGTCAGCTGTAACGCGTGTAACACCTCTCGCGCGTGTTCTTCTGTCCTACTCTCGTCGACGATTCCGGAGGAGAGAGGTTCGACAGAATCGTCGCCGCCGACCGCTTCGTGCTTACGTTACGCGTAGACATGGGCTACCGCAAACCAGCTGTATTATGTTTTATTGACTCGTCGATCGTTTCCATCCGCGTTTAATATTGTTACATTGTTCAAGAGTAAATGTACAATTGAGAGCCTCGAGTATCCGGAGATACGGATACGAGCAGGAGACCTCGAGTCGAGTACCCGACAACTTTCAAACGTTTAAACGGAAAAACAATTATATACATGAAATTAATGCGTTATACCTATACGTAAAATATACTAATCGAGACAAACCTATAGTATGTACTTGCATACGTCTATAATAAATGAAATGTGGACAGAATATATATCGGGAATAATTTTGCGTCTTATTCCATTTTTATTAATAATCGATAGGTAAACTGTTCTGGTTCACAGTTGTTTTTCTTCGTCGACGACCAGCAGTAACAATTACGAAAACGTTCAACATGTTCCACATAGTCTTGTATCCTATCCCCGTACGCGAAATTCACGAAAATTCTCGGAACAAGGAAAATTCTTTCGCAAGGCAGCTTGTGAACAGTTGTTTTTTTTTTTCAATTCATTCCATTTTTCGATCGGAACAATACCGGCTCGTCGTTCGTCGATTATATTACAATTTCTACGAGTCTTTCATACGACTCGTCGCACTCGTACGTTCTATGCTTAACGTTACGCAGGACACGGAGAGTTCGCGGTTGCCTCCGACGTTTAGAAATAGCTAGGCGTGTGTCTAGACGATACGGATGATCAGTCGCTCTCCTCGAAAAAAGGACACTGGTTGTTCTCCGCGAACAAACTTCCTACCGATCGACAAAGAGAAAATATACTTTCGTCCCGAGCTTGCCGTCGTCTAAATCCCCTCTTAACGTCTTCCCCTCTCGTTCTCCGTCTTTGATCGAGAGACGATACGAGTGGCTCGCGATGTCGCGTCTGATATGAATTGCTTACGTTTCATACCGCTATGCTCTTACAGAATACCATTCCTAACGACGGTACGTCGCTCGCGCAGAAAGCGAACGACGATCTACCGATGCGCGTACATAAAACATGGACATGTTCGCTCGGCGTCGGATCACCTCTCTCTCTCAGTAATTGTCTCTTCCTCGGATTCCTCTCGGCGGTTGATCGCCGTCCCGTCCTCTGCCGCGATTGTTGTATCCGCTTCTTCCCATGTTATTGTCGTTGGGACCGCGGTTCATGGGACCGCGATTGGGTCCGAGCTTGTTCCCGAAATTACCAAAGTTCGAGTTAAAATTGTTCGGCGGGTTCTGACCGGGGTTCTGGCAACGGAAACCGCCGCCGCCACCGCCGCCGCCGGGACCGAAGCCCGGCCGGTCGAAGTTCGGCGGACCGGCGTTCGGCCCGCGGAAATTTGGCAAACCTTGAAACCCGTTGCCGAACGGGCCCTGACCGGGACCGCCGCCGCCGCCGCCGAACGGGGGCAACGGGCTCGGCCTGAAGTGTTGACTCGGGCCGAAGTTACCGTTCGGCGGCCGAAAGTTCGGGCCGAAGTTGCCGGGCGGCGGCGGCGGCGGCGGTCCGTTCGGACCGAAGCCGGGATGCATGTTCGGATGGTGGTGGTGCATCATGTGCATCGGACCGTCCATTCCTTGCATACCACCACCGGGATGCAACGGTTTGTTCTGCATAGGATGCTGAGACATGTTCGGATGTGGCACTAGACTCGGTATCGGGGGAGGCATGTTCGGATTGATGTTTTGCATGTTGTGATGACTCGACGCGTGAGACAGACTGTTGCTCAGGTGCGACGCGTTGTTGTTGCTCATCCCGGGGCCCATGCCCATCGGCGGCATGTCGCCGCGTTTGTCGAAACCGCTGGAAAACATTCCGCCGTCTCCTTTCCGAGGACCGTCGTCGTTCATAGATTTCTCGTCGTCCCATCGACCGTCTCGATCCCTGTCGTCGTAGAGATCGTTGTCCACGGGCGGCTTCTTCGAGGGGAACCCGTGCGAGCTCCTCGAGTGCTCCTTCTCGGAATAATTGCTGTTCCTCGTCGTGTCGTAGTCCGAACGCGGCCTCCCGGGTCCGCTGGACACGTTGAATCGCAGGTCCTCGTCGCGACTCGAGCTCCTGCCGCTTTCGCCGTGCGAGAGTTGTTGTTTCCTGAGGTCCTCGTCCTGTCCGCCGTGACGGTAAGAGTTTTCGTTCGCGGAGTGCTGGTTCGACTTCGTTCCCGTGTATCTCAGATCCGTGTCGCTGTTCTGCGAGTCCTCCGTGATCGCCCCGCCGCCGAAGACCGGTTGGTGGATCTTGGACGTTCGATCGCTGGCACCGCCGTCGCTCCAACCGATCAGCTGATCGAACTTTCGTTTCCCGCCGCGGTTCAGAGCCTTCAGTAGCTCGGGATTCTGTGCGAATTTGGAACTGGGCAAAGGCGGCGGGAGTTCGACGTCAGGAACTTTCGAATAGTCGATCTCGCCGTCGTCTTGCAAATATTCTTCGGAATCGTCCACGTTGTCCGGCGGACCCACCACGTCGCGCAGCTCCTCTATCTCTCCGGAGAACACCAATTTGTTTATGGCGTCGTTTCCTTTGCCGATCGCTTCCGCCAACTTGGAACCGGCTAGAACATTTTTTTTTTTGGTAATCAGTAATCAGCAATCGTTTTAAACACGACGCGTACGCTCGCTGCGGCGGTACTCACGTTCGACGGGAATCATTTTCCCGTACAGTATGATACCGTTGGGCGTCACTTCGTTCAGCGGCACCGCGCCCGGGGTAGTCTCGATCAACTGATTCACGAACGCGTTCAAAGCTTCTACTTGTTCCATGTCTTCGGCTTCCATCTCGTTCCACTGTGCTTGGAAATTCCTCGGGATCGGTTTGCTGTAAGGGACCTTCTTGTTGGCAAACTTTTTCCCTTCGTCCACCGCGTGATCCAGGTCGAGACCGGGAATCCCGCCGCTCTTGTCTTCCGGTTCGCCGTCGGCGTTTATTCTGTCCTCGGGGCCCATCCCGGGTATCGCGGCTGCTTCGTCGGCTGCGAAACAAGAAGAAAAACGAAAAAAAAATAAAATAAAAAAAAAATGATGCCGATGAACGAAGAATCGAATTCCTCGGACTCTGNTCCGGTTCGCCGTCGGCGTTTATTCTGTCCTCGGGGCCCATCCCGGGTATAGCGGCTGCTTCGTCGGCTGCGAAACAAGAAGAAAAACGAAAAAAAATATAATAAAAAAAAATGATGCCAATGAACGAAGAATCGAATTCCTCGGACTCTATTGGGGTAACGCTCTCGTTCCGCCCCGTACCGATTTCGTGATCGTCGACGCCGGCCGACCCGGCCGGCAGCGTGTTCAAATTGTACTTGTCCCTCATCAAGTCGCCCGGCCTGTTTCGCGTCCAGAACTTGGACGTGTGATCGTTGCTACCGGAGCACAAGATGTGTCCCAACGGATGCCAAGCCAACGTCCAGACTATGCTGTCGTGAGCCTGTTCTATCGCGCCCACCTCCTTGTCGGCGCTGAAAAAACAACCCGTGTACGTAGTTTACGTAGAAAGCGCGTAGAGAACGACGGGTCGCGCGACGATACAGAAACAAACTTGGAGGAGGAGACCTACCCCGCGTGCCAAAAAAGGATAGCGCCGTCGCTACCGCCGCTACAAAACAGCCCCTCGTGACTCGGATGCCACGCGACGCTGGAGGCTTCCTTCTTGTGACCGCGAAACGTTTGAACCTCTTGAGTCAAATTTCGCAGGTCGAACAGTTTGAGCAAGTGGTCCCGGGACGCGGTCACCAACCAGTTCCCGTTCTCGTTCCATTTCACGTCCATCACCGTCGACTTGTGCGCGTGCAAGGTGGCGAGGCTCTGCCCGGTCTTCGGGTCCCACAGTTTCACCGGTTGCTGATTGTCTTTGCTCCCGGAGATGACTAGACTCTTTTGCGGGTGCCAGTGCACGCACTTTACGTCGGCCCCGTGACCTAGACAACGATCGCCCGTCAATGTTTCTGGTCCGAGTCCGTCTTTCGACGTACGCGCGAAAACATCTTTTCGCTCGGTCGACGATACCTCGCGACGAGTGAAGGTACCGTGTACTGTACTGTACGTACCCCTGAGAATTCGTTCTTCGTGACAGCGAAGAAAGTCCCAAATTCTGACGGTTCCGTCGTCGCTGCACGTGGCCAGCTTGTGATCCGTCGGGCTGAAACTACCCGCCCAAAAAACAAAAGTTATATTCAAACAATACGCTCCTACGTGGCTCAGAGAGTTTATTCGATTTACGAATGATTGCAAGAATTTTCTTTACTAGAAAACGAGTAGAAACAGATATCACACACGTCTTTGGTGTGCAGACTCGTAGAGTATCGAAAGATAAGATGGTAACAGAGGAAAGATCGGGCACGCGTAAGAATTTATTATTACTTTACACGCGTGATGTACGTGTAGTCAAAAATAGTGGGAAACGAAGCAAAGAGTTTGTCCATGTCCAAGACAACGTTTGGGACGTATGGTACACCTTGCGGACATTATCGAGATATGAATACTACAAGTCGAACAGAAGCATACAATAGCTTACGTTTATTACTGATTTGTCTCTTATTTTGTTGTACACACGCTACACATGCAATACGTATAGAACGAGCAAAAGAACGTCTTATTATATGTTTCCAAACGATACCCCCGTCTTAAATAAATTTACTGTCTACACGTGCGTCCTCGACAAATCCTAAAAAATCAGTTGAAGAATTCGAGAAAAGAACGTGACTTTTAACGTGACACTCGGAGAAGTCAAATGTACAAGTTTTTATTATACGTATGCGACTGAAAAAAAGTGTACAGAGATTCGACAGATTTTAAGAATACGCGTGACGAACAAACTTTTATTGTGAAGTCACCTCGAGGGTTCGACAGACATCAGTAATAAAAGGAAGATCTACGTGTAAATATTATATAAATAAACAAAAAACCAACTTCGACGGTCATATCTGGCACTCAAGCAAAATTCGTTGCTGACGCGAGGCAACGGACCGTTTCTCATTGTCGTGAAACTTCTTCGAATCTCTCGTTGATGCCACATGACCACCGAGTGATATACAAAGAGTAATATTTTTTCAAAAGATCAACATTTATTGCACAAAAAAAATGTCCGAAGTGTACATGAATTATTTTTATTTATATATCTCTCTGTTATATTCTCTCTCTCTCTCTCTCTCTCTCGCTCTCTCTCTCTCTCTCTCTCTCTCTCTCTCATCTGCAAAAGGGTACGAGCGAAGAGAAGAATACTTTATTTTTCTTTACGAAAACAATACGATACTGCTGCGAAATTAATATATCTTCGTTCGACTTTATCGAAGATCTTGGACGAGACGTAGAGAAGGACATGGGATATTTATTTTTATTTATAATTCCATGGGAATCTCGACCGGGTGTGTTATATATGTATGTTTCTTGCTCGTTTATTCGTTCGAAGTATATACACATGTCTCCCAACGACCTGACTCTGTATAAAACTCCACGGATCGTGAGCCATAAGGACCTAATTCGAAACTCTTGTTTTGCAACGTGTTTCGTTTCTTCCTTCGACACTTCTCTTTACAAAATTAACGAATTCTTACTGTAACGATTTAGCGGACCGTGGGTATTTAGGTTTAGGTCCCCAAGACTCTATGCGTACAGACGACGACGACGACGAGTCTCGTATTAGTATACGCGCGACACGTTCGGTCCCACTGGCTTCGTGAAGATACGTTAGACGTTTACGGAGAATTTTATAGTCTTGGAAATCTACCTAGATCGCGAGGTATGTTCGTTGAAAGGGGATCGGCGCGGGCGCGTGCGTTTATTAATTGGAGCTATAGCGAACGCTCGTATCACAATCGTTTCGATAAAGAGTTGCAGTAAAAAATTGCACTGACGCGGATGGAAAGACCGCGGGAGACTGGACGTTCCTATCACAGACTTCGTGTCACAGAAATGTTTGTCCGAGGCACGGGAAATCGTGAAACCACGCGTTTGACAGCAGGAGACGGATACGGTCGAATACGATTGACGGAAAACTTTGGAAAATCACATGTGTACCCCATACAAGAATCACTAATGCCAGAACAGAAGTATTATAAAACCAGAGAAGGAAGAGAATGAGAGTCATGTCCAATAATGTCTTAACTACAGCAAGGACGGACGGATCGTCTTTAACAGTGGCGCAAGAGACGTAAGGACTAGTGTGGTGGATGGTATACCTGAGTCCTCTAATCGCTTCTTTGTGCGCCTGAAACATCTTGACGTTGTTCATGTTGCTTTGCCAATACTTCACGTACCCCGCGTGATCCCCCGTGACCATCCAGCTCTCGTTGTGCGACCACACCATCGTTCTCACCGGACTGTCGTGCGCCTGCACACACACATAGAACCGAACCGTCGATCAACAAAATCAAATAGAAAGACTCTACTACCGAAGAGACCGGTGTGTGACGTTTTCCAAGACGTTGTCAAGGTTCGAAAGTGTTACAACTTCTATGGATATATATATATATATATATAGTATATTCGATTGACACTAGAGAACATGGCGAAATAATATTGTAAATCTGGCTAGAATCAGGGAATTATCGAAACCCGAAATACCTGTAGGATGGTTTCAAAATTAAAAGTGAGACCGTTCCACAGGGTGAATTCCCCGCTGGACGCGCCCGTAACGAGACGCCTGCCCTCGGGTGTCCAAGCCATGCAGAAGATGGGACAGCGCATTTTGTTCGTCGCCGTCTTCACGAATCTCGTGGTGACCGCGTTTATCGGATTGTCGACGTAACTGGGCGGCGGTAGCAGGTCGGGATAGTACATCACGTCGGGTTGCAGGGCACGCCTGTCCCTGTAATCCCTCTGCCATATTCTATTCTGTACACACAGACAGAGAAAGACAGAACGTTAGACAGTCGTATATTACAGACGCGACGACGTCGACGACGACGATCAATCGCTCGGGTCAGGATACTTACTTCTAGACTTTTTATGATGGCAGAATTGTAGTCCACCGTTTTTCGCATAACAGACTTCCTAAGCCTTTTCCCGTCGAATTCATCCTGTAACGTGTCTTGACCGGCGGCAACGATTTTCGGCGCGTGATAAGGTCTGAACGGTTTGAAGAAACCTCTCGCTCCTTCTCTGTGGTTGGTGTACCGATGCTGATAACTACTCCCGGAGGTGTTTATAGTGGTCAGATTGGGAGGTGGGGCTGACAAGTTTGGAGCAGCGGGAGGCGGGACTGACATATTAGGTAAACTTATAGCTGGTGGAGGATTTGCAAATTGAGTATTTGCAGACATAATGAAATAATTTATAAAAGGTGATTTAGACTTTAAATGTACAAACGAAAGTATAATTTAAAAGGACGATAAGGGATAAACATATTTGCTTAATTTCGACTAACGTTGCTACGCCGAATCCATTACAGGCATTTCTGTAAACAAACGTAAAGTACGTCCTCGGTTATTATTTTATGAACGTTACTCTCAACGGACTTTTCGTGCTACGTTTATATGTTGAATACACAGATATGGCGTGTGCGGTACGCCGTCGTCGGGTCGTTTAACGAACGTGAAACGTGCCGAATCTTGATTCGGTCGCGTTATATTCATCGAACCAATTGAGTAACAGAAATTTAAATAAATCAACCGTTTACTTTACAATTACTTTGACGCGACAGTTTTCCTATTGAAAACCGATTTATGAATCTGCAACGTTCGGAATAACGGAAAGTGGACTTTCACGACGAGTGAAATTGTACTAAAAACTTGTCGACAAAAATACACATGTCTTTAGGTTCAATTTTATCATTGTGTGCAAAGATGCGAGTGCCTTTAAACCGATTGTTCAGTGAACCACGAAATATCTACCATCTTCAAGAGTAAATAGAAGCTATATCGAAGCGACTCCCGTCGAAATCGAGAGATCAACGAAGGTTAGACGAATTGATTTCCATGCGAAGAATAGAACGCGCAAAGTTCGTATTCAAGTTTTATCGTTTCCCGCATAGCTATCTGGCATAGAGACCGAGACAAGACCGTTGTACTAAAATTAATTAACAACCTGTTCATTGATTGCGAACAAATTCCGTTTGATGCTCTCGCCACTGTAAAACTCTCGACATGTAGTACATACACAATCACTTATTTCCACCAGTTATTAGATATAAAGGACGTTTTACGAATCGATCAAAGTGGTCGACGACGACGAGTCACAGCGGGCATCGCTCGGCAAAGGGTATCGAGACGAATTTCACGTTTTCTACTTCTAACAACATGTAAATTTAAACACAACGCGAGCGAGTATCAAGAGAATTATATGTGTCCGACACGGACGCCATTACTCTTCTGAGCGACGACATCCGTTTTAGTTCTCCCGTACTTCCGACAGTGGCCTCGGCCACTCGTTAAAATCTTGAATATCAAAAATTTGTTAAGTAAGAAGACGAATCACGTCAATAATTGCATTTAAGATCAAAAAACATAAAATGAATCTAAGTAAGTTTATAGGGAGTTTCACGAACAACCCTAGGAACTTGATGTTGCGTCAAATATATAACTATACGTGTTTCAAATGTGCAGGGGAAGGCTCGATTTCTAGGAGGATAAACGGCAGCCCTGGCACTTCAACTTTGTCCAACTTTGTCGACGACGTCTCGAACTTATTGTAAACCGAGACCACCGACCGACAATTTGTCGACGAACTAACGACGATCGAACAACGGCCAGACGAGTAGAAGTCAACGGTAAAGTTCTAAAAAGAAATTGTCAGTAGACGAGTCTGCTGATATATATATATATGAATGTACGATTTTTCGACTTTAATATAAATTACATAAAAACATTATAGTACGTGCGACAAAGAGTATAAATAATGGATGATAAGTGTATCGTAACGAAACTACCGCATCACGTACAACAAAAATTATGCCAGACGCGGCCACCTTACAGGCAAGGGAAGAGGTTGACGTCCGTGAAGGTAGCATTGTGGACTTGTATCCTATTCTACGTAAAACATATTTTTGTTAATAATAATTGAACTTTTTTAATTGTTAATATTTCCTTGACGCACTAGCAGCTCTATGTAACAGGTTTACACGGTAAACGACGAGTCGAAACATTTGATGATATGCGGAGTGCCGAAGCTCCGCTTGGGCGAAGAGATTAGAAAAGTCGTCGAACCGTACGGGATTATCAAAAAGATTCACGTGGTGCCTGATTACCCCGCAGAGGAATTCACAGAGACGTACTACGTACAATACGACCGCGTACAAAGCGCAAGGTTTATACTTCCTTAGATTTCAGTAGTCTCTGAACTATACCGGTTCGAACAATTTTATTCGTGTTGTCACAATGTTGTACACCACACAGAATAGCAAAACGATTCGTGGACGGAAAAAATTTTTATGGTGGTTCTTTGCACGTCTTTTACGCACCTGAACTCGAAACTGTGTCCGAGACCAAAGCCAAGCTCCTTCAGCGTCGCAGAGATGTACTCGTACGTATAAACAGAAATCGACGAGACGTGAAAAATCGTGATACCGATAAATTTATTCCAAAGTACGTGGAGAGTAAGGGAGACGACGTCGTTCTGTGCTGTGCAACACGTTACAACCGCTCGATTCGTTTCAGGGAACAATATCACAGAAGGAGAAGAACGCCGGCATTGCCGCTCACCGAAGAACGTTTGACTCGGCAGTATCCCGGAGAAACACTGTCCTCTATTTATAACGGGATACCACGAAGTTTGGATCCGAGACCGGTATCCGAACCTGGTCTACCGTCGACTTCCCGTGCTCCGCAAGAAAATAGTAGTAGTACGTCTATCTCGTTACAAACTCCTTGTCGTCCGGACACGGAAGCTGTTGCCCGGAACGCCGGTGGAACTGCCAAGAGATTAGACCACGCGGGAAGAAAGAGCAAAAATTACAAGGGACGATCGTCGGTTGACGACGGCGTCGTCAAAGTTCGGGTCGTGAAACGGCCTCGGCTCATAGACACGAGTACGATAGTGAAGTGGGACGATTCGACCAAGAACGTGTTTTCTAATCCGAAGAGAATTCGGAGTGACATAACCATTAGATTGATTCCGAAAAGTGACGACGAGAAAAAGAAGATCGTGATAAGAGATCCGAGGTACGTTATTCGTTACGTCGCGTGTTACACGTCGTCGTGTTAAAGAGAGACTCGTAGTAACTCGTTATCGTTCGTTTTTAGCGTTTCACAATTGATACGACCGAGCGAGGATCTTCGACTGTCGATCGAAGAGGCTAAATCCCAAATACGGTCGGCTATGCGAACTAACGACAAAGACAATTCGTTATTATTGCATTGAGGCCTACGATACACACGGACGTTTTTCTTCGTTAAACGAATAAACGAGTAACGTTCAGTTCAGTCGTATATCTTTGTCGTTCATCTGTTACATTATATTATTTTTATTTCTTTATCATTCATACACGTACGACTGACGTGTTACACTCGATATACAAATCATTTTAACTGTTAATTTCCTTAAAAAATCCCTAATAAATTCGAACTAAATTTTTCCTAATCGACGTTATCAAGACTAAATAATAAACGTTGTATTCAAATCCCACTGCGCGACTTTCGACCTTGCCACGGACCTTTTGTTGCTGGGCGGAGTGTTCTCTTGAAGCGTCGTTATCGGTTTAACGCCCTTACTCCTGAACGTCTGTCGAGAGTTCCTCGCCGTTTGCGTTTGTTCGTGTGCGTTCGAACGGTTTCCGAGGGGAGTCCTTACCTGAAAACACACGTGTTCGCGTGACGTCCGTAATTTCTTAAAAACTGCTCGTCGTTCATCGATTACCGTTGTCGCAGATCCATTGCAGTTCTTCTCAGCGAACATATTTCTTTCATCTTTGGCTTCTGTTCTTCTTTTTTTCTTTCCAATTGCATCCAATTTCGATTTATCGCTCTTGGCCGGCTTCACGGACGATTTATTTTTTGCAGTACTGTTCTTATCAAATATGATCACTACTTCGTCCTCTTGAATCCTTTCCTCGTCGTCCTGTGGATCTTTAACTCGAGCAATTTCCGTGTCGTCCGTCTCCAATTTTTGTGATTTCTCCGACGCCGACGAATCTCTCCATACTTTGATTAAATTATTGTCGTCTCCACGTGTTCCTCCTGCCTCGAACGTTCCCTCCTCTTGGACGTATTTGTCGTCGCAAGTATTTCGTTCTGAAGTCCGGAATTCTCGATCTTCCGGTTCTCTTTTTTCTAATGTAAACACGTATGTCACATAAATTTTGTTAGTAACTTAGTAATCTCGTAGGAACGAGTCGAGAACAATGATACTCTTACCGTTCTCTAAAGGACCCTCGGCTCCGGTTGCTCGACCAGAGCGCTCGGACTCAATGGATTTTCCCGGATCATCGATGTCGTCTAAATTTAGAGACTTCAATGCGCAGGACGCCAAGTCGGGCAGGGCTTGTACCTCTGTCACGTCGAACGGAGACGATACCTCGCAGTACGAGTACGACGGATACAACTGGTCTGCTTCGTAACTCCCTTGCCTGTGTAACGTCTCTTGGGACCTCGCTCTCAGACGTTCTAAAGATCTTGGCTTTAAAAGTGGAGTTCTGTTAAAGTCTGCTGCTGGAGACCTAGGATCGAGTCCTAAGATGTCGTAACGATCCTTTTCTATCTC
>SMSR01015987.1:32976-62491 GCA_019453355.1 Ceratina japonica | reverse complement strand
TATATTCGATTGACACTAGAGAACATGGCGAAATAATATTGTAAATCTGGCTAGAATCAGGGAATTATCGAAACCCGAAATACCTGTAGGATGGTTTCAAAATTAAAAGTGAGACCGTTCCACAGGGTGAATTCCCCGCTGGACGCGCCCGTAACGAGACGCCTGCCCTCGGGTGTCCAAGCCATGCAGAAGATGGGACAGCGCATTTTGTTCGTCGCCGTCTTCACGAATCTCGTGGTGACCGCGTTTATCGGATTGTCGACGTAACTGGGCGGCGGTAGCAGGTCGGGATAGTACATCACGTCGGGTTGCAGGGCACGCCTGTCCCTGTAATCCCTCTGCCATATTCTATTCTGTACACACAGACAGAGAAAGACAGAACGTTAGACAGTCGTATATTACAGACGCGACGACGTCGACGACGACGATCAATCGCTCGGGTCAGGATACTTACTTCTAGACTTTTTATGATGGCAGAATTGTAGTCCACCGTTTTTCGCATAACAGACTTCCTAAGCCTTTTCCCGTCGAATTCATCCTGTAACGTGTCTTGACCGGCGGCAACGATTTTCGGCGCGTGATAAGGTCTGAACGGTTTGAAGAAACCTCTCGCTCCTTCTCTGTGGTTGGTGTACCGATGCTGATAACTACTCCCGGAGGTGTTTATAGTGGTCAGATTGGGAGGTGGGGCTGACAAGTTTGGAGCAGCGGGAGGCGGGACTGACATATTAGGTAAACTTATAGCTGGTGGAGGATTTGCAAATTGAGTATTTGCAGACATAATGAAATAATTTATAAAAGGTGATTTAGACTTTAAATGTACAAACGAAAGTATAATTTAAAAGGACGATAAGGGATAAACATATTTGCTTAATTTCGACTAACGTTGCTACGCCGAATCCATTACAGGCATTTCTGTAAACAAACGTAAAGTACGTCCTCGGTTATTATTTTATGAACGTTACTCTCAACGGACTTTTCGTGCTACGTTTATATGTTGAATACACAGATATGGCGTGTGCGGTACGCCGTCGTCGGGTCGTTTAACGAACGTGAAACGTGCCGAATCTTGATTCGGTCGCGTTATATTCATCGAACCAATTGAGTAACAGAAATTTAAATAAATCAACCGTTTACTTTACAATTACTTTGACGCGACAGTTTTCCTATTGAAAACCGATTTATGAATCTGCAACGTTCGGAATAACGGAAAGTGGACTTTCACGACGAGTGAAATTGTACTAAAAACTTGTCGACAAAAATACACATGTCTTTAGGTTCAATTTTATCATTGTGTGCAAAGATGCGAGTGCCTTTAAACCGATTGTTCAGTGAACCACGAAATATCTACCATCTTCAAGAGTAAATAGAAGCTATATCGAAGCGACTCCCGTCGAAATCGAGAGATCAACGAAGGTTAGACGAATTGATTTCCATGCGAAGAATAGAACGCGCAAAGTTCGTATTCAAGTTTTATCGTTTCCCGCATAGCTATCTGGCATAGAGACCGAGACAAGACCGTTGTACTAAAATTAATTAACAACCTGTTCATTGATTGCGAACAAATTCCGTTTGATGCTCTCGCCACTGTAAAACTCTCGACATGTAGTACATACACAATCACTTATTTCCACCAGTTATTAGATATAAAGGACGTTTTACGAATCGATCAAAGTGGTCGACGACGACGAGTCACAGCGGGCATCGCTCGGCAAAGGGTATCGAGACGAATTTCACGTTTTCTACTTCTAACAACATGTAAATTTAAACACAACGCGAGCGAGTATCAAGAGAATTATATGTGTCCGACACGGACGCCATTACTCTTCTGAGCGACGACATCCGTTTTAGTTCTCCCGTACTTCCGACAGTGGCCTCGGCCACTCGTTAAAATCTTGAATATCAAAAATTTGTTAAGTAAGAAGACGAATCACGTCAATAATTGCATTTAAGATCAAAAAACATAAAATGAATCTAAGTAAGTTTATAGGGAGTTTCACGAACAACCCTAGGAACTTGATGTTGCGTCAAATATATAACTATACGTGTTTCAAATGTGCAGGGGAAGGCTCGATTTCTAGGAGGATAAACGGCAGCCCTGGCACTTCAACTTTGTCCAACTTTGTCGACGACGTCTCGAACTTATTGTAAACCGAGACCACCGACCGACAATTTGTCGACGAACTAACGACGATCGAACAACGGCCAGACGAGTAGAAGTCAACGGTAAAGTTCTAAAAAGAAATTGTCAGTAGACGAGTCTGCTGATATATATATATGAATGTACGATTTTTCGACTTTAATATAAATTACATAAAAACATTATAGTACGTGCGACAAAGAGTATAAATAATGGATGATAAGTGTATCGTAACGAAACTACCGCATCACGTACAACAAAAATTATGCCAGACGCGGCCACCTTACAGGCAAGGGAAGAGGTTGACGTCCGTGAAGGTAGCATTGTGGACTCGTATCCTATTCTACGTAAAACATATTTTTGTTAATAATAATTGAACTTTTTTAATTGTTAATATTTCCTTGACGCACTAGCAGCTCTATGTAACAGGTTTACACGGTAAACGACGAGTCGAAACATTTGATGATATGCGGAGTGCCGAAGCTCCGCTTGGGCGAAGAGATTAGAAAAGTCGTCGAACCGTACGGGATTATCAAAAAGATTCACGTGGTGCCTGATTACCCCGCAGAGGAATTCACAGAGACGTACTACGTACAATACGACCGCGTACAAAGCGCAAGGTTTATACTTCCTTAGATTTCAGTAGTCTCTGAACTATACCGGTTCGAACAATTTTATTCGTGTTGTCACAATGTTGTACACCACACAGAATAGCAAAACGATTCGTGGACGGAAAAAATTTTTATGGTGGTTCTTTGCACGTCTTTTACGCACCTGAACTCGAAACTGTGTCCGAGACCAAAGCCAAGCTCCTTCAGCGTCGCAGAGATGTACTCGTACGTATAAACAGAAATCGACGAGACGTGAAAAATCGTGATACCGATAAATTTATTCCAAAGTACGTGGAGAGTAAGGGAGACGACGTCGTTCTGTGCTGTGCAACACGTTACAACCGCTCGATTCGTTTCAGGGAACAATATCACAGAAGGAGAAGAACGCCGGCATTGCCGCTCACCGAAGAACGTTTGACTCGGCAGTATCCCGGAGAAACACTGTCCTCTATTTATAACGGGATACCACGAAGTTTGGATCCGAGACCGGTATCCGAACCTGGTCTACCGTCGACTTCCCGTGCTCCGCAAGAGAATAGTAGTAGTACGTCTGTCTCGTTACAAACTCCTTGTCGTCCGGACGCGGAAGCTGTTGTCCGGAACGCCGGTGGAACTGCCAAGAGATCAGACCACGCGGGAAGAAAGAGCAAAAATTACAAGGGACGATCGTCGGTCGACGACGGCGTCGTCAAAGTTCGGGTCGTGAAACGGCCTCGGCTCGTAGACACGAGTACGATAGTGAAGTGGGACGATTCGACCAAGAACGTGTTTTCTAATCCGAAGAGAATTCGGAGTGACATAACCATTAGATTGATTCCGAAAAGTGACGACGAGAAAAAGAAGATCGTAATAAGAGATCCGAGGTACGTTATTCGTTACGTCGCGTGTTACACGTCGTCGTGTTAAAGAGAGACTCGTAGTAACTCGTTATCATTCATTTTTAGCGTTTCACGNCAGACGCGGCCACCTTACAGGCAAGGGAAGAGGTTGACGTCCGTGAAGGTAGCATTGTGGACTTGTATCCTATTCTACGTAAAACATATTTTTGTTAATAATAATTGAACTTTTTTAATTGTTAATATTTCCTTGACGCACTAGCAGCTCTATGTAACAGGTTTACACGGTAAACGACGAGTCGAAACATTTGATGATATGCGGAGTGCCGAAGCTCCGCTTGGGCGAAGAGATTAGAAAAGTCGTCGAACCGTACGGGATTATCAAAAAGATTCACGTGGTGCCTGATTACCCCGCAGAGGAATTCACAGAGACGTACTACGTACAATACGACCGCGTACAAAGCGCAAGGTTTATACTTCCTTAGATTTCAGTAGTCTCTGAACTATACCGGTTCGAACAATTTTATTCGTGTTGTCACAATGTTGTACACCACACAGAATAGCAAAACGATTCGTGGACGGAAAAAATTTTTATGGTGGTTCTTTGCACGTCTTTTACGCACCTGAACTCGAAACTGTGTCCGAGACCAAAGCCAAGCTCCTTCAGCGTCGCAGAGATGTACTCGTACGTATAAACAGAAATCGACGAGACGTGAAAAATCGTGATACCGATAAATTTATTCCAAAGTACGTGGAGAGTAAGGGAGACGACGTCGTTCTGTGCTGTGCAACACGTTACAACCGCTCGATTCGTTTCAGGGAACAATATCACAGAAGGAGAAGAACGCCGGCATTGCCGCTCACCGAAGAACGTTTGACTCGGCAGTATCCCGGAGAAACACTGTCCTCTATTTATAACGGGATACCACGAAGTTTGGATCCGAGACCGGTATCCGAACCTGGTCTACCGTCGACTTCCCGTGCTCCGCAAGAAAATAGTAGTAGTACGTCTATCTCGTTACAAACTCCTTGTCGTCCGGACACGGAAGCTGTTGCCCGGAACGCCGGTGGAACTGCCAAGAGATTAGACCACGCGGGAAGAAAGAGCAAAAATTACAAGGGACGATCGTCGGTTGACGACGGCGTCGTCAAAGTTCGGGTCGTGAAACGGCCTCGGCTCATAGACACGAGTACGATAGTGAAGTGGGACGATTCGACCAAGAACGTGTTTTCTAATCCGAAGAGAATTCGGAGTGACATAACCATTAGATTGATTCCGAAAAGTGACGACGAGAAAAAGAAGATCGTGATAAGAGATCCGAGGTACGTTATTCGTTACGTCGCGTGTTACACGTCGTCGTGTTAAAGAGAGACTCGTAGTAACTCGTTATCGTTCGTTTTTAGCGTTTCACAATTGATACGACCGAGCGAGGATCTTCGACTGTCGATCGAAGAGGCTAAATCCCAAATACGGTCGGCTATGCGAACTAACGACAAAGACAATTCGTTATTATTGCATTGAGGCCTACGATACACACGGACGTTTTTCTTCGTTAAACGAATAAACGAGTAACGTTCAGTTCAGTCGTATATCTTTGTCGTTCATCTGTTACATTATATTATTTTTATTTCTTTATCATTCATACACGTACGACTGACGTGTTACACTCGATATACAAATCATTTTAACTGTTAATTTCCTTAAAAAATCCCTAATAAATTCGAACTAAATTTTTCCTAATCGACGTTATCAAGACTAAATAATAAACGTTGTATTCAAATCCCACTGCGCGACTTTCGACCTTGCCACGGACCTTTTGTTGCTGGGCGGAGTGTTCTCTTGAAGCGTCGTTATCGGTTTAACGCCCTTACTCCTGAACGTCTGTCGAGAGTTCCTCGCCGTTTGCGTTTGTTCGTGTGCGTTCGAACGGTTTCCGAGGGGAGTCCTTACCTGAAAACACACGTGTTCGCGTGACGTCCGTAATTTCTTAAAAACTGCTCGTCGTTCATCGATTACCGTTGTCGCAGATCCATTGCCGTTCTTCTCAGCGAACATTTTTTTTTCATCTTTGGCTTCTGTTCTTTTTTTCTTTCCAATTGCGTCCAATTTCGATTTATCGCTCTTGACCGGCTTCACGGACGATTTATTTTTTGCAGTACTGTTCTTATCAAATAGGATCACTACTTCGTCCTCTTGAATCCTTTCTTCGTCGTCCTGTGGATCTTTGACTCGAGCAATTTCCGTGTCGTCCGTCTCCAATTTCTGTGATTTCTCCGACGCCGACGAATCTCTCCATACTTTAATTAAATTATTGTCGTCTCCGCGTGTTCCTCCTGCCTCGAACGTTCCCTCCTCTTGGACGTATTTGTCGTCGCAAGTATTTCGTTCTGAAGTCCGGAATTCTCGATCTTCCGGTTCTCTTTTTTCTAATGTAAACACGTTCGTCGCATAAATTTTGTTAGTAACTTAGTAATCTCGTAGGAACGAGTCGAGAACAATGATACTCTTACCGTTCTCTGAAGGACCCTCGGCTCCGGTTGCTCGACCAGAGCGCTCGGACTCAATGGATTTTCCCGGATCATTGATGTCGTCTAAATTTAGAGACTTCAATGCGCAGGACGCCAAGTCGGGCAGGGCTTGTACCTCTGTCACGTCGAACGGAGACGATACCTCGCAGTACGAGTACGACGGATACAACTGGTCTGCTTCGTAACTCCCTTGCCTGTGTAACGTCTCTTGGGACCTCGCTCTCAGACGTTCTAAAGATCTTGGCTTTAAAAGTGGAGTTCTGTTAAAGTCTGCTGCTGGAGACCTAGGATCGAGTCCTAAGATGTCGTAACGATCCTTTTCTATCTCCGTCATCGGCTCTTTTCTATTTACACTGTCGGCTACTGGTTTCAAAAGCGCTCCTCTGTATTTCTCTTCCTACGAAACAAAAGATTCGTTTCTCGATCGAGAACAGTAGTAGTAGGACACGTCGCGGCAACTTACCAAATTAGACACGTGTAATTTTTTAGTTTCTATCAACGCTCGCGGGGAACGTTTTTTCGGCGTTAGACACATTATGGTGTCTATATCCGTTTCTAGATACGATGGTTTGGTTTGCAAATATTTTGGAACTGCCGTTAATCTTTTATTTATTACTGGAGTACCGTACTGCACCTGCGAATACGAAAGATTTTTTGTATTTATGATCGTTTACGGACGAGTGTACGCGCGAGGCTCGTCGTCGAAAGTGTTTACGAAGTCCACTTCCGACGACCTTTACGGTGGTGGCGGTTAAACTTTTCAAAAGTCCTCGAAGCTCGGAGACGTTGGAAACGAGTAGTTTCCTAAACACAGCTTTAACAAAATAATTAGTCTCAGTGTCTAACAAGTTACCTCTATTGGCGTTCTCGTTATGCCACTTGTTGCCGATCTAGGATCTGTAGGTAAAACTTTTGGGATTAAAGGCGGAGTATGCATACAATCGTTTTCCACTATTCCGTCCGTACAGTTATCTCTTATCTCTTCTTTTTCATTTTCATTATCGTTATAAGTTTCATTGTTACGAGGAAATAATTTATTCATATAATTTCCCATTCTCCCGATTCTTTTTTTTTTCTCTTCTTCTTATTGTATACAAACGAGTAACGTTCTTCTCGGATCAGTCTTTTAAAAATAAATATATATAATATACGAATATCTGCTCATAGTATTATTCCATGAACGTTTAACACGAAATTTAACAACGATTTGAACAAAGGGCGATCGAATTATCACTGGTCTCACTGTGCCGTGGTGACTTTCGAGAACTACTCGAACTCCGATACAAGATTTAAATGCACCTGCTTCTGCTCCTGAGCACTACTGAATCCTGACATTCCTGACGACGACACGATCCTTGCCGTATCGAAAATCAAACTGNCCACTATTCCGTCCGTACAGTTATCTCTTATCTCTTCTTTTTCATTTTCATTATCGTTATAAGTTTCATTGTTACGAGGAAATAATTTATTCATATAATTTCCCATTCTCCCGATTCTTTTTTTTTTCTCTTCTTCTTATTGTATACAAACGAGTAACGTTCTTCTCGGATCAGTCTTTTAAAAATAAATATATATAATATACGAATATCTTCTCATAGTATTATTCCATGACCGTTTAACACGAAATTTAACAACGATTTGAACAATAAAGGGCGATCGAATTATCACTGTTCTCACTGTGCCGTGGTGACTTTCGAGAACTACTCGAACCCCGATACAAGATTTAAATCCACCTGCTTCTGCTCCTGAGCACTACTGAATCCTGACATTCCTGACGACACGATCCTTGCCGAATCGAAAATCAAACTTGATCAAACTGACGAAAAGACGAATTACCAACAATGTAACCTTAAAGTTATATAGTCATATCTGGTTATATATATAAGATAAGGAATGCCAACGCATTTGTAGGATATAGTTCGAATTATACGTCACGAGAGGGCTGACCTTAATCTTATGGAAGCAGGAGAGAAAGTCGTCTACATACTGGATCAATTATTATACTTTTGTTTATTTATCACGTAGAGTGAAGAGTACATACGGTTTTCCATGAATTTCCTTGCACTCCAGTTATGCAGGCGATCGAGATACTGCGCGTACCATAGCACGACGACGATGACAGCAGTTAACAATATCGTCAAACGACGTTATCAGGTAGCGGGGAACGAGGAACGTTTGTCACAACCGGTCAAATCAAAATTATTTCCGGATTACAATGTAGTCTACAAGTTGCCTTACGTTACGTTTACTTATACGTTAAGTAGGCTAAAGCGTAATAGCACTGTCGCTACCGGCGTAGCTGTACCAACGAGTTTAACTATGAACTTGTTGGACTTCATGACGTTAGACGATTGTCTCAGTGTAATAGTCGCTTGTAAGTGAAAAACGATATTCGACGGACGCGCGCGCTGTTAACTACGATTCTTCGTTGTTGTCTGTATACACGTTCTAGGTTGCATGATAACAATTCCGTTACATGCCTCTGGTTACCTGTGCAACGACGTAATCGGATCCATGTGCGTCAAAGACAAAAAAAAAATTGTAATATCGTATATAAATTATTGGGGTACACGAGTAGACTTGGAGACCGACGCGACGAACGTCGAACCTTTGTCGGAAAATGCTACGAACCGGTCTAAACTCGGGCAGTTCAAGTATTTGAGAATTAAATCTCCTAAAAAGAAATTAAAACTGTACGTGACTCATGGGCAGATTCTCGACAAATCCGAGTTTTCTAACATTGTCGGCGACTACGAATGATATTTATTAATTAACAGTAAATAAATAATTTTATTTGCGTTATCCATTTTTTACAACCACCTGTAATGCGCGTACGCCCTGTTCGCCTCGCATTGTTTGTGTAACTCTTGCTTCTTCCTAATAGCTCTACCCTGAAACACGAGTTTTATCGACACGCGTTAAATATTTCAGATTCGTTTAGGCAAAATAATTCGAACGACGGGGAACGACCTACGTACCTCGTTCCTCGCGGCGTCGACGAGCTCTTTGGCCAGTACGTCGTACAATTTCTCGGCGTTCCCTTTCTCTTGCGCAGTTTTGATCAACCAGTTCATAGACAAGTGTTTGGCTCTGTGCTCTTGCAGCGGTATCGGGACCTAATCCGGGTTAATCGCAAACGTTCCTTGACGTTCAACAATCGATGGATTGCGTTAGACAAAGTGTTTTGTGTGCTCGTACCTGATAATTGATTCCGCCTCTCGTTATCTTTATCAATTCCAAGACGGGCGTACAATTGTCCACTGCGCGATACAAAATCTCTTTCGGATCCAACACGACTTCGTTCCTGTGCTCGGGCGGAGTATTATAATATTTCTTTAATTGCATTATTTTAACATTCTCGAGCGTTCTGTCCATTATACTCCTGGCCAATTGCTTTTTACCCCATCTCATAATATAGTTTGTGAATTTCCTGTTTGAGACGAGATACGAGTTAGAGACACTTTATACGACTATACAAACGACTTTGTTCGATATTCGAACGAAACGTGTTTACCTGACCAGCGGATCGTGAAATTCTGAACATGTCTCGTCCGTGAAAGCTGGCTTTATAGGTACATGAGCCATCTCCTGGTTCCTCTCATGTTCGTATAGCTTTTCTATTTCGTCTTTCTTAAATATTGGTGATACATGATCCTTTGGGAATACGCTGTAAAACTGAACCGTGCCCGCTGAATTACATCTAAAAAACATTTATATTTATTATTTATTTTTTATGAGAACGTGTGCGTTCGTCGGGAACCACGTTCTATCGAGTTGTAACGATATTATCGTTGTTCAGTGTAGTAGTAGTCGAAGGTTATAACGATCAATTTCTTTTTGCCAGAGAGAGAGATAGAGAGAGAGAGAGAGAGAGAGAGACAGCGAAGGACAAGAGTATATTATTGAAATCATAAAATTACCTCGAACCAGAGAGAACAAGTGAATTAAACGTTCTTCCGACGATCATGTTTGTTGTTTCGTTGATTACTCGTTGTTGTCACTCGCGTTTCGTCCGACGACCTCCGACGACAGACGACAGACGACAGACGACAGACCGATGATCATGGACACGAGATTCGACGAGGAGATCGTCAGCGGAATCAGGATCGATTGAACTAAAGCAAATTTGTCGTTTTCATATCACGTCGAATCGACGAAAATGTTTTGTGTCGAACCATGTTAATTGTTGACTCCGAAAAATGGAAATCATTCATTTTTTCAATTTGATGAATAAGTTGCTATCGTTAGGATCTGGAATAATGAAGAACGATTTAGGTTCTTTGAGTGTTTATTATACTTCAAAACGATAAACAAAAGGAAAATAAATGAATTAGCAAAAACTGGGATAATAATTCGAACTCTGGTTTTCTCTTTCGGGTAATTTATTGGGTCTCCTGGTTCAATGTAGTTCAATGTAAACTTACCATAGTCTTCCTTTTTTATTTGCGTACGCAGATACAGATATACAGCCGAGCGCATATATGTATATCGTCGTCGAATGTGGTATGTATGTCGTCGTTGTTACGCGATGGTCAAATAAATAAGTGATCGGTGACGATGATAAGCGTATGGTAAGATATAACATAAACTCGTGTGGTGGTAGGGAGAGTAAGTCGAGTTATCAATCAGGTGATGAAATTGAGTGGACCCGGAACAAGAGAACAAGCGAGACTTTTCTTTGTACTATTCGCGAAAGGGACGAAATTGCACAAATGGTGCGCTTGCCGCGGAACACTTACGCTAGACTGCTGAAATCTTGCGGGAAGGTCTCCTAAAAGGAGCGCCTTTGACAAGAGATTTTTCTTCTGGTAGTCAGCTTTAAGGATTTTTTTAGAAAAATGACGGAGAACCGAGGAAACTTTTCCACTCCGAGTAGTAATCAAAGTAAGTCAGAGTAAACTTCGTCACCGGTTACTGCACGCAAGATTTCGTTTGCATAACCAATCGTCGTTTATCCTTACGAAAACGTAAATTCGTTTCGCGTAAAACGGAATAAGAGAGATCGTTTCTATACGAATACCTACCGCGTCTCTTCAAAGTTAAAGATCGCGTATTGTCTCTCAGTTGTATATACGAACCTATACTTACAGTTACATTTTTAATATTCAGGTTCTAGCAGACCGTTTAATATGCAACATCTGGATTTTGGATCTATTAACGACGTTCAAAATGAAATGTCAGGTACGATCAGGTTTATATCTACGTACATATCTGTATTCCAGTGGTCACAGCGGTCACTATCTCGTCTTAGCCGCGACGACACGTTAGACGTAACGGTAAACGAATTTGCTTCCGTCCGTTACAGAGAAGAGGAGGCAGTTCAAGCTTAATTTTCAAACGCAAGGGAGTAACATGTCGTTTAGCAATTCAACAAATTCTACACATTCTAATTCAAGTGGAACAACAACGTCTAGTTTACCGATGTAAGTTACCGAAGATCAGATATGAACGACGGACACTTAGGTCTATTTCTTTCTGTAACCATGTTTTTGATGAACACGACAGAACTACTCGTCCAAATTTGCCTTTATCTTTGCCGAAGTTGCCAGTGAGACCGTGCGCCGCGGTTCCGGAACTGGCGCCCGACAAGGCGAGGTAAAGACGATAACGGAGTAAACGAATTATTTGTCGACGGTCGACTGTGACGTGACGTCGTTTGACGAACTGTGTTACAGGGATAAATTACGAATGTGTCAGTCGATGCAGAGCACCGGCAAATTACAGCTATCGCCAAACGTAGTGTACGATTTCACGAGCGAAGATCTACGAGATCTAGGAGAAATAGGACGAGGAGGATTCGGTACTGTAAATAAAATGGTTCATAGGATAAGTGATACTGTCATGGCTGTGAAGGTAGATAGGACTCGTCGATTCGTTCGGTCGTCACGGAAGAGACTTCTGTGCGAAGAGAGAGCGCGTTCGTCATTTCCGACTATTTTTGCAGAGAATTCGTTCTACGGTGGACGAAAGGGAGCAAAAGCAACTGTTAATGGATTTAGAAGTCGTAATGAAGTCCAACGAATGCCCGTGTATCGTGCAATTTTATGGAGCTCTGTTTAAAGAAGTGAGTCGCCGATATATATAATTTGATTAGTAATCCCGATGGTAAATACGAAATTTCATTCGCCAGGGCGACTGTTGGATTTGCATGGAACTCATGGACACGTCGTTAGATATATTTTACAAATTTATTCACGAGGTATTGGAGGAAAGAATACCCGAACGTATTTTAGGAAAAATCACCGTCGCCACTGTGAAGGCGTTGAATTACCTCAAAGAGAAATTAAGAATAATTCACAGGGACGTGAAACCTAGCAATATTCTGTTGGATCGGCACGGTAATATAAAGCTCTGCGATTTCGGTATATCGGGACAGCTGGTAGATTCCATCGCGCGGACTCGAGACGCCGGATGTAGACCGTACATGGCTGTACGTAGAGAATCGAAACTCGATCGTTTGTGATCCGCAACGACTGTGTATACGCGATTAGACGTGATTACGAGTCCGTTCTCGTTTTTCAGCCAGAGAGGATAGATCCTCAACGCGCAAAGGGTTACGACGTCCGAAGCGACGTATGGTCGTTGGGGATTACGTTAATGGAAATCGCGACTGGCTACTTCCCGTATCCGAAATGGAACTCTGTCTTCGAACAGCTTTATCAAGTGGTCCAAGGCGATCCGCCACGGCTATCTCCTAATGAGAACGGGAACCGTTTCACTATGGACTTTGTGAACTTTGTGAACACGTGGTAAGTCGACGTGACGTGACGTCGTAAACTCGTTCCAAGTGTTATCGGTTCCTCGAGTCGGTCTGGTCGAACGTAAGCGTTTTGTCGTTGCTTCAGTTTAATAAAGGAAGAGACTCAGCGACCGAAGTACAAGAAACTGCTGGAGCACGCGTTCATCAGGAAGGCCGAGGAGGACACGGTCGACGTTTCGGCGTACATAAGCGGTGTTCTGGACAACATGGCTCTCAGGGGATTGACGCCTTTCACTACCAATCGGCATTAAACGGAAAACGACGATGAGATAAGAGACACATTTGTACCTTGATTTCTATCGTTTTCTTCGATTCTTAAATTCTGATCATTGTACATGGGTAGATTATTCGCGCACTTCGAGATACATAGTATATGGTTATAGATAGTGAAATTAATCGACATTGATCATCGTCGACGATAAGAATCATTTTATGTAGGATCGTATTGTCGTGTCGCAGAGTTCTTGTACACATAGTAATTAGAAGTGTTCTAATAACGAGTTGACATTTAAAGAATAATAGTGAGGATAGAGGAGACGGAAGATTCTAAATCAGCTTTCTCATTGGAATTTCTCAATACGATTTCAATGAAATTATTGATCAAGTCCGCGTTTACGATCGCCGCGCTATCGTTCTAATCATTATTTATTGTAATGATGATGAAATCCGGATATATATGTAACGTTAGTTAAACGATAACAAATGCAATATGTTGATGTAAACGCTATATTTTAAGTTTTTTGTAATTTTCATAGTGTTATAACGATTTTTGATGCAATCGATCTAAGCTAAGCCGGGGGGGGGGGGGTGGGGAGATAAAACGATATAGGACAACTATTATTCTTGTTGGAACGAGTGAAAAGTATGTATAGCAGCGTATAGAAGAGAGTTCAGTAAATCGTCTACTTCTTCGATCACACACGGCTATGATTAAGAAACGATAATTACTTTTTTTTTTTAATTTTTTTGTCAATTTATGGGACTGGAACGGGTCGCGACGAGCGTGAAAGACAGCTCTATACGTTCGATTCGTTTTTTAGCGTCGGGCAAGGGTTACTCTTGTATGAACATATACAAAAGATTCATTGTCTCGATTTTCACGATGGCACGTTTGGCAAGGGCGGGACGAGTTCCTTATTCCAGAACAGTGGCAGAATATCGTCGCATTTAACGGATTAACGATCTTGATTTTCATAATGATATATATAGTTCCTCTGTTGAATTTTATATAACTACGTGTGTACGAGCAAATAAAAATCAAACACATACACACACACACACACACACACACAGACACTCGATAAATAATGTATAAAATAAATAACGTATATGAATATAATATACTAATTACGTATATTCAATACATCGTGACACACGTGAATATCCGCGCGCGCGCGCGCGCGCATGTGTGTATATGCATGGTGTGACGTGGGTGTACGCAAGTAACGTAATTAATTATCGCTAGAATTGTTCCGCCTTCGTAAATTTTATAAGAAAGACAAATTTTCGTAAGCGAGAAGTTTTGAGAGAAAGTCGAATTTTATAAGAGAAACGAAACAACGCGATAGCTTCATTATATATAATACGAATCTTAATTCCCTCGTATTTGAATAAAAAGCTGCACCTCAGCATAAACTTTTCGTTGTACGTTTCTTATACTTAATAATTTCATGTGCTGAAACAGTCTGTTAAAAATTTCAGGGAACACGATAATTCTGAGTCGCGACGATCTCCTTTTCGTATCTTGGATTAAAAACTCGGCGAACGTCCCGCGACCTCTTTTACGTGGCATTTTAAAATTACAGAAAAATATGCCAACGAGTAGAAATTGGAAAGTTTAATCAGCTAAGATACAAAAAATATTCATGAGGCGACGTGAATAGTCAATAGTTTTCTCATTGAAATCAGAAGAAAGTACCTATATTGATCGGAGGTAAAATACTTTTTATTAGAAGCCCTTTTTCGAGTTGTGCAATTTTTGTTCGTCATGTTTAAAAGTAAATTGAACTGTAATCGATAATTATGACGAACGCGCGCGTCTGCCTACGCGTATATAAACGTTAAGTATTTAGCTATTTCCGAGCACCTGCATAGTATACATACACTGTGGTACCGTTCACCTGAATAAGAAGACGGCGGTAGTCTAGTGGCTACCGGTGGATATGACGACAGACAGTATCAAAGGTAACGTTCTCGTTCACTCGTTCTTATTTATAGTGTATAACTCGGTAAATCTTATCAGCCTCTAAATTGTAGCAAATCTTTATCAATGAATCAATCAATTGAAACCGAATAACATTTAAATATATAAAATCTGATTAAAATATTATTTAAACAAGTTAGAATATGAAATATAAAATAACTTCTATACGTTTGACGTTTTCAAGTAATAATCATCTTGTTGTTTTCGAATAAATTAATGACAGTGGGTGTTCTCGTGTGTATATTTAACTGTATTTGTTGATATAACTATCAGTGTTGGTGTCGTTACCGTGTATTATCGGCGGCGCGGTAGCCGGGGATCAATTCCTTTGAATATTTGATGAGAGGCACCATCGCACGGCTCCTCAAATCTATACTCCACGTTCGCGTCTATATTCGTAACTTCGCGGAGTAGAATATTCTTTCGAGTTGACCATTGAAATACGTCCACATCACGTCTCGTGTGACGACCTACAAACATATCCTAAGAGGATACGTTAAAATCTATCGATCACCGCGATCCATGCTATATACACTTTTCAAGGAAACACTCTTTTCCTAACCGTAATGTAGTTTCCCCGAGTTTCCTCGTCGACTCGTTTGATATTCGCTTCTCAGTATTGCACAATATACCGCCCCTTTCGAGCTTACAAAAATATAATTTAGTATAGGTATTAGCAGCCAGCACCCGGACCGGTCGTCGAGGGGACAAATATTATTTAAAGACTCGAATAATAGGATTCAAAGCACAAGTTTTTAAAGCAACTGTACACCAGATATCTGGTTCGATATACCGAAAAAGTTTGTCCAAGCGTCGTCTCACGTTCGACTTTAAACGAGCGAGAAGGGATGGGAATTTTCTTGTAAAATACGGGAAGGAAAAATTCAGGGGGCATTTTCAACCGCAATTAGTAATAATAGACCGCGCGCGGTGATAGAGAACGGAAAGTGGACGTGAGTCACGAGCTGACGCAGCGGAGGGTAGCAGGTGTTGGCGCCGTTAGGTGCTGGTACTGTCGGTGCTGCTGCTGGTGCTACCATTATTGCAGGACTGACCACCACCTGGATAGGCCAGCAGGGGAACGGATGTTCCCAGGAGATTATTGATCGTCCACGTAGATACTTACACTTGGACTACATACGTACACACGATTTTGCCGTGATTTTCATTTCGTCTTTTTCTTTCTCAGTGCGATTATTCAACGACGACGACGGACGGATCCAGTATATCCACGTTTATTATGCATATACGCATTGAAATAGACAATGTGTACCTTATTTTCATTGACAGAGTTTCAGTTGCTTTCGTCCCATAGATGCAGTAATTTCGTGACACCAAATTTTCGCGTCGTCAGAAGCTGTTCACACTGTTATATGAACTTGACAGGAATCAGAGCGCGTAGACTGAATTTACAGAAAATTGGAAGCGTGCGTGACGTACGAAGCGGATCGTTACTTTTAATCATTGCCATCGGGGAATTTTTCATTTTCCACAAAGAGACCGGCGGCGGCAGCGGCGGCGACGGCGGTCCAGTGGTC
The DNA here is from genome assembly GCA_019453355.1 of Ceratina japonica. Lineage (NCBI taxonomy): Eukaryota > Metazoa > Arthropoda > Insecta > Hymenoptera > Apidae > Ceratina > Ceratina japonica. The sequence continues at coordinate 45,874 of SMSR01015987.1, read as the reverse complement.
GTCGGTCGACAGTGAATTGTCCCACGTACCGAAAGGGTTGGCCGATTATTCGCTGACGCCCACGCGACGATGTCGCGCGCGTCTTCGGATCTTTTTTGCGTTGAATTTGTCGGGAAAATATCTTAACGATCCCTGTGTGTGTAAGTCGACCAATGATAAGCGAGCCACTGAAATTTAACACGCCATTCCCAACATCGTCGAATAGCCACGATTCTTTCCCCTCTCTTTGCTAGCCAGGATATCGTAACCGACGGTCACTGCCTCTCTGATTCGATCAATGAAAGAGTACCTGTACCAGATCGTTCTACCTTGCGACCACCCCCTACTGACAATGAGCCGCCGCCGCCACCACCACATCATTCCCATTTTGTTTCATAGGATCCGATTATTTTTATCTACCTGACATTAATTAAACTACCTTCGATATAACAGAATTAGATTTTGCGACGAACGTCATTTTTCAGACAGGTTCAAAAATATAACAAAATTCTAAGTAACGAGGTCGATCGTTGGAAGCTAACGATTTTTAAGATTCGTCGAGTAGAAAAGTGAGTTAGAAATAATATGATAGAAAGACGTCGGTGCGAATGTACAGCAGCAAATGCAGATTGGGATCGTAGTGTCATCGATATAGAAGACAATCAATGGTAGACCGTCTATCGAAAAGTATTATGCGACATTTCTGAAGCTTATCTACCTGGTCTGCGTGAAATGGGAATGGGTATTATTCGTAGGAGAGAGGGCACGAGGGCGACGAATTTGCCCGTTTTCAACGGGCCGCCGCCGCGGGAAATTGGGAGAAGGGAAAAAGGTTTGCACGCAGGTTTGAACAAACGTATACTATAGGTAGGTGTGTGCATATGGTCCACCTGCAAAAGGGAGCCAGCACCTGTCACGCACACCAGCCAGGGCCAGTAGTGGTTTACGGCGAGCAACCGAGTAGATTCAAAGTGGGGGGGTTTATCAGGGCTTTCGCGTTACCCCTTGGTACTAGTTTCGTTCGAACGATCATGCGGTTTACACGTTTTATTCTTGCGCGTCGGTGAGGATGTACGTACGTGGTGTAATAAATTGTAATCCGCGTTCTCCGGGTCCTTTAAAAAAACGTTTCCCTGTAAATGCGTCTCATCTAACACAGTTCCCCGTCTGCTGGCCCCGGTACGCGTCCGCTTCGAAAATGACCAGAGGTGGTGCGGCGTTACGGAGCTTTCGAATGTCTTACAATATAATTGATGGACAGATAAGGCAACGACGTTTCACGTTTTAAACGTTGTTCCCCCGACGGACGTTTCTCGATACGATTATTGTTACTACCCGCAGGGGCTCTTGGCGTTCGATGTTTGCGCGCGCGATGAAAAATGGTGAAAATGAAGCGAGAATCGATCGACAGTGACCAGGCACCGCCGAATAATCGTGGTTCTTCGTCGTTAACGATGAGGGAAAATAATGAGGACGATTGCGACGGTGTCGAAGCGGAATTGACCAGTCTCTCTTGGCTGCAATCGCTGGACATTACGAGTGCTTCTAATTTGCCAACGCCACCCTGTTCTCCGTCTCCGCCGCCGCCGCCAGTAACGCGACAACCAAGAAAAAAGCTATCACCCCTGATCAAGGCCGAACTAGGTGAGCGAGACGACAATGATTCTCGTCGACTACACGAGTCGCTTTCCAATTTTTCTATTTACACAAAGTTTCACGCGTCTCACGCGGATATTATTTTTGAATATTTGCGTCGCGCGCAAAGTTAGACGAAGGAATCGCCTGATCAATCGTTTTAATTCTGTCTTTTTTTTATACAGATCTTGCGGCAAACGCTGAGAAGTATCGAAACGACCCCGACGCCAAACCCCCGTTTTCGTACGCCACGATCATTTGCCTGGCGATGCGTGCGAATAATAACAAAGTTTCCCTTTCGAACATATACGCGTGGATTCGAGAGAATTTCTTATTTTACAAGTACGCCGATCCAGCCTGGCAGGTAAGGTAAAACGACTAATTCTCGAAGAAAGAAAAAAAAAGAAACTTTTCTCTACGCGCGAACCTCTAATCGTTCGGAGATCGTTCGGAGATCGTTCGGAGAAAGGAATTCTATTTCCCTTTAAAAGAAATTACTTCCGCGTTTACTCCGCGTTATACGGAACTTATATAACGTTTGATTTTCGGACAACAGAACTCGATTCGACACAATCTGTCGTTGAACAAGTGTTTCGTGAAGCTACCGCGTTCGAAGGACGAGCCTGGCAAAGGGGGTTTCTGGAAGTTGGACTTGGAGCGGATGGAGGAAGGTAGAAAATCGAAACGACGCGCGACCGCGTTGTCTCAACGCGTCCTCCGCGGATCGAACAAGTCGACGACGACGTCGACGTCTCCGAAAATGACGATGGTGGTAACAACTAATAACGTGCAGAGTAGTAATGATGGTAGTACACCGTCGATTTCGAACAGTCCGTCCACGTTGTACGAGACCCCGCCCAGTAGCGTGTCCCCGCCGATTCCCGACTGTCTCTCAGAGATTCCCGACTCGACGACGCAAGTCAGTTTAAGCGAGGACGATCTGACCGGTTTATTAATCGCCACCGCCGGCTGGGACGAGAACCAGCTGGATCTGTTGGACTCGCTTCTCGATACTCTTTAAAACTTTCCTCTTTCTTGTACGCAGTTTTATTATATTCTTGATTCATTGAACGGATGATATTTATTATACTATGTATACATTCGACATTAGTCATTTTCACTGTTGAGATACTTGTTAATAATATATATAACGACATGATTTGTGCTTATATTATACTCGACTGAATACATATTAGAGGGGAACAATTCCCCGGCAATACGTCGATAATTATACCTGTGGTAATATAGTTATATTGTGTGACACAGTAATTTGCAGCGTGTGCCTTCGAACTAAAGAATATAAATATATTAAATAACAGACGTCGTACATGACGTCGATTGATTCATCATGCGTGCGTAGCAGAGTGTACGTCTATAATATTTTTGCTTTAAAGTATAATGAAACACAAAGTGCCTTACATGACATCGTTAGCAACAAAATTATATTTTGATTCTCGCGACCACTCTGGATAATGTATTTTGCATATATATATATATATATATTATATATATATATATATATGCAAATATTATATATGCATATATTATATATATATATATATATTCGCAGTCGATCGATGACAAAAGTAATAATATACGAACGAAGCAATAAAATAAAATATAAAATTGTCAGCAATTTACTGATCGTAATTATATGCAGGACTGACGTGCATACCGGCGTGCGAATGCCTAATACCAAAAGACTTTTTACAGTGATATCGACACGACGACAGCCTTTCAATTAAATCGCGAATAATCATCAGTATTTTCCCCCAGAAATTACTCTCTTAATCTGATATGATAATACGTCGAATACGATGAACCTACGTGTAGTATATATCAAATAAATTTCCGTCCAAATATTGTTTGCAATTACATGTTTTATAAAATAAAATATTTTTATGCGCACGATCTACGTCTTTTCAGTTTCGTCGATTACGATAGACGGTATAATGTATTATTATTATTATTATTATTATTATTATTATTATTATTAAGTATTATTATGTATAATTTAACTAATATTTACACTAATAAAAGTGCGTGCACAGGATACAGTAATTACGTTTACTATAATTATGCACCCTCCGAACAAATAAGCGCGACCGTAACTCGTAAGAATAATAATATCACTTTGTACGAATTTAAAGTGAAACATAGGAATACACCAGAAACGTATATATATTTAGCAAAGTAATTTGCATATGGTATGTTTTACCAAATAAGTGCGGTTAAATATAAAGAACAGTCAAACTTTTACTGTAGTTCGTCATCTTGAATTAGTGATGTGTGCTTCAAACTAATATAGGTATAATTTGTAAATAAATTTACTTGATTTGAAAACTGTTCTTCTTGCAAATTCCTATATCGCCTGTTCTACTACGATTTGTTAACGAAATCAAATTACAATGAAATATCTTACTTGCCCATTTGAACCAGAGATTTGAACACAATGAACAGATCAAAACATCGAGCACTGAGTGCGTTTGAATCGAATACAGGATGAGTCAGACCACCAGCACTGTCGGCGGAAAAGAAAGGAACTATGAAAATGTTTGCAACAGCTGATAATGATATTCTGGAAATAAAAAAAACATTTTAAAGCAGGTTTATTAATTGTATTCAAATCAGCATTGATTTTTATGAAGAACCGTGACTATTTTTATTTACGCATGATTGTATTGGAAAATATTTGGCGCACGAATTACGCGCTCGATTCGCCAACTGAATTTGAACGACTTCCGCCGTATTCTGCTTACGCCGGCCAACGCCGGCAATGGCGGCGCACTGTCCACCTGAGAGCTATACTGCTGAATCCTGTCTGTGCATGCCGTATAGATTTTATATATATGTATGTTTGTTAATTTATTGAAATGAACAACGTCGGTTGGAACAAAGTTGCCTCGCATAATTTATTTTTGAAACGTTTATGCCTGCATCTCTTGGCTCGACGCGAAATCTCGAGCTGAACACGATGATGTTGAATACGTGCTGGCGAATGTAAACGAACGTTTATATATTAAAAGTACTGTACCGAAGAAACTTTTACTTTACAATCGATCATTATGTGTCATCATTCGGTAATTTATTATAATCACTTGTCACGCGTTTGTATTATATAAACGACGATACAACGCATCGTGTACCGTAAGTTCTGTAAATAGGTATAGTAAACTTGTAATATCGGACGTACGACGACGAGTGCGACATGCTCCTCGTGTTTTATAAACGATCACCCGTCTTCGTCGTCGTCGTCAGAGTGGGCCGTTACAATTTCAAAATTAATCGAAACGCGAAGGACGTGATCATCGACAGAAATTAGAACGACAAAGATGGTTCTGACGAAGACTCATTCGACGAGTCGATCTTCCAGCTGTTTAAGAAAATACCGGATACTGTTTGTGTTCGGTATAACTGTGCTATGTGTACAAATTTATTTGGCTCACACCTTCTTCGGTTTGGAGATTCGAAATCGAAAGTCCGGCGGCCGCCTCTCTTCAGGCGACGTAAGTGTTGTCCGATCGAACCGGTCGGTATCGGTTATTTTACTCATGTCGATACGAGCTGCCCAAAAATATGAGTATGTTTTTCTCTATTTACACAGGAGTCGTCTCAGCCGCCGGAAGAAGACGAAGGTTTGTCGAAAGGTTTACGTCAGTTGAAACTTCCACCCGACAAGACCGGCGATTCCAACAAGATTTCGCAGTCCAATCGAAATCGCACTACTAGAATAAAATTAGATCGTAAATTGTTAAATTTTACTCCGCCGTGCGAGTTCACTGGCAGAGACGCGGTCAGCGCTGTGACACGTGCACAAAGTCAAGTATGCAAACGACGCATCGTCAATGTGACGTGCCTTAATCAACAGGGATTATTGTATCCGGAGAGGATACGATCTCTGTGCCCTCATTCTCCAGGATTCGTAGACGAACCAGTCGGTTTAGGATGCTTCAAAGACGATAAAACGTTAAGGATACTGTCTGGTTATTACCACGTTTTCAAAGGGAACAATTCTCCGGAGCGCTGTGCTTTTTTGTGTTTGCAGTCGGGATATTTGTACGCCGGTACCGAATATTCGTAAGTATCAGTTCGGTACAGCATAATTTACGACTGTTTCAAGTGTTCAAGACAAATGTCCGACTGTTTTTTAATTCCAGCGTCGAATGTTTCTGTGGAACGGAGAAACCGTCTCAGTCGAAGAGATTACCAGACTCCAGTTGCAACATGAAGTGTTCTGGTAATCCAAAACGTTCTTGCGGTGGGTACTTGACGATCAACGTATTTTGGACTGGAATCCAAAGTAAGATGATAACCCCGTTACTCGGAGCTGTATGCAAATTTAGAAAGCTCATTCATCTCGTGTTCAACAACAGAGTTTAAAGCCCGAGAAGCACGAAACGCGAGCACAGACGGAGAGAACAAAGTAGCGAAGCCTGTACGGATAGCGTATTTGTTGACGGTAAACGGCAGAGCGAGTCGACAAGTGAAACGACTGATCAATATTCTTTATCACCCTTCGCACTTCTTTTATATTCACGTTGACGCGGTAATTCTCAGTAAATTACTCTATAATGCCTCTAATGTAGCAAAACGAAGCGAGCGAGAGAGAGAGAGAGAGAGAGCGTAGTCGTCACCTGTTACAATCTGGTTGTGCACTTTCAGCGACAAGATTATCTTTATCGAGAAATGTTGGAAGTGGAGAAATCTTGCAGAACGGCGGGTAACGTCAAAGTGGCGAGGGGAGAAAATTTGAGACACGCGAGCATCTGGGGCGGTGCGAGTCTCTTGACGACTTTTCTCAGATCTGCGCAACAAATGATCGCGCACGGCCATCGTTGGGATTTCCTCGTCAATTTGTCGGAATCGGACTATCCTATAAAAAGTAACGCGCAATTAACTCAATTCTTGAGTTTGAACAGAGGAATGAACTTTGTAAAATCTCACGGGAGAGAAGTTCAACGCTTTATTACCAAACAAGGTTTGGACAAGACTTTTGTAGAGTGCGAGACTCGTATGTGGAGGACGGGCGATCGAAAATTGCCCGACGGTACGAATCGCTTGCTCGATTCATTTTTGATACGACTGACCTCGAACGTAACGTATTGGAAAGGAAAGCAAAAAAAAAAACATTTTTTATTACAGGCATTCAGGTGGACGGCGGTAGCGACTGGGTAGCGTTGAGCAGAGAGTTCGTAGAATACGTCGCCAGTTCGCAGCCGGACGCGTTGGTGACCGATCTTCTGAGAGTGTTCGAGTACACCTTGTTGCCCGCCGAATCCTTTTTTCACACGGTTCTACGTAACTCGAGATTCTGCGACACGTACGTGGACAACAATTTACACGTCACCAATTGGAAAAGGAAATTAGGGTGTAAATGCCAGTACAAAGCCGTGGTGGACTGGTGTGGTTGCAGCCCGAACGATTTCAAACTCGAGGACTTCGGTAGGATCCGGAACACGGCGGACCGTAATTTGTTCTTCGCCCGAAAGTTCGAGCCGATCATCGACCAAAGGATCATAGACAGAGTCGAGGAGTGGTTGTACCCGGAGAAATTGAACAGAACTGTTGTAGCGGCGGGCTACGACGCGTACTGGCAAAGCTTGTACCACACGGCAGATTTAAGTCCGTCGACCGACGACGCGCAATTAACCGTCTCGAACTCGTTGGCGAGATCGACTTTCCGCAAATTGAACATAGATTTCGATCGAGTCCGTCTTTTGGAAACGACCGCCTATTTCAGAGAAAATCAGTTCGTCGGCATACTGATCCTGGCCGAAGCCGCGACAGGAGAGAAGGAAGGACAGGTTCGACGTACGGAACGACGACGGGTCGAATCGCTGGTACGTTTGAAACGTAATTTTTCTACCAGCAGAGAATGGTTGGGAAAGATACAGAGTTTGTCCGTTAACACCGATTACGATCAAAAAGAGAAGACGTTTAGAAATCTGATGGGAAGTATCGGACCGTACTCGAGTCCAGTTTTGTCGTACGAATTCGACGCCGGGATCACCACGACGCCGCAGAATTTGTCAGTACTGTGGGTGGACCCTTACGGTCGATTGGTAGACGTCGATTACGTATTGCTCGAAGAAATGGCGTTGGTAAACATTTTTATTGCTACTACTACTCAATATTTACAATTAAACATTTATTTTAAATAATAATTACGAGCGGCGGCGCACTTGGTTTCAGTCGGGATACGTCAGGCCACGATTCAATGAACATTTAGTCGTGGGCTCCTGGCACCTCTTCTTGTTCGCCGACGCGTCGTTAGTCGCGAGAATGAATTTTTTGGTGACTCCGTTGGGATATTGGAGAAACGAGAAGATCGACGCGGAGAAAGCCAAAGAAGTTAATAACGCGTCCAGTGATTACCGTGTTGACGAGGAAACAAACAAGAAATGGTCACGTCTGTTAAGTTCCATGAACTTTTACGAACGAAGAGCGTACAGTACGGACAATGAAATTAAGATTAATTCCAATTTAAACGAGTGGATAGACAAGTTGGTATTGGAGCATTACGAAATCAATGAAATATGCGATATCGACGAGAGTAAATTTAAAAAATTGCAAAAGTGTATTAATACGTTCTGGAGCTCGTCGAGTCCAGACTCAAAGGCTGATATCAATAATCTATGTTAAAAACTATTAGTTTACTGAATACGTGCCATTCTGAATATTTTTAAAGTTTAACTTATTACACACGTGTAAAGGGTTAATAATCTTTTTAGATATTTTTATATCAAATACATAATGCTATACACATTCGTACGGTCCATTTTAAAAGTATTTTACACTCCTGAAACTGAACGTCGTCTTGAGCTGATGTAAGGTAATTCATTACGTCTTCCTTTACATAACACGTTTCGATCAATTTCGTTGGTAAGCAAAGCAAAGCAAAGCAGCAGGTGGCAAACTGCTTTTGTTCGTGTGCGGAGGAAATTGTACACACGTTCGTGTCTTCATTTCAATTTACGCGAAACGCGTAAAAATCTGATCACATATCAAATGCCATAGTATTTTATAGGATTCAAGTTTTTTTTACCGAGGGAATTACTCGTCGTGTGTCGCGGTATTATAGTTCGCGTGTTATATAAAATCGAATCAAACGTGTTCCATGCCCTGTAAATCAAAACTATAATTTCCCCGTAAATCTACTACATTTATATTATTATTGTACATTCCCGTAAAAATACATGTGCCTTCAATTCTCTGTTAGTTATAATAGTAAGTTGAAATTTCCATGACTATCACGCGCGTATATTGCGAAGTGGTATTACAGGATTGTTTTTTTTTTTTTCAATAAAAAGATATACTAGCAACACCTGTGCGATCCGTGTTACAATTATTTAAAGAAACAACAGATTCGGTGAGTCGTAATAAATTCGATGGTTTTAAAGCGAGATCTAGCATTTCTTATTCAGAGAAGCGCAATTGTATAAATATTTTGCTTACCTATATACTTATTTGCGCTCGCGCATAGAAGGACGGATCCGGCCAGCTTTTCCCATGTGTCATGTAGTAGATGTAGTAGCATTATACATGTTGCTTAAAACTTTACGATTGCAGTTAGAAATTGAACGGATAACGAAGAGGTCTTGAGAATCGTTAGATTCAGGAAGTGATAAAAAATTTGAAACAAACAATTTCCTAATTTAATTCTTAACATTCTTAAAAGCTCCTCTGTACGCGTTTCACGCGTTTTTCCTCGTCGCTCGTCTCGTACGGGTTATGTTCCGACCGTTCTCTTATTTCTTATCAAAAACTAATATACCGTTTAACGTCGACGTATTAAAAAAGTAAAAGTCTGTTTGTGTGATAAAGTGTATTGACTTTTAACAACTGTTCGGTAACTGTAAAATGGTGCCTTAAGATTTTATAGTCGTATTATTTTTTCTGATATTTAGTCAGTAGCATTTTTAATCGACTGTTGAGAAACAGTGCCGAGAATAACAGAACCACAAGTAGTAATGCGATGAAAACTGAACTGCTACGATGTACAGATCAATACATCGAAGATTGTTTTCCCCGAATCAAAAGACCACCACTGTAGTCCTCTCACACACGTGTATCGGACGACGAGTACAGTGGGCGAGCAGAGTAGAAAAACACACAGTTTCCAACATTAAAAAATACTGGTTCGACAAATACATAGATTATATTAAGAATTATGAACGAGTACTCGAGAAGAATTTCCCGAAGACGATGCACGTGTATCGCATCTTTAGCATCGGTACCAAAGACTTCGTCCGAGACGTAAAAGATTACGTCTGGGTCCTGAAAAAGGAAAAAATTGACGGGGTCGATACTTTGACCGTCGACGAGCTGAGGTTGACCCACACGATGCCCAAAGACTTGACCAAGATCTGTCCAGTTTTATTGATATCTGCCATCCCTTTTACAAACTACGTCATCTTCCCCCTGGCATACTATTTCCCAAGACATCTGTTGACCTCTCATTATTGGACGCCACAACAAAAGCTGGATTTCATGCTGTTGGAACACAAAAGGAGATTGAGGCACAACAGGCCGCTGTTCAGATGCATGCAAGCAGAGCTGCTTCAGAACGTCGAGAGTCGAACGTTGAGATTGAAATGGAGCGGGATAATCGCGTGTCTCGGTAGTGGGACGCATCCCAACGTGAACGACGTCCTCGCCTGCTCCGAACTGTTTGCCGGTCCGCCGTTCTCGTTGAACAGCCTTAAAAGGAAACACGTAGTACGTCGATAAAATATTGTTTAACCGAATCTTACACGCCAGTTCTATCTATACGCGTCGTGTCATTTTCGATTAATTCGTTGAACGAAATGTATTTTAGAAAGAATTACTCGGCATACACGACATGTCTTCGTGGAGGCCTTTCAAAAAGAAAAGACTGATGGAAAGAGGCATGCTGATAAAGCAGATGGACGGAGCCGTACAGAGGGAAGGCGGAATCACAGAAATGTCTAACGAAGCAATGCGCTGGGTGGGAATTTCTTTGTGTCCACTTGACTTTATTTGAACGTTCATTTGTGTACATATTTGTAATATATATAGTATATTACGTTTAAATATTTTAGGCACTTTCGTTCAGGGGTGTAAATCCTGCAAATATGTCGTTAGAAAGTATGAGAAACTGGCTCGAGCAGTGGTTTGTAATGTCGAACACGGTCGACGAAAACACGATATCGTTATTGTTACACGGCCCCATTTTATTGGCGTACAATCATCCCACCAACTGGACCCTCGTGTACGGTTAAAACAATATACCACTGAACATATCTTCTCTTTTTATTGTAAAAAGATGTGTAAGAATGACAACGATACAAAGTTTAAGTATTTGTTTCGCGTTCCGAGTGTGTGTGATGTACAAGTTGTCCCTTATAACGATATTAATTTCAACGTTCGCTTCATAAAATATATGTAAATAAATTGTGTATATTCACGTACACTACTATACACTATGTACACGTCTCTGTGTAACGAATAAGGGATTTATAAAACATTTTCATTTCATTCGTATTATGTAAATATTTCATTTAGAATCTCTCTCTTACTCTTAGAAAATATTTTTCTTTTTTTTATATATATATATATATATATCATTTTAAGTCTGTCGTTTTTCCGAATAAAGTCGTTACAATTCCGTGTGTGTAGACGAAATACTTTCAGAGACACGCGTAATTCAGTTTCGGAATCAGACTCTTGGCGAGATGTAATCGTTCTCTCTATTTCACATTTATCTCAAATTCAGTTGTAATAATTACTCTGCGATTTCGTCGGAAAGTGAACACCACTTTGTCGAACCGAACGAACGTAACGCGAGTCGAAATATAGACGTATATGCCGCGAGGATCTTTTAAAACGATATTAGTCGATAGGTATATAAGCGGGTAGAACACCGATCGGAGGTCGTCTTAATACTTGTCGATTGGACACGGTTTCCTCAGAATCGTCGTCGTTGTCTCCGATTACATCTGATTTTGTACTACCGTCCGATACTACTTCGACAGCTGGCATACCGGAATTGCCCAGTGATTCTACTCTTTTCATAAGTCTCATTTTTTTCATGATATTCTCTCGTTTCTCGTCGAGCGACCTGTTCGAGGTGTTGGCCGCTTGTTCGTAATACCTAAGCTTAACGTCGGTGTTAGGTGGGGGAGGACAAGCGTCTTTTGGAACGGGCGACGCGGCACGATCGCCAGACGCGTCGTACTCTCTTTTCGAGTGGCTACGTTTGACGGGAGTCGATTGTGTCTTGTGTGGATATGGACAATGCTTACCTTTACTGCACTTCTTTGTCCTGTCGAACTCGGGGCACAGATTTTCGTGGCGTTGCTTACACTGTAAAACAAGTAGTAACTTCCATGTCTTTTGATGAAATATACAGTCTTTTGATGATACGTGCGCGCTAAGTAGTAACTCTCGATTAGTGCAACCCTCGTGAAGCCTCGTCCTCGTCGATCGACAGTTTTCAATCGATCAAACGTGTTACGGTTTGATCCTGAGGTCGAGCGAAGGAGAGGGAACAAAGTACGCTTACCTCGCTGCCTTTGGCACAGTATCCTTGCAAGAAATCTATGCAAATCGGAGTATTGGAAGAGACCTTGACGTGGCGATAAGGGCAGGGATCCCGCGTGCAGCAACCCTCCAAGAAGTACTTGCAAGTCGGCATTTTTTCCGGACCCACGTCGTGAGACAACCGACAGTCGTCCGATAAACAAGTCCCTTGAAGAAAACTGGAAGAAAACAGAGTTCTTTCGTGTCGCAACAATCCCTTTCTCGTTTCCATTTGTTTCGAAGTGTGTGTATTGTATACACACACGACCGTCAATCTTACTTTTTACAGAGAGAAACCTGCTTCTTGTCGTGACGCTTCGCGCAAACTCCTTTCACGTGATTCGAGCAAAATCCGAATTTTTGGAACAACAAACACGGCTGATTATTTTTACGCATTTTATTACGCAATATTTGTATACTTCTCTGTTTGACTTTATTGCTGTGAACAGAACGAAATATAGATCACACTATTATCGTACCACAGTTGTATGCACGCGCGTACACACGAACAGACTACTGCAGACCTCATGTTATTTTTGTAATTTAGTTTTTGTAATACGTTGGCCGAGTATCTACTTCCACTTGCCGCGCTCGACGTTCTCACGCTCGTCGTGTTCCCCGACGTTTCCCTCTCGGACTTCACCCTGCACAATTTCTTTCCGTCGGTAGCTACGATGAACTTGTCCGCCTTTATGTTCGTCGACCGTCTTCCTGAACGCAAAATCACCACGGGAAGAATAAG
>SMSR01015987.1:19499-31406 GCA_019453355.1 Ceratina japonica | reverse complement strand
ATTAGTCGATAGGTATATAAGCGGGTAGAACACCGATCGGAGGTCGTCTTAATACTTGTCGATTGGACACGGTTTCCTCAGAATCGTCGTCGTTGTCTCCGATTACATCTGATTTTGTACTACCGTCCGATACTACTTCGACAGCTGGCATACCGGAATTGCCCAGTGATTCTACTCTTTTCATAAGTCTCATTTTTTTCATGATATTCTCTCGTTTCTCGTCGAGCGACCTGTTCGAGGTGTTGGCCGCTTGTTCGTAATACCTAAGCTTAACGTCGGTGTTAGGTGGGGGAGGACAAGCGTCTTTTGGAACGGGCGACGCGGCACGATCGCCAGACGCGTCGTACTCTCTTTTCGAGTGGCTACGTTTGACGGGAGTCGATTGTGTCTTGTGTGGATATGGACAATGCTTACCTTTACTGCACTTCTTTGTCCTGTCGAACTCGGGGCACAGATTTTCGTGGCGTTGCTTACACTGTAAAACAAGTAGTAACTTCCATGTCTTTTGATGAAATATACAGTCTTTTGATGATACGTGCGCGCTAAGTAGTAACTCTCGATTAGTGCAACCCTCGTGAAGCCTCGTCCTCGTCGATCGACAGTTTTCAATCGATCAAACGTGTTACGGTTTGATCCTGAGGTCGAGCGAAGGAGAGGGAACAAAGTACGCTTACCTCGCTGCCTTTGGCACAGTATCCTTGCAAGAAATCTATGCAAATCGGAGTATTGGAAGAGACCTTGACGTGGCGATAAGGGCAGGGATCCCGCGTGCAGCAACCCTCCAAGAAGTACTTGCAAGTCGGCATTTTTTCCGGACCCACGTCGTGAGACAACCGACAGTCGTCCGATAAACAAGTCCCTTGAAGAAAACTGGAAGAAAACAGAGTTCTTTCGTGTCGCAACAATCCCTTTCTCGTTTCCATTTGTTTCGAAGTGTGTATATTGTATACACACACGACCGTCAATCTTACTTTTTACAGAGAGAAACCTGCTTCTTGTCGTGACGCTTCGCGCAAACTCCTTTCACGTGATTCGAGCAAAATCCGAATTTTTGGAACAACAAACACGGCTGATTATTTTTACGCATTTTATTACGCAATATTTGTATACTTCTCTGTTTGACTTTATTGCTGTGAACAGAACGAAATATAGATCACACTATTATCGTACTNCACGATGTATAGATCAATACGTCGAAGATTGTTTTCGCCAAATCAAAAGACCGCCACTGTAGTCCTCTCGCACACGTGTATCGGACGACGAGTACAATGGGCGAGCAGAGTAGAAAAACACACAGTTTCCAACATTAAAAAATACTGGTTCGACAAATACATAGATTATATTAAGAATTATGAACGAGTACTCGAGAAGAATTTCCCGAAGACGATGCACGTGTATCGCATCTTTAGCATCGGTACCAAAGACTTCGTCCGAGACGTAAAAGATTACGTCTGGGTCCTGAAAAAGGAAAAAATTGACGGGGTCGATACTTTGACCGTCGACGAGCTGAGGTTGACCCACACGATGCCCAAAGACTTGACCAAGATCTGTCCAGTTTTATTGATATCTGCCATCCCTTTTACAAACTACGTCATCTTCCCCCTGGCATACTATTTCCCAAGACATCTGTTGACCTCTCATTATTGGACGCCACAACAAAAGCTGGATTTCATGCTGTTGGAACACAAAAGGAGATTGAGGCACAACAGGCCGCTGTTCAGATGCATGCAAGCAGAGCTGCTTCAGAACGTCGAGAGTCGAACGTTGAGATTGAAATGGAGCGGGATAATCGCGTGTCTCGGTAGTGGGACGCATCCCAACGTGAACGACGTCCTCGCCTGCTCCGAACTGTTTGCCGGTCCGCCGTTCTCGTTGAACAGCCTTAAAAGGAAACACGTAGTACGTCGATAAAATATTGTTTAACCGAATCTTACACGCCAGTTCTATCTATACGCGTCGTGTCATTTTCGATTAATTCGTTGAACGAAATGTATTTTAGAAAGAATTACTCGGCATACACGACATGTCTTCGTGGAGGCCTTTCAAAAAGAAAAGACTGATGGAAAGAGGCATGCTGATAAAGCAGATGGACCGAGCCGTACAGAGGGAAGGTGGAATCACAGAAATGTCTAACGAAGCAATGCGCTGGGTGGGAATTTCTTCGTGTCCACTTGACTTTATTTGAACGTTCATTTGTGTACATATTTGTAATATATATAGTATATTACGTTTAAATATTTTAGGCACTTTCGTTCAGGGGTGTAAATCCTGCAAATATGTCGTTAGAAAGTATGAGAAACTGGCTCGAGCAGTGGTTTGTAATGTCGAACACGGTCGACGAAAACACGATATCGTTATTGTTACACGGCCCCATTTTATTGGCGTACAATCATCCCACCAACTGGACCCTCGTGTACGGTTAAAACAATATACCACTGAACATATCTTCTCTTTTTATTGTAAAAAGATGTGTAAGAATGACAACGATACAAAGTTTAAGTATCTGTTTCGCGTTCCGAGTGTGTGTGATGTACAAGTTGTCCCTTATAACGATATTAATTTCAACGTTCGCTTCATAAAATATATGTAAATAAATTGTGTATATTCACGTACACTACTATACACTATGTACACGTCTCTGTGTAACGAATAAGGGATTTATAAAACATTTTCATTTCATTCGTATTATGTAAATATTTCATTTAGAATCTCTCTCTTACTCTTAGAAAATATTTTTCTTTTTTTTATATATATATATATATATATCATTTTAAGTCTGTCGTTTTTCCGAATAAAGTCGTTACAATTCCGTGTGTGTAGACGAAATACTTTCAGAGACACGCGTAATTCAGTTTCGGAATCAGACTCTTGGCGAGATGTAATCGTTCTCTCTATTTCACATTTATCTCAAATTCAGTTGTAATAATTACTCTGCGATTTCGTCGGAAAGTGAACACCACTTTGTCGAACCGAACGAACGTAACGCGAGTCGAAATATAGACGTATATGCCGCGAGGATCTTTTAAAACGATATTAGTCGATAGGTATATAAGCGGGTAGAACACCGATCGGAGGTCGTCTTAATACTTGTCGATTGGACACGGTTTCCTCAGAATCGTCGTCGTTGTCTCCGATTACATCTGATTTTGTACTACCGTCCGATACTACTTCGACAGCTGGCATACCGGAATTGCCCAGTGATTCTACTCTTTTCATAAGTCTCATTTTTTTCATGATATTCTCTCGTTTCTCGTCGAGCGACCTGTTCGAGGTGTTGGCCGCTTGTTCGTAATACCTAAGCTTAACGTCGGTGTTAGGTGGGGGAGGACAAGCGTCTTTTGGAACGGGCGACGCGGCACGATCGCCAGACGCGTCGTACTCTCTTTTCGAGTGGCTACGTTTGACGGGAGTCGATTGTGTCTTGTGTGGATATGGACAATGCTTACCTTTACTGCACTTCTTTGTCCTGTCGAACTCGGGGCACAGATTTTCGTGGCGTTGCTTACACTGTAAAACAAGTAGTAACTTCCATGTCTTTTGATGAAATATACAGTCTTTTGATGATACGTGCGCGCTAAGTAGTAACTCTCGATTAGTGCAACCCTCGTGAAGCCTCGTCCTCGTCGATCGACAGTTTTCAATCGATCAAACGTGTTACGGTTTGATCCTGAGGTCGAGCGAAGGAGAGGGAACAAAGTACGCTTACCTCGCTGCCTTTGGCACAGTATCCTTGCAAGAAATCTATGCAAATCGGAGTATTGGAAGAGACCTTGACGTGGCGATAAGGGCAGGGATCCCGCGTGCAGCAACCCTCCAAGAAGTACTTGCAAGTCGGCATTTTTTCCGGACCCACGTCGTGAGACAACCGACAGTCGTCCGATAAACAAGTCCCTTGAAGAAAACTGGAAGAAAACAGAGTTCTTTCGTGTCGCAACAATCCCTTTCTCGTTTCCATTTGTTTCGAAGTGTGTATATTGTATACACACACGACCGTCAATCTTACTTTTTACAGAGAGAAACCTGCTTCTTGTCGTGACGCTTCGCGCAAACTCCTTTCACGTGATTCGAGCAAAATCCGAATTTTTGGAACAACAAACACGGCTGATTATTTTTACGCATTTTATTACGCAATATTTGTATACTTCTCTGTTTGACTTTATTGCTGTGAACAGAACGAAATATAGATCACACTATTATCGTACCACAGTTATATGCACGCGCGTACACACGAACAGACTACTGCAGACCTCATGTTATTTTTGTAATTTAGCTTTTGTAATACGTTGGCCGAGGATCTACTTCCACTTGCCGCGCTCGACGTTCTCACGCTCGTCGTGTTCCCCGACGTTTCCCTCTCAGACTTCACCCTACACAATTTCTTTCCGTCGGTAGCTACGATAAACTTGTCCGCCTTTGTGTTCGTCGACCGTCTTCCTGAACGCAAAATCACCACGGGAAGAATAAGGGAATATAAAAATTCGTACGACGTACGGCCGACCGAAACTCACTCTTAAGACCGTAACTTCTACGAACTAGTTGATTCTTCGAAGATTTGTAGACGATGCCTCCTATCGTGATCAACTCCACTTTGTTGTTCCTGCGGGGCAGTTGTTCATAAGACGAGTATTGATTCGTGTCGCGACAAACATTGGCTCTTTGGGTTTCGAGCTTTGGATACGTACGTGGCTTTTTTCCCTGATTCT
The DNA here is from genome assembly GCA_019453355.1 of Ceratina japonica. Classification (NCBI taxonomy): domain Eukaryota; kingdom Metazoa; phylum Arthropoda; class Insecta; order Hymenoptera; family Apidae; genus Ceratina; species Ceratina japonica. Next base: position 26,703 of record SMSR01015987.1, on the reverse strand, counting down.
CTGACGACGCTTGCTATCCTCCGAGTTGTTCGATCTATTCTGTACTCGTTGTCGACCTTACATCTCGGCGATTTTACAACGGCGGTGTTCTTACCGAGCGACTGTCGCGAACCGTTCATTGTTACTTTCGTTTTCGCAATTTTCTGAGGCGTCGACCTACTACTGTTCTCGAGTACCACCGAATTATCGGATCTCCTCGCTTTACGAAGTAGTTCCACTTGGGAACCGTTCGACGACTTTCGAGTACTTCGTCTGACGCGTACGAGTTTCCGTCTCGACAGAATTACGATGCTAGAATTGTTCGCTTTCCTCTGGCTGGGACCGACTTTCGGAGAAATTGTATTTTTGACGAGTTTCAATCTCGAACAAACGGGTTTAGTCACAGTCGGCACGACGACCACTTGTTTGTGCTCCGGTTTGTGCGTCGGTTTCGATTGAAGACAAGAGGAAGACAATTTTTTAATCAATTTCGGGTTAACGTATACAGACTTTTGCACGACCGTTTGATTTTGAATCGAATTTTGTTTCGTACTCGTGTTCGCCGCGTGTACAGAATTACTCGGGGGGACATTGTCGGTAGACTCGATGATACGCCGCTTCCTCACCATGTTTGGGTTGACGTGCACCAAAGACGGATTGACGTGTATCGCGGAATTCTGAGGTTTGAAATTCGGATTGATGTAAACGTTAGTGCTTCCGAACCGAATGCGCGAGAAATCATGGGGTTTGATCGACGACCGAGTTTTCTGCATTATGTTCGCGTAGCTTTCCGACTTGGCGAAATTCAGATGATCTTCGTCTACGACGGGACATTCCACGCGACACAATTTGTTCAACGACTTTTTCTTATGACTCTCGATTAAACCTGCAACGGAACAGAATCGGCGGTAATAAGAGAGGAGTACACGACGTTGTCATCGTCGTGTTATAGGTTGTAATTCTTTTTGAATCTCTTCGCTCGAGACACAAATTGCAAGTTCGAAGAAATCATAATTAAACGGACATTAAATTGATTTCTAACGTCTGCACACGTAAGACGCGTATAAAAGTTTCAAGAGGTAAAGACGAAGGAGGACAAAGACGTAAACTTACCCGTCAGATATTTTATTTCTTTGATCAAGGTTTCATCGTCCATGTTTCACGGGCTTGAAAACCTTACTCTTCGTAGTATAATAATAAACAACGAAAGTAGGACAGAGAATATGCACGCGGTAAAGGAAATTTATTTCACGAATCACTGTATCTCTCCTCATATGTTAGAGCTGACGTTGGCTGACGTCCGTGAGCATCCGTCGTCGTGGTCGTGAGTTCAAGGAAATATTCGTAAACTATAAACGTTTCGCAGATACGTCGCTCTTCACGCACGTTCTAGACGCTGCTGCTGCCGCCGGCGTGGACGAAACGAACTAAGCGAGGTCGACGCAAGTCAACAATTTATTCGCGTGCATCTATGTCACGAAACGAACCGCAGCAGCTCCTATTCGACGAGTCAACCATACTGGCACGCAAACGCAGTAGATATTGATCTAAACACATACTCGGTCGCGTGCATGTATATAACTCACCACCGGTCAAAATCACACATGTAGTACCACTTGTATGTACATACTACTAAAAATGATATCGCCTCGCTTTACGAAGAAAAATGTGAAATTCGCAAACACGCGCAGAGATTAACGGTGCATTGTTATTAGTGTACAGTAGAACAATTTAAAATTCGCATTTCTTTAAATAAGCAATCTTTTTAAAATTTCTATTTGTCACCTCTGAGAAATTGTGAACCGTATCCTTTGAAAAATAAAAAATATNCGTTACAATTCCGTGTGTGTAGACGAAATACTTTCAGAGACACGCGTAAGTAACAGTTTCGGAATCAGACTCTTGGCGAGACGTAATCGTTCTCTCTGTTTCACATTTATCTTAAATTCAGTTGTAATAATTACTCTGCGATTTCGTCGGAAAGTGAACACCACTTTGTCGAACCGAACGAACGTGACGCGAGTCGAAATATAGACGTATATGCCGCGATGATCTTTTAAAACGACATTAGTCGATAGGTATGTAAGCGGGTAGAACACCGATCGGAGGTCGTCTTAATACTTGTCGATTGGANAGAGGCGGCGAACTTTCAATTCAAAAGACCGATCTCTCATTCTTTCAGGAGATCAAAGCGACGTTCGCCGATCGAGCTCTCCGATCAATTATTCGTTATCGAATCGAGCGGTAGTTTATACATAGGTATACCCGATTATTATGTATATGAAAGAGCGCCGCCGCTGCGAACCCATCCTTTGTCAGAGGTATTCATTTAAATTAGAATTAAAAAAAAAAGAAAAATAAAAAACAGGGGTAAAGGACAGAACTGTGCGCAGCATCAGTATCGCGCAAGCCTCGTTCTTCCAGCATCGTCGGGTCGGGGGACGACGATCTCCGTATCAGTACTGAAAATTTTCGCACGGCGTAGAGGCCGTGTAAAGGAATCGTACCGCGCCGCAGGATCGTTACGCGGATACTGCTGCTACTCGTCGTCGTCGTCGTCGTCGCCGCCGCCGCCGCCGCCGTTTACCCCAGTTTTTTCCGTTCCGTTTCTTCTTCCGTTCGTTCCGTCCGTGCACGCAGAGATCAGTCCGTACTTATGTGTGCACCACGTTGGATCATTAAGAAAACACCATTCGTCGCCACGAACGGAATACAAGTCGTTGTTAACGTCCTTCGTTGTTCGCTTAGTTAACTTGACGCAAGCTCGCCGGGACATCGATCCGTTTTTCCCCCGATGGCAGATCACGATAACATTTACGACGACGAGGTAATTACTCGATTTACTAGTCGATCATCTCCTCTTTCCTATCACACGGTCCAACGCATTTTTCACGGAGGTGTATACGTACACCTAGTAATCCTAGTTTTGCGTAAACATTGCGACTCAACGTTAACGCGTGCCGTAGACGGTTATTTTTCAAATACTGGTCAATTATAAAAAAACCATCTTTTAATAGAGATTCATCGTACTCGGCGCGATTCTTTCGACGTCCTCGTATTATATTCGAACGCGGATTTACACGCGCGTCGAGAGATTTGTTCCTGTCGCACTTGATGTTACAAAATCAGGTAAACCCTGAGCAAATTGACAACGGAACAGTTGGTCTCGGAAATGTATCCCGTCCGCTTTCAAGACGAGTCGTCGCCGCGTTCGTGTTTGTTCTCTTGTTGCACGTGAATAAAAAAGTAGGGCGTGCAAATGAAGACGGAGACTTCAAGTAGAACAAGTAGATCGGGAGAACTCGTGAATCGAAGAGACATTCGTCCTTTCGGTAAATCTTTTTCTCTTTTGCAAATGCATTCGTAATACACTTGAACGCGCTCAGATTACAAGATCGATAATTATCCATAAATGTGCGCGACGAGTTATTAACACTGACCTACTCGTGTACACACGTAATCTAAAATTAATTACCTCGATCGATTAATTGTATTATTATTAATTTCTGCGATGCACGTTCAATGTTGTTAATAGTCTAAAATTGTACAAACTCTGTTCGTTCTCGTTTCAAGACAAAAATGTTTTCACGCCATTTCTTTATGTTGTTTTTTCGTTTCATTGCCTCGATGCCACATCTCATTATACGTATACTGTTAATTATTTAAAACTTATTACCGATGATGAGTTATTATGTTATGTTATAAGTTTGCTTGAAACACGACTACTACACCTATTATAGCAGTAGCGTTAGTGAGTACCTTTGTGATAGGAGCTAGTATCAGGGAATCCGAATCAAAGGAACTGGCGTGGGATTCTGATAGCTCTACTTGTGATTGTTGCGGTCCTAGCTTTGATTGTGACGTCGGTTGCCTTATTAACGCCACCGGACGAAGGTCCACGAGTGAGAGGTGCCAAATTAAAACTCTCGGAGGTAATTGACGCGATCCGTCCACAGAAAACGTTTCACGTCCCTGTCGTTCGTGTTTCTAAGAATATACAGAAAAGAAACGTATTCCAGGTGCTTTCCGGGGAATTGAAGCCCCTGTTCTTCAACGGGTCATGGGTAAGCGGGCAACACATTTGCTACAGAGACGTGTGGGGCGGTATTTCGTTATTACACATTTCTTCGACGAACGTCACGTCGCACAGCTTAATGCCCAATGAAACTTTTGTAAGTTCCAATTAATTATAGTACGTACTCGAGCCGCTTCTCCTTCTTCTTCTTCTTCTTCTCGGTAAAGAATGTTAAAAGATATTTTGTCTACAGAGAATACTGAACCCGGCCAAATTCTCGTTGTCACCGGATCGCAATTATTTGCTTCTCGCACACGACGTCAAGAAGCTCTTCCGATATTCTTATTTAGCACGGTACACTGTTTACGACGTGAACACACGGTCAGTCTATATGTATAATTAAAGACTGTCGATTAACGACGAACGCCCGGTGAAAAAAATTTATATTTAAAATGTAATTTCTTATTTTTTATTAATATCAAGAGAAACTATTCGATTGACTCCGTACCCCGAAAAGGACGTCCATCCCTATCTGTTGTTGGCGCGATGGGCTCCGCGCGGTCAAGGATTAGTCATGGTCCAAGATTACGATATTTACTATATACCGAGCCCCAAGAGCAATACGGGTCATCGAGTTACCGACACCGCGGTTCCCGGTATTTTGTCCAACGGATTACCCGACTGGCTTTACGAAGGTACAGATTAAAAACTCTTTTCGTGTGTAGGACCGAACGTGTGAATTTCTCTCTCTCTCTCTCTCTCGTTTTTTTTTAGAGGAGATCTTGCATCGCGCGGAAGCGATTTGGATGTCACCCGACGGCCACATGATGCTGTACGCCGCGTTCAACGACTCGCTCGTCGAGGAAATGCATATATCTTGGTTCGGAGAAGGCCAGAAAGCTCTGTACCCAGACATAAGATCCTTACGTTATCCCAAGGTAAATTGTTTCGCGTGTGCAAAGTCGAATATCGCGGGGATTAATACGTGTCTCAACTGTCCTAAACGTTTTTTAGCCGGGAACACCGAATCCCGTGGTGAAACTTTACGTAGCGGACTTGGTAGACCCGAAAAACATTCGTACAAAAGCGGTGAGACCACCGCCCAGCATCGAGCACGCGTGAGTCTATTTACACAAAGTTAGTTCACACAGTACGGAGTGCTCGAACGAATTCTCTCTCTCTCTCTCATTAATTTTGTCCTCACTAGGTGTAATCGTACGTCTTAACAAAAAAAGTAAATAAATAAATAAATAAAATAATATAAGAAGCGAATGAGAGAATTGACAATGTCTTGAATAGAAATCGCACTTTGTTTCTTTTTACAAAAAGTAAATTTTGTAATATGTAATAACGTTTGTATCCGTCGACAGAGAACACTACTTTACGACGGCTTCTTGGGTGTCGTTGACGGAAGTCTGCATAACGTGGCTGACCCGTACGCAAAATCTTTCCGTCGTAACGATTTGCAAGAGCCCTTCGTGGCGTTGTCAGGTACGCCGCAGTCTCCACTCGTCAAAACTCTCTCGACCACTCGTGTCGACTGTACTGTATATATATATATAAATATATATATTTTTTTTCATCGTAGGAGATCCAAAAGATATCGGCCGACGATCGCGGCTGGGTGGACAGCCCGTCGGATTCGCCCATCTTTTCAGCGAACGGCAGCAGTTACATTACTATAAGTCCGATAAAAGACGGTCCCGCCGGTTATTACAAGCATATCGTGTGGGTGAACGTCGCGCAAAAGTTGGTCGTCCCGCTTACTCACGGGAAGTTCGAGGTCGCCGAAATAGTCGCATGGGATCACGCCAATCACACCATGTGAGCAAAAGACACGACGACCACGACGACGAAGACGACTACGACGACGACGACGACGACGACGACGACGACGACGACGACGACGACGACTTCGTAGATTCGGACAGCACGAATTTCATTTGATCGTTTTATGCAGATACTTTATAGGTATTCCGCCTATGCGGCCGGGTCAGAGGCACCTCTATTACGTGAGCTCGTTGTTACCGCACGTGGGCTCGTCCTTGCATCCCGCGGTCTGCGTCACTTGCACCACGGACACGTCGGACAGAGTCCCGTCGAAGGAGCATCGAACGTCTCCGACCGGGCATCACAGCGCCTGGCCCGACGCGCACGATCACGAAGCGCAGACCGAACCGCAAAACACGGACACGGACACGGACACGGAGAAGCGTCAGAAGGAGAAGAACGTCTCGAAGAAACAAAAGTCGAAAGCGTACACTCCGCCGAGTGAGTAGAATCGTAGTAATATCGCATACGATTGCACTATATATATATATAGTCACCACACGTCGTGTCGCTTCTGTCCGCAGATTGCACCGACCAACCTTGCCAGTATCACAAAGCCATCTTCCCGCCGGACGCTACCGACTATTTCGTATTGGAATGTTACGGGCCCGGCATACCGACCGTTGCCGTATATAAAACTGAATTTCCCAGGCCACGTCTCGTCTATCTTTTACAAAACAATACGGCGTTACGTGTAAGTCGTAATCGTCCCACGCGGTATATCATTGATCGTTTTTCCGAATTTCCGAGGCGACGCGAATTGACGACGAGAATTTTAGGAACGAGTGGCCAAGATCGCACTTCCGCAAGTTAAAACGTTCCCGGTTCAAATCAGCGGCGGATATAACGCACAAGTAAAACTGTATTTGCCACCTGGATTGAGAGAAGACGAAATCACTCGATATCCGTTGATCGTACAAGTGTACGTGTTTGAAAAAAAAAAAGAAATCCTCCTCCTCCTCTGACGCGATCGGTATATCGAAAAAAAAAATTAATTGAATTCGATCGTATTTTCAGATACGGTGCGCCGGGTTCGCAGTTGGTGACGGAAATGTTCAAAATCGACTGGAACACGTATCTGGCTAGCAGGAAGAATATGATCGTCGCGCAGNTATCGAAAAAAAAAATTAATTGAATTCGATCGTATTTTCAGATACGGTGCGCCGGGTTCGCAGTTGGTGACGGAAATGTTCAAAGTCGACTGGAACACGTATCTGGCTAGCAGGAAGAATATGATCGTCGCGCAGATCGACGGGAGAGGAAGCGGAGGTCAAGGCTACAAGTTCCTCCACGAAGTTTATTACAGACTCGGCTCGGTGGAGGTCGCCGATCAACTCGAGGTCACCGAGTGAGCGTTACGTCGATTAGAAGAGAGTAAAA
>SMSR01015985.1:13329-35083 GCA_019453355.1 Ceratina japonica | reverse complement strand
TTTGCAAAGTGAATACATGAAATGAAACTATTTAGCAATGAAAAGGAAACTAACGATCGATATCTTTCTTGTATTAATTTTGCACATTTTATGATACACAACTTTTCCATCTGAAAAATCGTGAATGAAAAGACGTGATTTAATAACACTATATTATCCAATTAATATCTGTTGTCTTAAGTATGCAGGATACGTCACTAGACATCAGACGTATTTGATAATGAGGTACCTTTGTAAGTTTTTCTTTATGTAATAATATATAAATGTTCCCGATATCCGACCGAAAATAGGTATCGTATTTGCCTTAACATGCGTGAGACGAACAGTATACAGTGACTCCTATTAATATCCGGACACGCTTTAAAACGGAATAAGTTTTTTAATATTGAGCTAACTAAAATTTTCTTCGTGATTTCAATGAATACAAATTTTTTTCAATTTTTTGATAGACATTCTATGGTAAATTAAACTTTCTAAAATTCCACAAAAGATAAAGTTCTTCGATCCAATATTAAAAGTGTTACACCGTTTCGAAATATGTCCGAATATTAATGGAGTCACTGTATGTAACAATAATTTCTGTCATTTATTCAAACAAATAATATTTTTCTTATGATTATGTAAAATCAATATCTTTCAAACATTTGGACAACAGAGCAGGAGTTTTCCTTCTTTTTCCCTAATATGCACGAATTCTAATAATACTTTTACAGATGAAATGTTATACAGATTTTTGTGACATTAACAATTACGTGGCACTACATATGGAACCATAATTTATTCCCCGGTCTCATGTACCTTTAGGAAATTATTTCCGAACGATACATTCGATGAGCTTTTTATATTCATATTTGTATTAAAAAAAATATACTAGTATATACTTACTAGTAGTATACGCTTATCCAAAACGGAAAGCGTATTAAAAATTTGTTTTGTAATGATATATAACATATACACTATCTTCTTTTAATGATTGTTTATCTCGAATCTTCTACTTTAGTTTTATAATAACACAAACGTATCTTCAACTGTCGATACAAATACTGTATTGCTTTTAGCTTACGCAAGCTAACGTAACATAAAGTAATTACGTAAATGAAATTAAATAAAGTCAATAAAAAAACTGAAAAGATAACGAAACAAAATGCAAGAAAATGAAATACGTCAAATTCTCTTGCTCTATGCAAGTATCGAGTGACTTGAGTTCATACATATGTATTGTCGGATCATAGTAGAAAATAAGAACAATAGAAGACGGCCTCTAGTGCGACAGGCAAATGTAACTATATTCATAATAAGTAATTGATAACGATAAAAATTATGACGTAGATAGAAAGACTGAACGGAACATAGGCCGAATATAAAATTGTCCACAGTTACCTGTTTGACAAATGTTTAAGTGGGCCCAGACTTAGAATAGATGTAGCACCAAGCGCACCTAAATTACAAGTATTAGGATTCCGTGCACCGTCTATCGTGATTATCGGCAAACCGAAGTGTCCACCCGTTTGCACGCTAAGTTGCGACAACGGTATATAACTTTGTATACCAAGACTCGACAAGCGATTCAATACATGGGGCGACTTCAAGTCTACGACTGGTATCGCTAGTTCTGCACCTCCATTTTGTGCAAGAGTATCAACCTCTTTGTGGTAGGCTTGTTTGTGCGTCATCAATGCTTGAATCGTTGGGTATTGGGCAGGACAAAGATTACACCTAATATTAACAAAAATTATTTACACATTATACACAACATAATAATTCAGTGATAAGATATAAAATCTTAGTGTTACATACTTGTGGAGTAGTTTATTGGACGCACGATGTGTAGCCATGTGTTGGGTCAACATCTCTTGGTTTGGAAAATTCTTTTCGCANCTTCTTTTTCCCTAATATGCACGAATTCTAATAATACTTTTACAGATGAAATGTTATACAGATTTTTGTGACATTAACAATTACGTGGCACTACATATGGAACCATAATTTATTCCCCGGTCTCATGTACCTTTAGGAAATTATTTCCGAACGATACATTCGATGAGCTTTTTATATTCATATTTGTATTAAAAAAAATATACTAGTATATACTTACTAGTAGTATACGCTTATCCAAAACGGAAAGCGTATTAAAAATTTGTTTTGTAATGATATATAACATATACACTATCTTCTTTTAATGATTGTTTATCTCGAATCTTCTACTTTAGTTTTATAATAACACAAACGTATCTTCAACTGTCGATACAAATACTGTATTGCTTTTAGCTTACGCAAGCTAACGTAACATAAAGTAATTACGTAAATGAAATTAAATAAAGTCAATAAAAAAACTGAAAAGATAACGAAACAAAATGCAAGAAAATGAAATACGTCAAATTCTCTTGCTCTATGCAAGTATCGAGTGACTTGAGTTCATACATATGTATTGTCGGATCATAGTAGAAAATAAGAACAATAGAAGACGGCCTCTAGTGCGACAGGCAAATGTAACTATATTCATAATAAGTAATTGATAACGATAAAAATTATGACGTAGATAGAAAGACTGAACGGAACATAGGCCGAATATAAAATTGTCCACAGTTACCTGTTTGACAAATGTTTAAGTGGGCCCAGACTTAGAATAGATGTAGCACCAAGCGCACCTAAATTACAAGTATTAGGATTCCGTGCACCGTCTATCGTGATTATCGGCAAACCGAAGTGTCCACCCGTTTGCACGCTAAGTTGCGACAACGGTATATAACTTTGTATACCAAGACTCGACAAGCGATTCAATACATGGGGCGACTTCAAGTCTACGACTGGTATCGCTAGTTCTGCACCTCCATTTTGTGCAAGAGTATCAACCTCTTTGTGGTAGGCTTGTTTGTGCGTCATCAATGCTTGAATCGTTGGGTATTGGGCAGGACAAAGATTACACCTAATATTAACAAAAATTATTTATACATTATACAGAACATAATAATTCAGTAATAAGATATAAAATCTTAGTGTTACATACTTGTGGAGTAGTTTATTGGACGCACGATGTGTAGCCACGTGTTGGGTCAACATCTCTTGGTTTGGAAAATTCTTTTCGCAAACTTGACATACTAGCATCGCCCTGAGACAATGAACAGTAATTTTTGATGTAGAAAACTAATTTCTTAGTTTCAGTTCTCATCTCACCTTGAGGGCCTTCCACGTCTAACTATCGGCATTTGAGGCGGAGTGTCTTGTGTTAAATCAACTGTTGGGGGTCTCGGTGGTCTTTCCACTTCGTTTACGGCCGTTTTATTCTGCTGTTTATTTTGGGGCACAGCAAATTGGCCTTGTTCTTGTTGCTTCTTCTGCGAACTAGCTGGTATGATAGAAATAGCAGAATTCAGATTGAGCGCTGTAACATTTAAAGGCTGCTGTGAAGTTGTAGTCCTCTGTTGCTGAGAAGGAATCTGCTGTTTGCTTTGTTCGCTTGATTTATTTTTATTTGCTGCTGGAGTAACAGTTATACCTCTGGCAGCCAATACATTAGCCACGGCCTTTGCGTCGGACTTCTTGCCGGTGACACCCGATGCATTCTGTACTTGAGCTGGAGCGGAACCTTCAGATTAGTAAAATAGCCCCTTTTACTCCCCGATCAAGATCATCCGCAAATAATTAAACTACCTTTCATAACTCAAATCAAATTACATTAGTAAAGTATTAAAATTTATAAAGGCCAACTTAACGAGGTGGATAAAATGTAGCAGAAATTGATGTTGAAAAGAATCTCATAAATTAAATAATATGCGGAGTGTGCCAGGTTTAAAGTGTCACAGTTCGCCAGCACATTCTGTGGGTCCAAGAAAGAAATATATAATTATATAAATATAAGATGTTCAATGCTTTAATAAAAGATCATGAACAAAAATGCGAAATTCAAAAGAAGTAATAACATACGAAATTGTTGCGATACCGCCTGCTAGAATAGACCAGGAATGTTTACATTTCTTTTACACGAATTTCTTCACATGTACCATGTTTATATATCTGAGGTCGTTAGAGTTTATAATCTCTACTAGAACTGTTGATAAATATTTGAAATTCATATCAGTCTGTTTTGTAGTGATCTATCGTATACATAATAATAATTACATTAATATCAAGTGATGAAATTAATAAAGCCTTAAAAGAAACTATTTACACAACATTTCTTTCTTGTTTAGATTCATAAAATGTGTTGGCAATGAGCTATCATTTTAAACCTGGGTCACTTTACAATCTAAAAATAGTAACTAATAATAAAAAGTTACCTGGTTGTCTAACACTAAGAGTTATAGAATCCGTAAGATGTATAGTGGAATCGTTCCTACTCGTCTGTTGAGTAGTAGCACCTTGTACATTTTGTATAACAGGTAGACCATCGTTTCTCTTTTGTTGTGCAATAACATGACAGTCTGCATCCTCGTTTCTATCCGGCAATAGAACATCCATTCGTCGTTGTTTGAGCACCGCGTTGTTCTGTTGTACTTGCATCGACTGCTGTACAGGACGTTTCATTCGTTGCCGTGGAACTGGCCCACTCTGTGGTACACGTGGCGCTCTGTAATACATAAACCTTTAATTAAACACCTAAATAGTTTGCTCCAAAAAACATTTAGAATATTACTTGTATAGTATATATTCAACATTGCTTACAAACAATTTGCTTTTACGATTATGTCATCAATAGTACTTGCCGACTACTTTGTGCAACGGTAGGATACCTTCCACGTGATATTTGTTGAGACAATTGCGGATGTATTTGTGGCGGTGCAGTCATTTGTGAATACGGATTCGGTCCGTACTGTTGGTATAGGTGGCCTATATGAGGAGGATAGTGCATGCTCTGCGGGGCAGGAACTCTATACAGCGGTGGTCTCCCCGGTGGTTGTACAAAGTAATTCGGGCCATGAATCATTGTATTAGCACCTGGTGGAAGACTTGGAGGGATTTGCGTTTGCGGAAGTGGCATACGCTGTACTTGTTGGGCTAGCTGTTGAACCGGTGCGGGTAGCTGCTCGAAATTAACGGGCGGTATAATTTGTTGAGCTGCAGCAGTGACCGCATTGTACGTAGGAGAGTTTGTTTGATGTGGCGACGTCAACGGAGAATTTCTACTTATTTGTTGCGAATTCGACGCGTTCGGAGATTCCATTGATACCGCATGAGGTGAATGTGTATTCAATCGTGGGGATGCCTGACTTAAATGGGGTGAATTCCGGTTCAAATGAGGCGAATTCGTATTTAAATGAGGAGACAACTGGCTCACATTTGGAGAGAGAGGCGTCCCGTGCATCTGAGCTTTATGCATTGAAACTTCCAACGGCGAATTAAAAATAAGATTACTACATTCGGGTATATTACACTGATAGTGTCCAACTTTGCTCCGATGCTCGTCCAAATGTGCAATATCCTTGAACTTTTCGTTACAAACACGACAAGTGTTAACGGTTTCAGCTAACTTCTCTAGAGAGACGTATTCAGTTTCAGACGATAAATTATTTGATAATGTTTCGTTTTGATTGTGTCTTTGATGTTCAATCAAGTTTTGTAAAAGGGACCCAGCATTTTCAATATTATTATCGTCCCCATTATCAGATTGTTCTTCATGATCCTTAGAACCTTCACTATTCTTATTTGATAAATTGGTAGACAGTTGATTCCAATTGAAACTAGTTGAGCTTTCTGTTAGTTCTTCAGATTTATCGTCGTCGTCGCATATTCTTATACAATCCGTAGCATGATTTGAAAATGCTGAAGACTTCGATGATATGATACTAATAGCCGGATTTTCTTCTAAATCATGTATCATAGCTTCTGAATCTCTGTCATCATCATTTTCAATCCCGGAATTGTCATTTAACTGATTCATAGATCTAGATCTAAAATTGAAGCAATGCATTATTATAAAATATTTGATTTAATGATTTTAGTTACTTAAGATGAGAAATATTTACCCAGATTGTTCACCAAGTTTCTTTAAGTTTTCAATTGTCTCTCTACACGTCGCTTCCAATGCATCTGACTCTTCATGATCTTCAGTTTCAGAGAATCTTCTATCTGGATTGTCATATTGATCTGCAGCTTGTAAATCATCGTTTTGATCCTCCTTTTCAGATGGATTTGCCATATCACTTCCTACACCCGAATCACCCTCATTTACATCTACGGTGTGTTTATCATTTTCTTCCAACGTGTTATGGTCCTCGTTTGTAAATTTAATGCTCCCATAGCCGTCCTAGGAATAACACAGTTTTAGTCATTTCCAATCAATCGACGTAATCATTATTTATCACTTAACAACATACCTCTTGTTCCACCGTCACGTTTTTAAATGATCTATCAACTGAATCTTCTGTACATTTCCCATGTCTCGGTTCATTTTGTATTGTTTCAGCCACGTCTCGTTTGTGTCCTTCTTTTTCCAGATTTATGTTGCTCTTTACGACAGTGAAATCTTCAGATTCAGACGACTTTCTGAGCTTGAGCTTCAAATGTTCACTCGAATTCTGCTTTTTTAATGTTAACTTCAAAGAACCATTCCCCTCTGGATTTAACCAATACGTATCAGTCTGTGTCTTCGTGATACTCTTAAAATTTGTAACTTTCTTCAACACTACTCGTGGACTGCCTAAATGCGTGAGAATATGTGTACGCAGTTGCTTCTTTGTCGTATATTGCTTTCTGCAAATTTCACAACTGAATAACGACAGTCGCAAAGGAAATATCGTTCTATGATCCTCCACACCTTTATCTGTAACGAGAAAATAAAATTCTGATAATGCAACGCACATATTACACACACACACACACACACAATTACACGTTAAATCTCTGTTACTTTTAATGTACATTCATTTATTATTTAAAAGTAAGAACCTAATGTGATAGCAAGTCGCATAACCACCTACACGATGAAAAATATCAGAAAAAATACGGAATAATTTGCCGCGCTTTCGTATCTTCTGCCAAATCGATTAAACTAATATGATTCCGTGTCAAGACGTTCATAAACGTTGCACGTCAATTGCATTCATACACGTTTCTTGTTTCAAAAGTTCACTCAGTGTATCAGCGCGCGTTCCCCGTGTTACAACGGATGTAAACAATCGATGCCGATGTATATGCAGCACCGACACCGACGGCAAGTGTTCACGCAAAATGGTCGCAATCTGTGTATAAGCAAGATATGTATGTAATTGCCTTTGCTTTTGCCGAGAATTGAAAACGGGTCTCTCCAATCGATACTAGCTAAAGCAGGAACATCATTGGCTAACTTCATATTAACGAAGCATTCCCGCCGCGATATAGCTTGCATCAATATCTGTTTCGTAGGAATTGCATTACGAGCGTGTATCAACAACTTTTTACTGGTCGTAAAGAATCGCACAATGTTTTATAAGAAGTTCATTTAATAATGTAATTGGTTGAATATTCATAATTCCTTAAAGAAGTGAATCGAAGAAGGTAATAATTTTTGTGATTGAATCCAAACTATCAATATCATAACCCCAATTAGAGAAACTGTTAAGCTACATCAGAGAGGAATAGAGAGACAAACCTTTCGAATATTCTTTTGACATATTATAAAAGATTTTTAATTAGTTCGTACTGTTCAGTAGTAGCAATTCTAACCTCTCTAAAAAATTTCGGATCGATGTATACTATCAGATATTCTAGTTTTTATTGAAGTCCTTGTAGAAAGAAAAACGTACCGAATGTTTCCAAACTATCTATTCCATCACTGTTACAAATCTCTTTCTGTTCAGAAAACTGAAATTCCTGAAAGTCTTGATCCAATGAATTGTTCATTTCCAATCTGTAAATATAATCATTAACATCTGATGATTACATAATACAGTCCTTGGAAATTTAACAACATTGTTACAGATAACTATTGTACTCACAGGCATTGTCATTAACAATAAAATTGTCACAAGACCATTCACAAAGATCTATCCTGATTTAAATAATTGTTCATATTTATTAATCAACAAAATATATGTCTCAATTCATTGGAATAAACATTTCACATATTCCACACGTTTACAGTGATTCTAAATCACTGACCGACTGATGCTTACAGTCGTAAATGAAACATTAAATAGTAACACAATCCATGAAACATGAGATTAACTTTACATGCACAGAATTAGATTATAATAATCGCGTAAACGTAGAAACAGTTTCTTGTTTGCTCTTCATTGCTGATTAATGATCCAACGTCGATGTTACACTCAATGATGTTTAAGCCTTCAAATCACAATTTATTCAATGCAAACGACATATGAAGTCAAGAAAAAGGTGCATAAATTTCAGCTGATGTTTATTCCATAAAGGATTTCACTAAACGTTTGTGTATTATTAATTAAGTCCAGTCATTAAGGAATATTATGACGTGATCACTCCGCTGTTTATGGCACATTCGTAGCATCAACATATAACAAAGACGAAATCGGCTTGTCAACTACGATGACTATCGTACTCAATCTGAACTTATTAGTGCGTGTTATATGAAACCGCCAATATGGCGGCGACGCGATGAATCCCGTGCGTCCGTCAGGATAATTAACTCAATGTGAATTCGTGCCGAACTGTTGAGGTTGAGACGCGTTCAGCGATGGGTTCAGAATGTTCAGATGCGTTGTTTTGTAAAGAACGCGCGCGCGCGAGCAAGCGCGCGGGATAGCGTGCGCCGATTGCTGCAAACCCGAAGCTCTTCCCTCTCCTCTTTTCTTCTCTTCCCTTTTCTTGTAGCTGTATTATGTCTCTTTGTGTACCCAGCTTCTCCTCTGTGCACCATCACTACCTGCGCCCACTTCCTCTCGCCTTCCTCCCCTCCTCTTCGTTCCCTTGTTCTTTTTCTTGACGTCTACTACCATCACCACTATCACCACCATTCTATCTATTTTGCATGTCGTAGATCATAAGGGTTCACTAGTGTCACATATTTCTGGTTGTGAGGGTATTAGAGATAAGCGTGTATTGAGATATCGCGTATACTCTTTTCACCAAGAAAAATCCCAACAAGAGGGAAAGAATCGACCGTTAATGCGCGTTGATGCCGGTGGGAGAAGGGGGGGTGGGGGGGGAGTAGAGAAGGAGCCCGAATTGAAATTAAGTCAACCTAACGTGGACTCAAGTATGAGTAGGGAGCCAATCCGCTCATAGCAAGTACCCGTCGACGCAGGCGCAATTGGAACATCACCGTGGAACTCCTGTGTCCCCCGGTACTCTTTCCCCCCGCTTTTCCTCCTAGTTCTTGCCAACGATCTGTCTCTTTCCCGCCTCCACCACTAACCAACTCTTTTCTTTTGTTTTCTGTTAGTACTCCCTTATTAGCCTCGACTCTCTTTTTCTAATACTAAGCCTTCTCTTTGTCATCCCTCCAATCCTCCACGATTTGTGTGTATCCAATCCTCCAACAATATCGTCAACGCAAACTATCCAATTGCTACCTGTCAAATATTACACTTAAAAGCTTTACAAGGATGATTTACATATATATCAATTCCGATGGTTTTTACACTTTCATTTTATGGAAGTAGTATCGTGTAATTGCTTAACTTTTACCTTTCAGATTCGACAATACTTTATAGTGGATGGATTTTATAGTGAATGGTCGCCGTCAAAATATAAATATACTTTGTAACCTTTTATTCATATTATATTTAATTTATTCTATTTAGAATCACAAATACAGTATTGCAAATAAGTAGAATTTAAATAGTCAAGAGTAGGAAAATGGATTATGACTTCAGAGTAATGGTAGAAATCGATAAACTATTCCTATCATCCCAGCTTTTCCATGGGAAAGTATGCACCAAACGCATCGTGCTTGGAATAACCGGTTTTGCTGGGAAAATACATGTGAACAAGGCGTGGCAGGAATGGTTGTGGAGGCAGATAGGAACGAATATAGTAGGGGAATATAACGGAACATGTCGAAAACAGCCGAATCTGGCATCTATTGATCGCAACAGGTTCTGCACAGCGTTGTATAGAGTATAGATACTCAAACAACCCAAGTTTCTCGGATTCTATATTTAGTTCACATGGAATTCAGAACTCGTTAGCTGCGCATGATAAAGCAAGTAAAGCTCCAATGAATTTTTCATAAGCTTTATAGTTGCCGTGCATGTTTAACTTTTCCACGTCAATCTTTCACGATATACATACATAAATATGTACATACGCATGAATACATAAAATAGTATACATATATGAGATGCAGTTTTTTATGCAGCATTTTATCCAGAAACTGTCTCCTACATTTCCATTACTCTACAAATCTTTAATTATTTTAATGTGTATTATTAACAAAAGAGATAAAAAAAGGATCTCGATACTCATCGTTATCAAGAACTGAATCAGCTATTTCTGCCACTCTGTTCGCGAATGAAACTCAATAAAGCACTTGAACGGTGAAACAAGTTGGCATCTGAATACTATTGATTTCATCCCTACCACCATGTGCTTTGGTTGAGAACTTCTACGGCCTACTATGTCGTATGCGTGCTAATGGTCATAATTGTATGCGCGGCGAGGTATGTACTATGTACATACTTAATCCACTTCATGGAAAATACCAGTCCACTACGATATAGTAGCGGTCCAAGTTGATACAAAAAGAAAGAGGATATGTATATTGACCAACATCCCTGATTACTCCGTATTCAAATCTGCTCTCCCCATTATCTCTTACTACTCCTACCACGAATCTGATTTCACTGCGAGTTGCGTACAACTTTCTAAGCGTCCGACGAGACGTGTTCAAGTTTTACTCACTACACTACGGAGCGTGGTAGGGATGGGAAAAGGGTATAAAGATTACTACGAAGCCCTGGCTTAACGGAACTTCGTGAGCTTTGTTCGAGGTCTTTAATGGAGTAACTCCTACTGATCGAGCTTTCTCCTACTACGTTGCCAGCTAACCATTTCAATAATATGTTTAACTGAATTAATGGTACGAATTAAATGCCGCAGGATGAGTTATTACTACTATTATGTATAAAGTGTTTCTCGGAACGAAAACTTGGCAACACAGGGAATACCATCATCCATTTCTCTTACATCGTACGTCTGTACAAATTGTTTCATTCCTAAACATTAATGCAAAAATTTTCTTTTATACGCTACACAATAATGCTTCTGTAAGCCTGCAGTTACCGTATAAGTTTCTATTTATATATGTTCTATATGTATATATATATTTATATTTATACTCATAGAGATACATGTGTACATTTAATTAAATTTAAATCCTTCAATTAGAGACATGATACAATTTCTCAACAATATTAATACATTTAATATTGTGTAAAACTACGTGGACTATTACACATATTATTCCGACATCATCTATAATTTTATTCTGGTGCTGATATTTGAAAATTATTATTTCCTTCTACTAACATGTATTACAATTTCTTAAAACGTAATTAATACGTTGTTTCATTAGCTCTATTTTTTATCTTTTTTTTTATGTAAGTATACGTAGTAATTTGACCTCATTTGCTGACCTCACTGGTTGCTAGGCACTAGGGAGACACGGCACGGCACAAGTCCGTATTGTCAGAGAGGGAGTCAAGCTTTAGCGACGTTGCCAAATTGCTTCATGTTGAAAATGCATTATTCCAATTTGATTTATATTCCGTCAATGAAATTTGTTATAATCACAAGTAACCATTATTCTTACTCAAATTTATGTCACTGTATGATGAATTTGTATTCTTTTCAACTTACATACAATTACTATACATTCTAAACTGATATTTACATAGTAATGGTGTATATACCTTAGAGCATGTACTACATGGAGGAAGCATGCCTATGTAAAAAGTGTAGGCAGGTGGCCGAGAGAGAGGACGATAGTTTAGGTATTGTCTCTTTTTTTCTAACAGTGCCTGCGCAAGAAAGAAAGATAATACCCAAGCTATCTCTTTCTCTCTCGGCCCCTTGTCTACACTTTTTACATAAGCATGATTCCTCCATATAGTATATGCTCTAAGGTATATACATACTTTTTAATATAATTGCGATCAACGGTTTTATTTTATCAAATGTTTATTCTCTCTATTCAATTATTGCATATCAGTGTTGCCAATCGAATGAAAAGTTGCGCTACACAGTATCACATATTTTTCCATTTTTAATAAAAGCAAATAAAAGCTAGATTATGTTTTAGGTAATATAAATGTAAATGAGTTATAGGTTATAGCTGCCCATTTATATTACCTAAAAATTATTAATAAAGTGATTAACAAGAAATTCCTCATTGCATTCTGTTTTATTCAAGGAATATCATATTCGCACTGTGCCCGAAATTTTTAAGAATTATAACCGATAACTCAACTTAAAAGACTCAACATTTCACATATCTAAAGGCATCAATCTGTTGCAAACAAATGAATTATTATTTGAGAGTGACTCAAGAAAGGAGGTTATTTTAATACTAACGAGTTAATAAGTTGTTCCAGTAATAATAATAAGTGTATTAATTTTGTCGTCAATATTGTTAGTCGTGTTAGTTTGTTTACGTAGACATAAATAAAGTAATATGACATAAACTGTAAAAGTATAGTATAATTTTGTGATACTTACCATTTTCTTCTGTGGTACAGAAAATAGATATAAAAATTATTATTTGAAGTATATTGCATTTTGATTATTATAATTGAAAAATAATACTAAATGAATATATAATCATGTTTGGTACTCTACGTAATAAGTTTCAAACAGTGCAAGAGGGTATATCAGCTAGGTAAAGAAATCTAATTTTATACATGTAAGAAACATCAAAGATAATTTATGGTTGTCACGATTCATGTCAATCTTGATATTTCAGTATTAGAGGATTGACAGTAGTTGAAAATCCGAAGCAAAAAAAGGCCAGTAATATCAGAAACGTTAATTACAATGCAGGAGCCGATACTTTGCATACATTTCAATTACAATGGAATGAACTACATGAGCTCGCAGAAGAGAACGCAGGAAAGGCTCAAGAGGCTGATAATCTTATAGGTACAATTTACGAGAAACTTGAACATGAATGGAAAAGTATTACGCATTTAAATACTACCTTGGCTCACATTCCAAAAATCAACAATGCAATACAAGAGCTTATGGATCAAATAGGTATCATCGTTTAATATATATAGCTTTAATAGTCTTAAAAGAGTGAAATTAATTTCAAGTATTTGTTTACGGAAGGGACGTTACAAGAAATGTTCGAAGAAGTAGAAATAGCATTGTACAAATTGGAAGATTTGAATGAGATGTTGGAATTGCAAAATAGACAATTGGATCATAGATTTCAATTAGCTTTGTATAAAGAGAAAAAGCTTACAGAACTAAACGTCATTAAAGGTAAATATATATTATATATATTTATTCAGTATACGCAGAGTGAAAAGTACTTAATGTATGTATCAATTTTAGAGAAACTAGCCAATGAACATTCTGAAAGAGTGTCAAAGTATGAACTTAAACAGCAGAAAATGATGAAAGAAAGGCGAGATACTTTTGACGAGGTTTTCAAAGAAGAAGTTCGAGAGTATAAGGCAACAGGATCTATACCAAGTATGTTTTGACACATCTTAAGAGAAAAATTGATATCATTAATGTATTATAATTAAAGTAATACCTACTTTAGAGTTACCTATAACACAACAAGGGCCTTCGTTGGATGAGGTATTAGAAGAGGTTTTGGACGAAGATGCAGCAGTATTCGATGAATTCTTAAAGAATTAAAAATCTACTTTTCCATTCACGTTTTTTGGTTTACTTGAATTAATAATTTCCTTACATAAAGAATGTGTGTAAATTAAAAAAATTTATAAATAGTTACATCATATATAAAAATATTATATACATAATATATATTTTATATTATCAACATTAATGAGATTACGTATAATAAGATAGAGTAGAAATGGAGTGTGTATTCTTAACACTGGAAATATAATTACTTTATTAATACACTTTTCTACGTAATAGGTTAATTTCTACTATATATACACTATACAGAGATACAATGTACTCAATGTGTGTAGACACATACATATAGATGCATTTTTCAATATATTCAAGAGTATTACAGAGGGCAGCGAGGAACACACCTAACCTCAAATGTAAAACTATTTTAAGAACAGATAATAAAAATCACACGTTTAAACAACGATATTGCACATTATTTGCACAATTATCGAAAGGTATTTATTATACATGAAAAAGTGAACACTATGAAAAAGTCTATATTTTATTGTATAATTTCATAAAACATACTCGTTTCTACAATTAACGTTCATGCCTTTTTCAGATTTAATTTAAATCTGTGCACTGATAGCAATGTTGCCGAAGTATAAAAAGAAGAGCTTCATCCTAGATAAACTGCATAGAGGAGTTGTAAATGTTTGTATAGCTGCCACAGTAATTACTGGAACAGTTTTAGTATATAAAGGGTATGCATATTATCGATATGTACGTCCGGCGTTGAAAGAAGTACAAATGAAAACTGAGGCAGATCTTTTAGAGGAGGGAAAGTATAAAGCACTCGGTTAGAGTAAAATAGTTAATTAACGTGGATGTGTGTACTGTATGTATATATCGATGTAATTTAATAAGAAATAAACAAATGTGAGATTATTAGTTTCTATTTATATATTATGTACGAATTGGTTTTTATTTTTCTCGAGCTATTATTAAATGTAATGTGCATAAAACATACAACATACGTGCATAAAAAGAAACTTCTATTTCTATCTGTTACTTCTATCTACTTAAACATTTGCAGAGAAGAACCTGTATATTTGTATTGTCAGCAATGGCAAAGTATGTTTATGACGAATGAAGACTGAAACAGATGTTATAACATTTTGTTCCATTGAAAACATTTTACACTAACTATTTATTACATTGAATCAACTGTTATTTTATTAGACGAAAACCCATCTAAAAGGAAGGATAAACTACTGTTAAAAATAAAAATTGTTATGTTATAAAATTTGTATATTAAATAAACATTTTATGTTTAATATTTACATGTATGCAAATTGAGTGCACATGATACATTTACAAAATATGGTCGAGTGTGTTTTTATCATATTTCTTCAAACATAGCTCAATTTGGAATTGTGATGCACAAAATTGTTTTACAAAGCCTAATCTTTCTTTTTTATGCCGGATATCTCTCGAGACTACTGTAGTCTTACAGAAGGCAATAGTTTTTGTACAGCTTCCAAAAGTAATTTTTCGAGTACAAAATACATCGTATATATGCCGAACAGTTTATATACAACGATCTATCTTTTCTTGTGTAATGGACATAATTTGTACTCAGTTTCTTGATCATATTAGTCGAAGAGCGATGTTTTAGAAAATTCTTTTAAAAGTAAATATACATCTTAAACTAGGAAAGTCAAAAAAGTTCAATACTATTTACAGTAGTAAAAATCAATCAGTGTAAGACTAGCTATATGAAAATTACATGAATTGCCACATATTTAAAAAAGTAAGTGAGAACTTTCTTTTTGAAATATCAATACACTTGCTTTACGTAATAGCATAATAATACGAAACTTAGGGTAGTCTTATAAAGATTGATCTTTAAAGAATACAATTTAAAGTATTATGTCTTGATTGTTCCGTTTAAGAAAAAAGTCGTTTATGAAATGAAAAAATAAGAGAGTTTTTCTCTTACGCAGAATATTTTGAGAATTTAAACTGCACGTTTCAATCAAATACTTGCATAAACCCTGTAGCCCAAAGTAGGCTGCAAATTTTTAATTCTGCGAGTAAAAGTCTTAAGCAATAAAACATTTACGAACTATTAGATGTGGGATTTGAATTTGATAGTGATTCCACGCGCATAGAATCAATTCTTGCTACAATTTTCAATGCAGGCCCCAGTTTAATGCTCATAGCCGACATAAGGTGATCTTCTTTCAGCAACATGAGCGCTTGACCGTCTATTTCTTGAATAGCAAAATCTTCTGCATAATCAGCGCAGCCTGGTAAGCCGCGTATAAAATCACATACTTCGCCAACCTGCGAAACAATTAAAATTTTGTTAACTGACGTGTATAATAGTTAATTTCTTTCCAAGTATAAAATTTCATGTTTTGCTCTCTTACTGTCCACTTAACAGGATTAATTTTCGGTAATGTTTCATCAACAGAAGAAGTGGTGGTAGTAGTTGTCGACAGAGACTTTTCTTCCCCGTTCTTTTTTATATCTCCGTCACTCCTTGAGTCAGTCTCCATTTCAGACCATTGCCTTTCAGTACCGTCGCGAACTTCGCGCTTTTTACTGTTAATTCATAATTTATTATAAATCACAGTTCTGTACTTAAATCTGAAGAATAAGTTGCAAAATAATTTATACGCCAACCTTTTCGCACAATTTGCGGAGCAGAACTGCTTCTCCTTTTTGAATTTAGCATTTTGTTCGTCCATCGGGGTGCCGCAACCTTCACACTTTCCAATTTGAATATTATTTGTGTCTTCGTCGTTTGGATAATTGGGCGCGTGTTTCTTTCCTAAAGGGATATATCATGTACTTTACGTTCGTACAATTTAAATTAAATTAACTAGTAAAATCGTTATATCTCACTTGGAGGCTCTTCGTGATCTTCTTTTTCGGATACTGAATTACTATTCCGACTTAGAATATTACCAGTTTCTTGATTCACTGTATTATTCAATGAAGTTCGATTAACAGCAAATGGTTCGGACGCTGAAATGTTAATATCAATTAAATGTAAAAACATATACATTCACATGTAAGTGAAAATCAATAAACCTTTTACCTTCTTGTATAACGAAACCTTCAATCACGTGAGTGAGAACTTGTGGTTTCACCATAGCCTTTGGAGGCACATGCTTATTATTTGAAATAACTGGTGTCGAAACAGATATTGCCACCGATTCTTCACTGTTAACACCGTTTGTGATAGAATTGATCGTATTCGCCAGTCCTGCCAAAGGATTATTACACGATTTCTCATCACTTTTTATCGTCGTATTTTCTCCCTCCTTTATAGATACTTTAGATTGGTCCACATCTATAATAACGAAGCGATATTTGTAGGAGTATGAAGAATATGAAATTATACTCTTAAAATAGGATAAGACAGATTGTAAACAAACCTATTGTTTCCGCGTGAGGTACTGTAACTTCTTCTAACGAAATTATCACTGTATCATCTTTTTTGAATGAAGATTTGGAGCTATCTTCGGCTGGAGTGTTTCCAACGGTTGACAATACAATAGAACATTCAGCTGGATGAGTACGATCGGGCGACGTAATCATTATCGTAGAATTAGTATTGTCATGCGTTTGCTGATCCGATGCTTGCTGTGTTATAGTTTGAACTTGCGACCCACTAACTATGTGGCCGCCAATCAAAGCTGGATTAATTGGCTATAAAAATACGTGATAAAATGTAAGAGCTTATAATCAGCAATGATATAAAAAAGGATTCTCATCGAAAGAAGTAATTCTTCCCTGGTACCTGTATTGGTAGTTGTTGTACAGTAGACATCGTGGATTGCGGCATTTGATTCATTTGAGACGTAGCAATTCCAACTCCAACTCCACCCACCGAAACGACAGGCATGATCGGACGTTCTCCACCTAGAACTACACCTGGTTGTTGCTGTTGTTGTAGAGCTATATTTGCTATAAATATGTAATACTTGAATAAAGAAGAATCTTCATCTTCTTAGATAGTGTACGGAATATTCGTCTTACACATTATCGGTTTGGGCTGAATTTGCTGTTGCGATTGTTGCACCTGGGCCTGTTGATATTGTTGCTGCTGCTGTTTCTGTTGAATAAAAACTGGTTGATGTTGGATCGCTTGCTGTGACTGTTGCTGTATTTGTTGTGGCGATTGCACTGGTTTACCACGGCCTTTACCACCGACACCGCCTACTTTTCCACTCTAAGTTATAAAACATAAAACGTTTTATTCATTGTAGAAAAGAGAAGAGCTTAAAAATAATGTGAAACATTGTAAATTCTAATTATAGTAACCTGTGCATGAACCGTGGTCGGTACTCCGTGAACAGTTTGAGTTGACACGGAGCTAGCGGCTCGTATGTTAGCGGCTTGTACCGCTTGTAATGAGGACGGCAAAATATTCAATGGTCGTTGTCCAGTTATGTTCTGCTTTCCCTGTTGTTGCTGTTGTTGTATATCCATTACCTTCGGCTTCCCGCCAGCCGCGGCGATCTGCTGTACACCCTGAATTTGTTGCTGCGCGGCCAGCGCTATGAAAACGCAACAGTAAATTAAGTTTGTGAATATTGTCCAATATAATCATCTGTCTAATGAACATACCATTATGAGCTTGAATTGGTTGTGGACTTTGTATGTACATATCAGGTTGAGTAGGACCCCTGATGAATATCTGATTAGCAAGGAGTGTTTGTGGCTGTATCCCGGTCCAGGCGACCTGTGGCGTGAATTGCCAAGGAGCAAACTGCATACCGCGACCGCCGGATGCATTCGCTGCTGTGCACGTAGTATACTAAACATTCAAAAAATAGTATACATCGAATATGAATTGAATTTAATAGGACCACAGTAGATATTCGATTAAAAATGATGATACCTTTTGTACTGCATCTTGTTTGTTAGCAGATTGTTGTTGCTGCTGCTGCTGCATAGACGGAGGTTGCGGAGAACCTAGAACACCCAGTTGACCAAACACAAGGGTTTGTCCTCCACCAGGCGTGGCAGAGGTTGGTACCGGCAAGTAACTTGCAGGAAAACCTTGTACTTTTGTTCCTCCAGCTCCTGGATGACCACCACCTTGGCCTGCTGTTGACGCTGTCGTCAACATATGTGGTGCTAACTGGGCAGCGGATTGGAACGGCTTTCCAGCAGTTATGACCTGTAAAGGAATTTTACTTACTTAGAAGATTTACACATTTTGGTAGTAGAAAATGCCATAAATATAATTAAATACTTGTATAGAGGAAGGATTGATGCCAGCAGGATGAAGGGCCAAATTTCCTGGCATTAATAACGGAGTTCCTTGAGTATTATAAAGTTGCTGTAGATGATATGCTTGATTTTGCATAGGTTGCTGAATAACTTGCACTGCCTGTGGATGTGCAGCCATAGTAGTTATAGCTGTTCCTCCTTGTTGACCAGACAATGNTACGTATAATAAGATAGAGTAGAAATGGAGTGTGTATTCTTAACACTGGAAATATAATTACTTTATTAATACACTTTTCTACGTAATAGGTTAATTTCTACTATATATACACTATACAGAGATACAATGTACTCAATGTGTGTAGACACATACATATAGATGCATTTTTCAATATATTCAAGAGTATTACAGAGGGCAGCGAGGAACACACCTAACCTCAAATGTAAAACTATTTTAAGAACAGATAATAAAAATCACACGTTTAAACAACGATATTGCACATTATTTGCACAATTATCGAAAGGTATTTATTATACATGAAAAAGTGAACACTATGAAAAAGTCTATATTTTATTGTATAATTTCATAAAACATACTCGTTTCTACAATTAACGTTCATGCCTTTTTCAGATTTAATTTAAATCTGTGCACTGATAGCAATGTTGCCGAAGTATAAAAAGAAGAGCTTCATCCTAGATAAACTGCATAGAGGAGTTGTAAATGTTTGTATAGCTGCCACAGTAATTACTGGAACAGTTTTAGTATATAAAGGGTATGCATATTATCGATATGTACGTCCGGCGTTGAAAGAAGTACAAATGAAAACTGAGGCAGATCTTTTAGAGGAGGGAAAGTATAAAGCACTCGGTTAGAGTAAAATAGTTAATTAACGTGGATGTGTGTACTGTATGTATATATCGATGTAATTTAATAAGAAATAAACAAATGTGAGATTATTAGTTTCTATTTATATATTATGTACGAATTGGTTTTTATTTTTCTCGAGCTATTATTAAATGTAATGTGCATAAAACATACAACATACGTGCATAAAAAGAAACTTCTATTTCTATCTGTTACTTCTATCTACTTAAACATTTGCAGAGAAGAACCTGTATATTTGTATTGTCAGCAATGGCAAAGTATGTTTATGACGAATGAAGACTGAAACAGATGTTATAACATTTTGTTCCATTGAAAACATTTTACACTAACTATTTATTACATTGAATCAACTGTTATTTTATTAGACGAAAACCCATCTAAAAGGAAGGATAAACTACTGTTAAAAATAAAAATTGTTATGTTATAAAATTTGTATATTAAATAAACATTTTATGTTTAATATTTACATGTATGCAAATTGAGTGCACATGATACATTTACAAAATATGGTCGAGTGTGTTTTTATCATATTTCTTCAAACATAGCTCAATTTGGAATTGTGATGCACAAAATTGTTTTACAAAGCCTAATCTTTCTTTTTTATGCCGGATATCTCTCGAGACTACTGTAGTCTTACAGAAGGCAATAGTTTTTGTACAGCTTCCAAAAGTAATTTTTCGAGTACAAAATACATCGTATATATGCCGAACAGTTTATATACAACGATCTATCTTTTCTTGTGTAATGGACATAATTTGTACTCAGTTTCTTGATCATATTAGTCGAAGAGCGATGTTTTAGAAAATTCTTTTAAAAGTAAATATACATCTTAAACTAGGAAAGTCAAAAAAGTTCAATACTATTTACAGTAGTAAAAATCAATCAGTGTAAGACTAGCTATATGAAAATTACATGAATTGCCACATATTTAAAAAAGTAAGTGAGAACTTTCTTTTTGAAATATCAATACACTTGCTTTACGTAATAGCATAATAATACGAAACTTAGGGTAGTNTTTGTATACAAGGCTCAGCATGTAATAACTGATGTGCTTTAATTTAAAATATACTATGCAGTGTAAAATAAGATGAAGTTTTGCAAAGATATTCATATTTTATTTGCCATTTATCGCTATTATTCATTTTGTAATGTATTTACGTGTAATATTGTGGACGTTAGAATGGGTAAGATAACCTCCAAGACGTAATAGATGCATCGTAAAAATCTGATGTTAAATCCAAATAATCGTTGTTATCAAAATTATAGAATAACGTATAAATTGTAATGAGTATCATAATGTGAATGTTAGAAATGTACATTGAAGACAAAAAATGACTTTAATTGATCAGAAAACCAGCAGTACCAGGCTTTCATTTGTACTGTTTACAATATAGTTGAGGATGATTCTATTACATCTAAATTGTACAAATGCTAAATTGTGCTATAATTTACAACTAAATGTAAGTATTCGAAAAATATATAAAAATAGAAAATGTGTAGTTCAATTGGTAAGGAAGAAATCTGCTATCGTGCATCAGAATCAGAGTATCGACGAACTGTAGAAAAACATCATCCGTTTCGCGTTTGAGATGGGAGGAACAAAATGTCGTTTCATGGCACCATAATTAGTAAGGCGGCGAGGGGATCAAAGAGAAAGGGGGGGAATATATCTCTGAGCGGGAAATACGATTGAAAGGCGAATTGAAGGAGGAGGAGGATGGAGAAAGGGGGAAAGAAAAATAAGAGAAGGGGAGAAGCGACTGTGCCAGGGGGCGGTTGACAACATGGATTTCGCCATAATGGTAATATCGATGATAATGAAAATAACAGCGCACGCGGTTCTTCGGGAACTGTCCGTTCGACGGTTTATTTAGCGATAAACCGTGATACGGGCATCGGTGGTATTGTATCTTG
>SMSR01015984.1:23581-39545 GCA_019453355.1 Ceratina japonica | reverse complement strand
CGCTTATCTGATTACAGTCGTTGCACTGTGAAAGGGAAAAAATTGTACCATTCACTTGTTCTGTTCGAAGTAGGAGAAATAATTGCTATGCTTATTCTTCTTATTAATTAATTGCATTGTTACATGAAAGTACAGTCGAATATCAGAGCTTATATAACTTAAACTTAACATCAGAGAATATGATATTAGAAGAAATTAATATGAAGATTGATAACAATCTAATTCGAGTGCTAGAATTCATTTTTCCATGCAATAATTCTCAGAATTCTTTTATAANAGTCGTGCTCAACTTAAGATCCAACGTTAAACGGTTTTGAACACCTTGCAGTGATGCCTTGTCTCCTATAGAAGCTTAAACCATAATTAGAATATTATAATAATGTAACTATACAAATTTCGGTTTGTATTTACTTTTTTAATGTTAAGTCTACCTAAAAAATACAATAACAATAAGTATTGTACTTTCGTTTCAGGGTTGCAAGGGTATTTCCCAGTTTTCTGGCGGCGCGTTTATCAGTAAGGGTTGGGAGGTGGTGCGAAGCATGCAGAAGTTCATAGTACAAAGATCGCGACCCTGCAGCAAGACAATACGTATAACCCGCGATCGGAATAGCCGGATGGCAGTGTGCCGCGGCATCTTGCGCAGACTCCATTCCGCAGCGGCGAGCGAATACAGAGACGGAGTAAAAGAAAGAGATTCGCGCAAGCGGCGGCGGTNAGGTCTATATAGCCAAGTTAGCGTTACACTTTTTATCCCGTAGTACGTCAGCGTGGAAGGGTCGACGACCCTTGGATGACGTCACGCAAGGCCACTCGCTTATGCCTACAACAGAGTTTTTTAAGGACGTTCGCAAGCACCAGTCGTGCTCAACTTAAGATCCAACGTTCAACGGTTTTGAATACCTTGCAGTGATACCTTGTCTCCTATAGAAGCTTAAATCATAATTAGAATATTATAATAATGTAACTATACAAATTTTTCGGTTTGTATTTACTTTTTTAATGTTAAGTCTACCTAAAAAATACAATAACAATAAGTATTGTACTTTCGTTTCAGGGTTGCAAGGGTATTTCCCAGTTTTCTGGCGGCGCGTTTATCAGTAAGGGTTGGGAGGTGGTGCGAAGCATGCAGAAGTTCATAGTACAAAGATCGCGACCCTGCAGCAATACAATACGTATAACCCGCGATCGGAATAGCCGGATGGCAGTGTGCCGCGGCATCTTGCGCAGACTCCATTCCGCAGCGGCGAGTGAATACAGAGACGGAGTAAAAGAAAGAGATTCGCGCAAGCGGCGGCGGTGCAGCACACGAAGGGAGAGCAAGAGAGGAATTCGTGGAAGCTAACGGGCGGTCGGTGCGCTGCGTCTGGGCCCTCCGACGACGTCGGGCAGCTGATAAACGCATTCATTCCGGCTGGGCCGAATGAGGTTTTAAGGTGAGAGAACGGTGGAACCGCGCGTCTCGCCCGAGGAATGCGCCAAGGAAAGCTTTCTAGAGGGCCCTCCCTCCTTCTTTGATTCCATTATCCGCGGCAAATAATTATGAGACTCAACGCCCGGCCCACGGGTGCTCGCGTCCGACTCCTATAGTTCGTCGTTTCGCCTGTGTTTTCGGTGCTGTCGTACCGCTCGTGCCACGTACCGCCTGGTCCATCTGGGGCAGGTAAGACTCGCATAGGATACTTAATTGGGTCAAAGGATTCCACCCTCGCGGTTACCTAACATTTTTAATACACCCTTACTTTACGTTGGTTTCATAATTTCACGTGTTTCATCGAGCGTAAGTTTATTTGAATTTAAGTAAAATGAGAACTGGATGATTTACGTTGATTTCATAGCTTCCTCATGGTTTCCACAGGAGTGGGATCAAATTATTTCCATGAAAGTTTTTACCTTTTCATGGAAATGTCAGTGTTTATTGAGTATATTTTATATCTTTTATATTTTTGTTTTTTTATATGGAGATGTACAATGCATTTTAATCGAAGATGTCACTGTGGGATTGCAAGCAACTGTGATGAGAGATAAGGAGAAAGTAAACCTGTTAATTACCGCGAAAGTGGCTGGAGTATTTGATAGAATTAGACAATGGGAATTGATCGATCGGTTCGCTGTTATCTCGAGCTCTTTCCGCCGTTTATGCAAATATGCCCGCATATCGATTTAAACGGGCCGATCGAACGTCAATAGAAAGTATTTTCGGACGGCGTCGTCATATCAGTTGTTGCTTTCGTTCGGCGACAGCCTATTTACCCTGCTTTCTATTTGCTCTTGCAATTAGGGGTCACGGTTCCTCCGGTGACGTAACACACCGCTTTTTGGCACCGAACTTAATATTGAACCGTGAAATCTCTACAAAAACAAGTCATTTATTTTTTTCAATAATTAAACATTGTTGGAATTAATTCAATGATTTTTAGCATAATTGCAACGGCATGTGAGATTCTCATGAAACAGAATGCAAATAATATTCCAATAAATTGCATAACTCGAAACGAAGTGACTTATCTCCGATTATTTTATCAGTAATCAAATATTATTGGAATCAATTCAATGACTCTGGCCAGCTGATAAGAATGTTGGAATAGGATTCAAGTTTAAGAGTGACCAGTCGCAGTCGCATCGATGTTGTTATGATATTTTTATCAGGCTCCGCTGCCATGCGCCGCGTTCAGTAAACAAGGAAAGATAAAACGGTGTCAATTGAGTCTTACGAAAGACCATCTCTAAATTGATAAGAAATAATAAATTATAGAGAATCCTGCTTTACGTCGTCTGTGTTAGATACAAGTTTCTGGTGCATCAGCTCTGATTAGGTTTCTATTCATTCATTTTCAAAAATTTCAGGGGTCTTTTGACATCGATAGAAATAGTGTTAATATAGATAGCTAAACGATTCCTGACCCAGTTGACATGCATATAAAAATGAAATTTTTATTGTGCAATATAGGTGCTGCTGAACGTTTCTCGTCTGCTCATGATTGACAGTTAAATATCTTGAACTTTGAACTATTAAGTAAGATTTCAGATATTGACGAACAAAATAGAATGATTCGTGTAAGAGTCTCATGCACTCTGATTAAAATTGTAATTAAGATTATCATTTTCAAATTTCATAGATTTTTATTAACTTAAAATTGAAGCTAGAAATTCCTTATTTTAACTTAAAATTGAAGCTAGAAATTCCAGAAGCCTTTCAAAAAGCTTATTACATTGCATAACAAATAAACCGTCCACTCATTCCCTATCTAAAAAATTTGAATTCTGCAAGTTTGCAGCCAAAGTAAATAGGTCAGGAATCGTTCTGCATATCCACAGTGCTGCATGCTCATTCCTTTTTGCACCTTTGCCGAAGACGTTAGATGTCACAGCAACAAAGTTCTCAATTTCAAAAACAATTAACTCCCCCCCACAATTAGCAAGTGCAACAACGTGTCACTTAATCACCATATAAAAAGCGATCATAACAACAGGTACATATGTATAATAGATTTATTTTTGAACTCGAAATTCGTGGTTCTGTCGCTTGGATATTACAATCGGTTCGCGTGTCCACCGCGCCTGTGCGACGATCCCGCGGAGGTTCATTACGGGTCGAGTCGAAAATTCGATGAACAGGTGTTCAGTTAATCGAGAGCCACCCGTAAGTTGCATAATCGTTCGCCACTTAGAAGCTCGGCCGTCCAGCCTAAACGCATTCACCTAAAACAGTACCAAACAGCCACCAGCTTCGCTCCTCAAAAAACAATTACGTAACGCCAGTTATAAATGTCTATACCTGCCAGCACAATGGCACCAATACTAACACGCTTTTTAATTACCCACAGGCGTACATATATACAGTATGAATGTATATATACGTTCATGCATTGATTCAAGCTGTTTAATTGCTATAACAAGCTATTAAATAATGATACAAGCTGACTTAATAGAACAGCCAGAAAAGGTAATCTAGATTTCAGCAATAAATCCTAATACTTCTAAACTAGAGCTCTAAGCGTGCTTCTAAGCTAAGGGCAACAAACTAACAAGCCTAATTACCATAACTTCATCACAATCAATGACTTTAATTAAGTCGAGAAGAATTGACAATTAATGAATGTATAAAATCTGGGTTATTGGCATTTGACAAATTTAGGTATGCCTCT
Source organism: Ceratina japonica (assembly GCA_019453355.1). Classification (NCBI taxonomy): domain Eukaryota; kingdom Metazoa; phylum Arthropoda; class Insecta; order Hymenoptera; family Apidae; genus Ceratina; species Ceratina japonica. The sequence continues at coordinate 35,397 of SMSR01015984.1, read as the reverse complement.
CGTGACAAAGAGAGGAACTACAATTATGCAGCATAGTGCTTTGCGATTAATTAACATTTTCCTTATAACACACAAATTATTATAAAGACCAGTGTAGATGTTGACAGAAAAGATGCTATATGAATTATTTTGCAGTGAGTAGCTAGGCATATAACCCCGGCCATGCAGTCTTTCTATCTAGCTATGCCAAAAAGTGTACATATTCGCGAATATCCACTGTGCAGGCTTGATCCGCGCTTGCGCGTCCGCCCTTCTACAGTCCGTCGACGAGCCGCCGGAATCAGGTTCGTCCGACTAATTGGAACCCGGCGTCGTTGAAGCGAGACAAAACCTCGGTGCCGGTGGGCAGCCAGGCTAGGCAGGCAGGCAGGCGAACGATGAGGGCAGGCTGGCGGAACGCTGTTATCGCGAGCGGTCGGGCCAGGACGTGGGAATGTGTCTCATCCGGGGGGCCGGGGACGACGGGCGGCGGCAGGCCGTCCGCGTGCACGACGGAGACGCTGCTGTTAGTCCAGCATCAGCCGGCCGCCGGCAGCAGAACGATCGGTCGCGGTATGGCGAGCGGCGCACCCGGAGCTAAGGTCCTCACCGAGGACAACGTGTTCGAGAACCTCAGGCGGATGGAGTACGCGGTCCGCGGGCCGCTCCTCCTACGCGCCCTCGAGATCGAGAAGGAGCTGCAGAAGGTAAGGCTCGGACGCTGTGCTGTTGCCTGGCCTCGAACGAACGCGCTCCTCCCGCACAGTGAGAGATATCGAACGGTTTCTAGGTACGAATCGATTGCCCGCGAATCGGCCCACACACGGAATGCCTCCGCAATTTCTATTGGCGAAGCCTTGACATTAAGCGACGCGATGACAATTTGCATTCATGTCAACGTGTTTTCGAATTACCATCGGGTAGAGTTTGGAGCATACGGTATGGTGGAGGGGGAGGGTGTGTTAGGTTTGCACTGCGGTCTACGTGCTCGCAGAATCGGTTACTATGGAGCCCGCGGGTTGTAAATAGAAGAAAGTAATGCGGTTTTAATGGGAATGATTCAGCGTTTCAAGGCTTATGGTACGTGGATGAATAGGGGTGGATTATCGAGGTTAGGTCTTCGTTTCTGCGTATTACGAAATCCATTGGGAAATATTACTGGTTGGGCTTATTAGATAGGAGTTTTCCATGATACGATGATAACGATAATAGGCGAAAGATACTGTTAGGTAATGGAGAAGTTGTAATGGAGTCAATTAAATGTTCTCTTTGAAATTGATAATGATTCTAATTTAGGTTGCATGAATTATTAATTAAAAATGACAGAGGATTAAAATTTTAATAGTTAGGTGTGTGAACATTTTATGAACTATACGATGATTCGTATAGAAGTGCTTTTGATAACTCCATACTAAAATTTATTCAAACAATTCAGTTGATGAATTCATTAAAACATTTATTCAGGAAATACGTATGAGAGTCCACAGAAAGTATGTTTAACACTATATTGTTAGGTAATGGAGAAGTTGTAATGGAGTTAATTAAATGTTTTCGTTGAAATTGATAATGATTAAAATTAAGGTTGCATAAATTATTAATTAAAAATGACAGAGGATTAAAATTTTAATAATTAGGTATATGGACATTTTATGAACTATATACGATGATTCGTATAGAAGTGCTTTTAATAACTTCATATTAAAATTTATTCAAACAATTCAGTTGATGAATTCATTAAGAAATTGATTCAGGAAATACGTATGACAGTTCACAGAAAAGTATATTTAACACTAAGCTTATCGACAGTTTTAGTTCATGCTAATATACGCAAATAATTACAAGTTTTACAATATGACAAGCAAACTTCGTTTTCTTGTTATTTTCCATAGAATAAGAACATTCAACTGTCATGAAAGGTTTAATGTTAACAACATAAAAAATCGTTCAAGGAATTCATTTGATAAATTCATTAAAAAATTCATTGAGTATATTCATGAGTTGAAGTTCTTCCTCGAAGTTTATCACTTCAAATATCTAAGATAAATAAAAATTTGATAAAATTTCTTAAACTTTAGCCAGGAATCTTACAATTTATAATTCATACAATCTTAATCAATTTTTGATATCTAGATTATTTGCTTGATGATTGATATGAATATCTGCAGCGCATCAAATGCTGACGCGTCCAATATAATTATAATCAATGAACGTGCCGGCATGCACGTATTCCTTGATGCATAAATTGCGAAACATTTTTGCATTGATACTGAAGAATCTTCTTAAAGTGACAATTTTTCGTGTGAAACTTAGGAAGCATCGATCGACCACCTGTCGCGCAGTTCTGCTAAGCGGACTAAAAATAATGCTTTAACTGGCGTCAATTGGCAAACGAAATCTGAGAATAGAAATATTATCGTATCCTTGACGAACGACTCCAGCGCGGAGCTACAAGTTGCCACAAATTACTATAACTCGCCCCAAGAAACCTTCGATATAATCCAGACATCTAAAGAAATCTTACATCACTCAAGGTCAACGATCTATTTCATTATTCCTCGATATCGAGATACGAAGGGTCAGAGGCGAGGTCACCAGTGCCGTAACGAGGGAAAATTTGAATATAAAAAGTTAAATTTTATTACGTACAATATTATATTAAATACTATTAACATAGGTAAGTCTCGAGTAAAATTAGGACCACGTGCAACACTAATGTATCATCTGTTTGCCCCAAACGTAGTCAGCTTCGCCATCCCCTCGTTACAGCACTGGACGTCACTCGGGAGCTAATAAACTTAGTAACGCGAGCTGTTTAACCAGGTTCAGCTAACTAGTCAGCCAGTAACTCGACATCATAGCAGCTCGAATTTCGTGTAAACAGTGTACGTTACACGCACCTTGCTCACGTTTAGAATATTTATGTTACCATAAAAAAGTTAGACAATTCGTAGAATTCGAGGAATTTTCGAATAAATAAATAAATTCGTAAATCCCGGACGAGGGCGGAGCTAGCAGTGTTTGATCCGCCTTTGATTCCAGTCTGTCTCGTTCGCGCGAGAAAAAATTCCACGATGATCTTGTCCAGATGACGTACGAAAACGTGATTTTCTCGGCATATAGAGTTGTCAAGGCTTCGGCTTGTCAGACGAATGAATCTATGAGTCATAAAAAGCGCCGACGATGATTGTACTGCGTATGTGTTCGAAGTGCATGAGAAATGGAACCTTCCCCTTCCCTTTAGATTCCTTGGAAGCTCCCTGGATGTCCGGATGTCGCTTTGCACGTGAAAAAGAGAAATTAGGACGAAGAGGGGCGGTGAAAAGTAATTGAAGAATGTCCGGTTTCTCAGGGGGCCAAGAAACCTTTCAAGGAGGTGATAAAGGCAAATGTGGGGGACGCACATGCTATGGGCCAGCAGCCCATCACCTTCCTGAGGCAGGTCCTGACTCTGACCGTGTCGCCGAGTCTTCTTAGTGACCCGAGCTATCCCGAGGACGCGAAAGAACGAGCTAGAACTATACTGCAACAATGTAAAGGTGGCAGCGTCGGGGCGTACTCGGAATCGTCCGGAATCGAGATCATCCGTAAACACGTGGCGCAGTACATCGAGGACAGAGATGGATTCCCCTCCGACTATCGCAATATCATCTTGTCCAACGGCGCCTCGGATGGAATCAAAGTGTGCAGATTATTTCTCTCCTATTTTAGACTGATTACAGATTCAAAGACAAGCTTTATAGATTTTTGTACAAAATTAATTGCTTTGATATATCTGATTCTGAAAACATCTTTTCTATTACTAAAAAAATTACTCATTAACTATTGGCAAAATCTAGCGAATTAGCAATTCATTTGACAGTCGTAGAATGTGAAGAATTGAAACTAACACCGGACACTAGTACAGTCGCCCAAATTACCTGTTACAGTCGTTCTTGAAACTGTTCAACGAAAAACTGGATGGCAAACCATCCGGCGTGATGATACCAATACCACAATACCCCTTGTACTCGGCAACTCTAGCCGAATTCGGCCTGGCGCAGATCGGTTACTACCTGAACGAGGACAACAAATGGGGCTTGGACATCTCCGAATTAGACAGAGCTCTGAACGAGTCAAGGCGGTCCTGTAATCCTCGCGTGCTCGTCGTCATAAACCCCGGCAACCCGACCGGTCAAGTCCTCACTCGTAAAAACATCGAAGACGTCATTTTATTCGCGTACAAGAATCACTTATTCCTATTGGCCGACGAGGTTTACCAGGACAATGTTTATGATAAGGACAGTGCCTTCCACTCGTTCAAGAAGGTGATGCTGGAGATGGGCGAGCCTTATTGTAGAATGGAGCTGGCTTCATTCATGTCCGTGTCCAAAGGTACTGCTCCGTTTTTTATACAATATTTATATGTATTTTATTTCATTTTATGAATGATTCGTGGCTGTTTTGGTGCAGGATACATGGGGGAGTGTGGAATTCGCGGGGGATACGGGGAATTCGTTAACGTGGATCCTAAAGTCATGGCAATCTTGCAAAAATCGATCTCAGCTATGCTGTGCCCTACTGTTCTTGGCCAAGTGGTGATGGACGTCGTGGTGAACCCGCCGAAACCCAACGAGCCATCCTACGCGTTGTATAAAAAAGAAAGGGAACAGACTCTGCGGTCTTTGGCAGAGAGGTCGGAACTGGTGGTCGACACTCTGAACAGCATTCCAGGTTTCAAGGTACTTCCTAGAATTACTTCAAAGTATGAGCAAAAACTGTCGCAAATAAATCCGCAATCTGATGAATCACGTATTATTTTTATTACAGGTAAATCCAGCCATGGGTGCGATGTACGTGTTCCCGCGGCTCGAGCTACCGAAAAAGGCGATAGAAGCTGCGAAGAAGAAAGGCCAGGAGCCGGACGTCTTCTACGCTTTCAAATTATTAGAAACCACCGGAATATGCGTGATTCCTGGGTCCGGTTTCGGTCAGATCCCCGGGACGTATCATTTCCGAACGACGATTTTACCGCAGAAGGAAAAGATCAAATCGATGCTTGAAAACTTGAGACAGTTCCATCTTAAGTTCCTCGAAGAGTACAAATAATTCTAAAGATGGGAGAGTCGTTATCGTGCATTTCGTTTCCTCAACGCGTCGTCGGGCCGAATGGAAATGGATCAGTATTAAAATTGAAATTACTACCATTTTTAATTTTGCAATTGAGACACGGGTGGGAGAAATTTTCACTCGGACGCGTTCGTAATTGTACATAATGTAGAAAAATATGTGAAATAAGAGTTCTCTACGAGCTTTGCAATCATCATCGGCAATGATTTGCGAAAATCGGGCGCGTGTATCGCGAGGATACAGTCTTTGTAATACTCCCAACGATATTATCGGATTACTGTTGCATAGAAATTCAACGAAATGTATTTTCACTCCAGGATATTTCCTCCGGATACTCACGGCTAGCCGCATGACTCGGTCGCCCAATAAAATTATATACACACTCCGTATTATTCGGATAAATACCAAGATGTGATCGTTTGTATCGTGAAGTACGAAGTTCAGGAACGACTTATGTGTTCACATTTGTCCGAGATTCTCGATGTTAATAAATAACCAACGAGAATACCTGTCACGAAAAGGAATCCTCAACACTGTCTATGTTTCAGAAAATTCACGAAACCGATTATTAGAAAAACATTTTATTGCACGTTATAATTATACATGGATTAAGTACTAAAGATCACTGGCGAGCCTCTCGATCTCCTCTGCGAAGAACCTCACGTCAGCCTCCGTCAACCCAGAATTCTGCAGGACGAGTCTAAAGAAATTAGGCAGCTCCCCGAGAGGCTGATACGTTATCAGCATCGATCCTTTCTTCACCATACGCTCCTTGACCGCGGGACCGATTTTGTGGAGAGCTTCGGATAACTCTTTACCGTGCAAATGCCTTTTAGAAGGAGGAACGTACCAGAAGCACACATTAGTGCACTCGGGTTCCATCATTAACCTGAAACCATCCCTGTGCCTGATGTATTCCGTGAAGTGTCTGGACAATTCGAAGACTCTGTCCACGTGCTTCTCCAAGCCTTTCGTCCCTTTTGCTTTCCACATGAACCAGAATTTTAACACGTCCGCCCTGCGACCGCATTGTATGTGCTTATCCCCGCTGTCGAAGGAAGTGTCGTAGAATTTATCTGGCTGGAAGAGGTAGCTAGCTTTGCAACCGTGAGCAGCTTGCAAGAGACCTTCGTGCCGCAATAACAAAGTCGAACACTGTTGAGGAGCAGCGAGCAATTTATGTGGATTCCAAGTGACAGAGTCTGCTAATTCGATTCCGTCTAAAAGGTATCTGTATTTTTTCGACATCAAAGCTCCGCCGCCCCAGGCTGCGTCCACGTGGAACCATAAATTATATTTCTTGCAAACGGCCGCGATGTCTCTTAGGGGATCGTATGCACCGAGAACCGTGGTTCCTGCTGTGGCTGAGACCATCAACGGCGTGCCTCCTTCGTCCAGCGATCTTTTTATCTGTTTTTCTAAATCTAAGACACACATTTTGCCTCTGTTGTCCGTTTTCACGTCGTACACGTTGCTGGTGCCTATTCCTAGGAAAGCACCGAGCTTCTTCACCGAGTAGTGAGCGTCCTGGGACGTGAAAGCTATCAATCTTCCCGCGGTTGATAAGCCTAATTCTTTCAACTGTGGAAACCTGTAAAGCAAGAAGGAAATTAGTATGAAAAATCTGTTTAAAAAATAAGGTTCCTCTTTTATAATTGAATATGTAACAATTAGACTGAAGATTTTATGCATTTAGGAAAGAATTGCTGAAGAAGTTTTAATTTATGAGCAAAACTGTACCTGTGGTGTCTGGCGAGGTTGATCGCGTACCCGTTGGCGATGGAGCCGCCGGGGCAGAATATTCCTTCGCCCCTGCCGTCCTTCCAGCCGACGATCTTCCTCATTTCAAGTAGTATCTCTTCTTCCATCAGAGAGAACACCGGGGAGACTTCGTAAGTGTAGACGGACGGGTTTAGGGCGTCGGTCAACCATTGTCCGAGGAGGCCGTACGGGTCTACGGTCGAGTACAGCTGATTTATGAATCGGGGGTGACCTGTTTTCACGCTGTACTTGATCACGTTGCGAGCCAACGAGTACAATTCTTCGTGAGAGGCTCCCTGCTCCGAGAGCTTCAAGTCTACGGCTGAATGGAGGGCAGCCGGCTCCATCCACTCCACTACTCGGTTTTTCCTCGACGTACCCTGGTAAAAATTCATTTATTTATCCTTTATTTAATTTGTCTCCTTTTTTAATTGAGGAAAGTTGGTATGTTTCATGTTTCATTGACTGGTAATGTAATTATATCGCTTTTCCTCGTTCCGCGACCGTGACTCGGTTAATTATGTCCGCCTCGTTGTTTTTTTTGTCTAATGATCTGTCGATTCGATTCATTCTTGGAATTACGATGCAGTATACGGTTACGAATTAAGTGTTAAGTAGGATAGAATGTAGGAAAACGTTGCGCTGCGGGAGGAGGAAAAAAGGTGGAGGGCTAGAATTCAATGACTTCTTTCGGGTCATCGATCTTTGAAAGGAAATCGAATATTTATTGGAATATATATTATTAAGGGAAAATTTCAAGGACTTTCAAGTAATGACGAATGACAATGGCGAATGACAATGACGAATGACACTGCAATGTTTAAATGACAGTGATTAATGACACTGACCTTTAATGTTTGTTTACAAAAACTCAAAAATTTGTGACAATGACTTCACTCATTGAAATCTTGTCCTTCATTGATTGATTTTCTTTCGACTTAGTTAATAACTTCATTCGTATTTCGAAAAGAGCTTGAGTGCCCATTGGAACGCGTATCACAAAAGAATTCATGAATTATTTAAAAAAATGTGTAGAAGAGTCACGAAGCAATTTAGAAACTGAAATGAAGAAAAAAGAATTGTTTCTTGCAGCGATGTACTTGAAGCATAATTAGACTGTGATTATCGAAAGTGAACGGCTCTGAGGTGAAGTGAAGAAGTGATTGCAACTGTGCAATAACGTGTGACGTCCATATAAGGATGCCCATCAACATTCTTCTTTTCTAATATATACCCACAAAAAATCAAGGAAAACGTATGTACATACTCGGAACTATATTAACATTTCAAGAAAAATTTCAATGAAATTTGAATGAATTAAAAAGTAGTAAAAAATTTCACTTTATCTTCAATCTGTCTTAAAATCGTTTAAAACTGAATGAGCGATTTCTTCACGAGTCACGAAATTGCATACTCATTACGTTAAACGTAGATAAGCAAATCAATGAGCGTTATGAATGACTTTCTTACGTCAGGATGAAAATGATGAAATTAATCGATAAAATGCAAACAACCCGGCAATAATAAAATAACAAAATCTCACACACCTTGAAAACTGCCTCTTGCAACAAAAGTTCAACAAAATTCCTCATAAACTTCTCGTGGACCTCCTTCACCGGTAAAGATTTGTAACAAGAATCTTCCTTGACGTCTTCTTTAGCGACCGGAAGTTGACAACGCTTCTGGCAGTCGTCTTCGTCCTCGGAAGAAGACACCCGACCATTGCTGGACGAACCATTGTTGGTCAGCGATTTAGTTAAGAAGTCGTCTGCGTCCGGGGACACGATTAAAGTCTCCTCGTTGGCCGGCATGGTTCGAGGTTCTCCACGATCTGCTCCCTCGGTGCTCGTAGAGGTTTCCTTTATACCTAATCTCCGCGGACCAAGGACAGAGGCCGTGTTCGCTCCGCATGATCGAGATTCGCGCGACTGGTTCCCTCTTTTTTCGCTTCTCCTTTTTGCCATGGGATATCCCCAGGCCGCGAGCTTTCCTTAATAAGGAAACCATGCCACCCCGACGGAAGCGAACAATAAAAGAGAATGGTTTCCTGCGAAAGACAGCAGGAAAGTTTGTTGATATGAGTAATTATTATAATCGCAATTCGAGGAACTCAATACTCGAACTCGATACATTTCGTCGGTATCTCGTAAATATCGTCGTCATTCCTTGTTACTATTATGTAGACGTGCATACATATATCGTTATTATGTAATTGTATTACGCCTGAATTGTGAGGCTGTTAACGAATCCTTGAACGCCCGGTGTCCCACAAAACCTTTCCTAGAAACTTAGAAACGGGGAGAGAGATTCGTGAGGAAAAACTGGAAAGACTTCGTAAATGGTTTTCCACGAATTTGTCTCTTCTCCAATCGGTCGTTTGTTATATTCTCTCTAAATCATGTTACTGTTTCGATGATTTATGATCTATGTTACTCGGTACTTGTGTCATCTGTAGGCTGAGGTGTAGTCATGCGGATCAGCGAGTGATCACTCCGCGTTAATAACGCGGAGAAAAAAGGAGTACATATACGTACGTATATGTACATAAATGAGTGTGCATGTCGCAGGTTGCAAAAGTATCATTCGCGTATCGCGTGTACGGTATCGAGTGTCATTAGGATGGGACCAATCTTCAATTACAACATCAACACATTCATATATCGACCGATATTAACTTTCGGCTATCGCAAACTACTTAATTAATAATTTCATTTAATTCAAGGAAAAGAATTGTTTCAGGTCTTAGAGATTTATCAAGGATTCATGTCACAATGATTTTTATTAACATTCGATTTTACACACGAATCCGAAACTAGCGAGTCTTTTAGGAAATCTCAGGTACTCAGTGCTATTCTTGCGATCTGAAATCCTTTTTCCTAATCGATTGATTTCTGAGCAATGTAGGAGTATAGTATTTCCCACAGAGCATACATTACAGATATAAATCCGCGGTCTGATATAAAAATATTCGCTCGATATAAGAAAAACTGAACGATTGAGAGAAAAAGAATGAACGGGAAAGTTACTTTTTTCTTTCTATCGCCTGTTTAACGAGAGGGAAACTGCTCCTAAACATGTTCCCTCTTTTATGAGCTCAACGAAAATACTGGGTCTCTTGTGTCCACGAGATAAGCTATTATCTCTCGATACGCGTAGAAACCGTCTATAATAATAGTCAACGCGGTGTTTTTGGCTGGTACAAAGACAAGAGCCAGTAATTCATTCTTAAACACTTTTTTCTTATCCTTTTACAAAAATGTACATCTCTCGCGTTCTTTACAAAGTTAGTCGTTAGATCGTTAGAAATTAGTCGATTTTGATAATTCTCGAAATTCGGATTTCTCCGACACTAAACCTACCAAAATTGAACGAAAAAAAATGAAATTCTTTTACAAGACTTGTAATTAATATTTAAACTCCAACTAAACTGAAGTAATTGTCGATAAGTCTAGCGTTAATTGTTATTGGCATTCGTTATTAACATTCTAGATTGCACGAATCCATCCTCGAGAANTGCTTAAACTTTTGCCAGGAATCTTACAATTTATAATTCATATAATCCTAATCAATTTTTGATATCTAGATTATTTGCTTGATGATTGATATNACTTCTCTTAAAAAGTAGTCTCACGTACTTTATACACAAGTTTCTCTGAAACTCCTTAAAAATACGATCTAAGTACAGCGATAACTTTCATGGATTTCTTATAGAGTTCCTTAGAAGGTAAATTAAATCTAAAGTAAACTAAAATTTTAGTCTCCGAAAGTATCAGAACGCTAACTTGTTATTCGTTATAATAAAATATATCTATGATCAAGTATAACAATGATAACTGAAAATATTAATATAAAGTATAATAATAATAATAATAATAATAATAATAATAATAATAATAATAATAATAATAATACGAGATTTATGTCAGTATTTTACAAAGGAAATGCGTTCTCTTACATTCTCTCATACTAAGTACCATTATTAAATATATAAATTCGCTCGCAGCAGTTGCGATACAAAATATTAGTTCCTTGTATTTGTTCTTAATGTTGCATTTGGAATTTCGTAGCCTACGAGAGGATTCTCTTTACATTAACCGAAGTAGGCACCGCAGTTCGAGCAACGCCGGCTCTTCAAAAGCAGGCAACACAGTATCCCTACTGGGAAGAACAGGATTGCGCACAGCAGTCCCAGACAGGAGAAATCATTCTCTATCACCCCGACCTGTATCATAAAACTTATAATTAATTTTTACTGGACATTTATTCTTCCACAAAATCTGCAATCTAATTATTCTAATCGTGTCTACAATTAAGTTATAGCAATTTGATTGAATTTGGGACTTACTCTACAGGCAGGACACCCTCCAACTAAAATGATCTCCGGCATAATGACCGTTGTCGCGTGCGTGGAGCCATAGGAGGGTACGTAACCAGGGTTCTGAGTAGCACTGGAGCTGGGATAGTACCCAGGAGGCGGAGGCCAGGAAGTGGACCCACCGTACTGCGGCGCATTGTAACCCGGCGGTGTTTGCCATGACGGATTTACTGTAAACAATTACATCATTATTACTACCAGAAGCATAAATGACTAAACCAGTTCAGGCATTGGGAATTAACCGTTATCCGTGGGAGTGTAATTACGTGGCCGTCGAGTAGTCGATAAAAATTATCTGCAGTTAACGATGCTGAACAATTTTTTGCAACAATTGACGAGGAAGTGACTTTAAAACATATATCTTTATTTTCCCTTATATAATAATAATTGTTAACAAATGTTTGCTACAGTTGTTAACATTTTCGTAACGCGCAGTAATTGAATAATTATCGTGCGACAGTTGAGACATGTTACGAAACGATTGACTATATGTTTGTTCGTTCGAATCTGGAATCGTAAATTATAGTACCTAATCGTGACAGGTTTCAAACAATTGGAGATTATTTACCTTTAGGAGCGGTGGCCGCGGAGTAAG
>SMSR01015984.1:3131-22665 GCA_019453355.1 Ceratina japonica | reverse complement strand
GCAACACAGTATCCCTACTGGGAAGAACAGGATTGCGCACAGCAGTCCCAGACAGGAGAAATCGTCCTCTATCACCCCGACCTGTATCATAAAACTTATAATTAACTTTTATTGCACATTTATTCTTCCACAAAATCTGCAGTCTAATTATTCTAATCGTGTCTACAATTAAGTTATAGCAATTTGATTGAATTTGGGACTTACTCTACAGGCAGGGCACCCTCCGACTAAAATGATCTCCGGCATAATGACCGTTGTCGCTTGCGTGGAGCCATAGGTGGGTACGTAACCAGGGTTCTGAGTAGCACCGGAGCTGGGATAGTACCCAGGAGGCGGAGGCCAGGAAGTGGACCCACCGTACTGCGGCGCATTGTAACCCGGCGGTGTTTGCCATGACGGATTTACTGTAAACAATTACATCATTATTACTACCAGAAGCATAAATTACTAAACCAGTTCAGGCATTGGGAATTAACCGTTATCCGTGAGAGTGTAATTACGTGGCCGTCGAGTAGTCGATAAAAATTATCTGCAGTTAACGATGCTGAACAATTTTTTGCAACAATTGACGAGGAAGTGACTTTAAAACATATATCTTTATTTTCCCTTATATAATAATAATTGTTAACAAATGTTTGCTACAGTTGTTAACATTTTCGTAACGCGCAGTAATTGAATAATTATCGTGCGACAGTTGAGACATGTTACGAAACGATTGACTATATGTTTGTTCGTTCGAATCTGGAATCGTAAATTATAGTACCTAATCGTGACAGGTTTCAAACAATTGGAGATTATTTACCTTTAGGAGCGGTAGCCGCGGAGTAAGACGGCGGCTGGTCGACTCCGTGGATCATCGGTTGCTTTTCCATCGTCGAGACTCGATCAGGGGAGAAGCCGCGTTACGAGATCTGTTTTTAATTAGATAATTATCATCGGCACGTTTGACAGGTAGCACCCAACAATGGCACCCAGTTCTCGCGACGGCGGCAGCACCCAAAACAAATGCCGCATCACTTGGAATCCGGACTTCCGCACGTAACGTAGCGCGTAGCACCGACCACGGACGATTAAGGTTTCCCTGATTTCTCTCCTCTCCGCGTTTTCCTTTTTCTTTTTTCTAGCCGAGATTAGAAAACGTTGGTTTATTGGCCGGACGACGCCTGACGTCATTTCATTATGCTCGTTTTAACCTAATACAGATCCGCGTGACTCACGTGCGCGATTGATTTTTATACGCTGTGTGTTTCAAATCGATAAGCGATCGCGTTATCGCCGGAATTGTTCTGCTGACGGACGCGAATTCGGGACGTGTTTTAATTAAATCGGACGGTCATCGGTGGATAATTAGGTAATTAATAATTCTAAGCGTGTATCCAGGCTTCCGTTTGAACAGCTGTAGTGCTAATGATTGATCAGTTCAATCCTGATGTTACTCAGGATTTTTAATTACTTGAATAACCAGAGATTTCAATTTTTTATTTTAATTATTGCTTACATTTTTTCTTTCATTTGTTAATATAAATGTAAAGATTCTGAAGGATAAGAGGATTATTTATAAATAATCCTGAAACTTAATGTTGGAGGAACATTTATGAATCGTAATCGTAAATATTACAAGTTACAATTATAATAGTAAAGAATATCAATGAACGAAGATACGAACCATTCAAATGACCCGCCATTCGATAAACCAGCAGTGCCAATTGGAGCGTCCTTGCTCAAGGCCGTCACTTTATCAAAGAATTCTATCGTAAATCTTTCGTTCAAATTATTACAAGTAAGCAACGATCTTCAAAGACTTATTTTTCTATCAAGAAAACTATTTATACGAATTTTAAGATCGCAATAGTTGAGGAATTATGAAAAACGTGTAAGAGAAGTTCGAATCTTATCTCTTCTAGGATCTACTAGGGATTCTTTGGAATTTCTCCAATATCTTTTCCCCTCTGGGGAGACTTGGCTAAGGGGGAAAGGGAGGCGCCACATGGGCTATCTTTCACCTCCCCAGTCTGTGTGGTTCCTCTGCCGTTTTCGAAAGCAAGCCTGGCTGTCATATTTCCCGAGTCTCACGTCGCCGTTCCGCGTAACTCGCCCGAAGATGGTCTGAGCCCCGTCGTCGTCCAAGTGTCTCGTCGCAAGATCGTCGCGTCGTTCGATCGCCGTGCGGTTCGGTGCAACGTCTGATCGATCGGACGGTCGTCGTCGTCGTCGTCAGTGCGGCGGAAGGAACCTGGCCCGGACAGTTCGTCGCGAAGTCGTGGCCGACGGAGGCGATGCACGAGGGTCCGCACCATCGGTGAGGATGCGAGGCTCCAGCCGAGTCGCGTCTGCTCCCGTGCCAGCCTAGCGAAGGACCCGGCGACGATGCGAGATAACTCCAAAGAGATGTTCATCATCAGAGCTTTGGAAAAGATCCTGGCCGACCGGGACGTGAAACGGTCGCACCTGTCCCAGCTCCGCAAATCCTGCGAGACTGCCCTCGGTAATTCCGCCCGGACATGCGAAATTCATTTACAAGTGAACGGACGAGTGAAGGTTAATTAAGGAGGCTGTCAGAGGCCCGACGGTGCTGATTGGTTTGACATTGCACCATCCCTCGTGTCCGAGGGATGGCAGATAAATAAACATTCAGAATTAGAACGTCAGACGGTTGTCTCTCTCGAAAGACCGACGATTATTTAATTATGTATATAAATTATGTGATTGTTAAATGATGGATTATAGGGTCGGGGTGTTAGAAATTGACTGGCAGAATCGCATCGCTTGGTCTTCGCAGGGAAATTGGATTAATTCAATGATGCGTTGCATCACCTTAAGTAATTCTCCTTAAGCGATCGCCTATAAAAATTTCTGATACGTATTTGATCTTTGAGCGTGTTGTAATGCACCGAAAATAGTGGGCGACATGTATGTTGTCGTTCGGGTCTATTTTTGATTGTTTATTATTATGCAAAGTTACCACATAGTTTATATACAGTTAGTGCCATTAGTATTCCCGCTTCAAAATTGAATGACTTTTTATGTATTGGGATGAACGACTTAAGCTTCTTTGGGATGTTACAAGGCTTCGAGCAACTTTCGCTAAGTTTTGATTAATCTAATCAGTGTTGCTAAAAAACGATTCAGTTTTGAAGTAGTATACCATTGAAATATACTATACGAGTCACTTCATACGCTAACAAAAAAGTTACCTGCTTAGAAATACATAATTACTGTTTAATTATATGTAAAATGGATCTATTTATAGCATCGATTTAAAAAATGTATTTCAAACAGGAGTTTCCTCTGTCTTCTAAACACAGCAATCTACATTTTAGTATTCCATTCTCATAAACAACTTGCAATGTTTAGATTTTTAAATACAATTTCCTCATAAATAAAATAATCATTACATTCGATCATTTCATTGGATTCTTCGTATCGGAGTCTGAATCGATTTTAACCGAATTTATTTCGGTGATTACAGATAACTTGCGAAATGAGATCAAGGAAGGAACCGGTCCCCAGGTCTCGACGGCGTTGCCGCAGCCGCGCAGCGACTCGTACGTTATATCCGCGGAGAAGTACTTCCTGCCGTTCGAGCTGGCTTGCCAGAGCAAGTCCCCCAGGATCGTGGTCACCGCGCTAGACTGCCTGCAGAAGCTGATAGCGTACGGCCACCTGACCGGAAATGTACCTGACTCCACGGAGCCTAATAAACTGCTCATCGTCCGCATCGTGGAGACGATATGCGGCTGCTTCATGGGCCCACAAACGGACGAGGGCGTCCAGTTACAGATAATAAAGGCCCTTCTTACGGTGATGACAAGCCAGCTCGTCGAGGTGCACGAAGGCACCGTTTTACTCACCATACGCACCGTCTACAGTGTTTACCTAGCCTCGAGGAATCTGGTTAACCAAACCACCGCGAGGGCCACGCTTACGCAGATGATCAACGTTATTTTCGCACGCATGGAGACGCAAGCAGTACGTTTACTAATTAATTCTAAAAAAGATACTTCTAAAGATACTCCTAAAGATATCTACTAACAAGACATGACTGGTTTTACATTCTTTTATACAAAATTGTAAAAATTTCTTATTTCCTCTTGCTAGGAGGAGGAAAGTGTCCGGAACGAGGTGGAGCCCCCGGAAACGCCGAACGCCAACTCGACCACCAACTGCACTTCCACTGACTTGGAAACGGAGACGGTGAATCACGAAGAATCTACTACAGAGAACAATCAGGAGCCCCAGCTGATAGTTCGGGGAATTTTAGAAGACGTAGTGAATTCTGTTGTCCCCGAGGACTCGACGAACGCGAACACGATCACTCCGGAGGAGGCCAGCTTGGACCAAGTGCCTATCGATGAGAATTCCGACGAAGCTGTGGCTGAAAGCGATAACATGGTCCGGGCGAAGTTCACTCATGTACTTCAGAAAGACGCGTTTCTGGTTTTTAGAGCTCTCTGCAAGTTGTCCATGAAACCGCTTCCTGACGGCACACCAGATCCCAAGTCTCATCAGTTGAGATCGAAGATCCTGTCCCTCCAACTCCTCCTAGGGATTCTACAGAACGCCGGTCCAGTTCTCCGTTCCAACGAGATGTTCGTGATAGCCATAAAACAATACCTCTGCGTGGCGCTTTCGAAGAACGGGGTTTCCTCGGTCCCGGAAGTGTTCGAGCTTTCGTTGGCATTGTTTCTGGCGCTCCTGGCTCGGTTCAAAATGCACCTGAAGATGCAGATCGAGGTGTTCTTCAAAGAGATCTTCATGAACATCCTCGAGACCTCCAGCAGTTCCTTCGAGCACAAGTGGATGGTCATCCACGCGTTGACCCGCATCTGCGCGGACGCCCAGAGCGTCGTCGACATCTACGTGAACTACGACTGCGATCTGTCGGCTGCGAATTTGTTCGAAAGGCTCGTGAACGACTTGTCGAAGATCGCGCAGGGCAGGCAAGCGCTAGAATTAGGTGCCTCGCCGAATCAGGAGAAATCGATGAGGATCAGAGGGCTCGAGTGTCTAGTCTCGATCTTGAAATGCATGGTGGAGTGGAGCAGAGATCTGTACGTGAATCCAAGCGTTCCCGCCGACCAACAGATACCCTCGGAGCCTCCCGATCCTCCGGTGGAACCGCCGCTGCCTCGTTACGGCAGTGCCGGCAGTTTGTCCTCTGCTAATTCCAGTTTAATCGGGAATAAAGAGATCCCGGACTCCCCGGAGCAGTACGAGGTTCAGAAGCACCAGAAGGAAGTCTGGGAAACTGGAATCGAGATTTTTAATCGAAAGCCGAGCAAGGGAGTGCAATACCTCCAAGAGCAGAGCCTCTTGGGCAACTCGTCCGAGGACGTCGCCCGTTGGCTTCACATGGACGAACGGTTGGACAAAACTGCAATCGGCGATTTCCTCGGCGATCACAATCACAATCAGGTGATGTACAGCTACATTGACCAAATGAACTTCGCCGACCGAGACTTAAGACATGACTGGTTTTACATTCTTTTATACAAAATTGTAAAAATTTCTTATTTCCTCTTGCTAGGAGGAGGAAAGTGTCCGGAACGAGGTGGAGCCCCCGGAAACGCCGAACGCCAACTCGACCACCAACTGCACTTCCACTGACTTGGAAACGGAGACGGTGAATCACGAAGAATCTACTACAGAGAACAATCAGGAGCCCCAGCTGATAGTTCGGGGAATTTTAGAAGACGTAGTGAATTCTGTTGTCCCCGAGGACTCGACGAACGCGAACACGATCACTCCGGAGGAGGCCAGCTTGGACCAAGTGCCTATCGATGAGAATTCCGACGAAGCTGTGGCTGAAAGCGATAACATGGTCCGGGCGAAGTTCACTCATGTACTTCAGAAAGACGCGTTTCTGGTTTTTAGAGCTCTCTGCAAGTTGTCCATGAAACCGCTTCCTGACGGCACACCAGATCCCAAGTCTCATCAGTTGAGATCGAAGATCCTGTCCCTCCAACTCCTCCTAGGGATTCTACAGAACGCCGGTCCAGTTCTCCGTTCCAACGAGATGTTCGTGATAGCCATAAAACAATACCTCTGCGTGGCGCTTTCGAAGAACGGGGTTTCCTCGGTCCCGGAAGTGTTCGAGCTTTCGTTGGCATTGTTTCTGGCGCTCCTGGCTCGGTTCAAAATGCACCTGAAGATGCAGATCGAGGTGTTCTTCAAAGAGATCTTCATGAACATCCTCGAGACCTCCAGCAGTTCCTTCGAGCACAAGTGGATGGTCATCCACGCGTTGACCCGCATCTGCGCGGACGCCCAGAGCGTCGTCGACATCTACGTGAACTACGACTGCGATCTGTCGGCTGCGAATTTGTTCGAAAGGCTCGTGAACGACTTGTCGAAGATCGCGCAGGGCAGGCAAGCGCTAGAATTAGGTGCCTCGCCGAATCAGGAGAAATCGATGAGGATCAGAGGGCTCGAGTGTCTAGTCTCGATCTTGAAATGCATGGTGGAGTGGAGCAGAGATCTGTACGTGAATCCAAGCGTTCCCGCCGACCAACAGATACCCTCGGAGCCTCCCGATCCTCCGGTGGAACCGCCGCTGCCTCGTTACGGCAGTGCCGGCAGTTTGTCCTCTGCTAATTCCAGTTTAATCGGGAATAAAGAGATCCCGGACTCCCCGGAGCAGTACGAGGTTCAGAAGCACCAGAAGGAAGTCTGGGAAACTGGAATCGAGATTTTTAATCGAAAGCCGAGCAAGGGAGTGCAATACCTCCAAGAGCAGAGCCTCTTGGGCAACTCGTCCGAGGACGTCGCCCGTTGGCTTCACATGGACGAACGGCTGGACAAAACCGCAATCGGCGATTTCCTCGGCGATCACAATCACAACCAGGTGATGTACAGCTACATTGACCAAATGAACTTCGCCGACCGAGATTTGGTCACCGCTCTTAGATACTNTCCGAGGACGTCGCCCGTTGGCTTCACATGGACGAACGGTTGGACAAAACCGCAATCGGCGATTTCCTCGGCGATCACAATCACAACCAGGTGATGTACAGTTACATTGACCAAATGAACTTCGCCGACCGAGATTTGGTCACCGCTCTTAGATACTTCCTCGAGGGATTCCGGCTGCCCGGCGAGGCGCAGAAGATCGACCGGCTTATGGAGAAGTTCGCCAGTCGGTACTGCGAGTGCAATCCGAATAACGGGTTGTTCACCAGCGCGGACACGGCGTACGTTCTCGGTTTCTCGATAATTATGTTGACAACTGATCTCCACTCACCCCAAGTGAAGAACAAAATGACTAAGGAGCAGTATATAAAATTGAATCGACGTATTAGTGATAACGAAGATTTACCAGAGGAGTACTTATCGAAGATCTACGATGAAATCGCGGGGAACGAGATTAAAATGAAGTCCAATCCCAATCGACCTGGCAAACAAGGTAAATAGAAATTATTATGCGAAAGTATTTTTATAAAGTCAGGAAAAGAAGCCACGAGAATAAACAAAAATTTTAATTAATGATTCCGAGACCAGTAAACCTAACTTTACTTATAGAACAATTTTTAGTCAAAGCCTTGAATTTTACTCTTTCAGTGATATCCAGCGAGAAGAAGAGACGACTTCTGTGGAATTTAGAAATGGAAGTGATATCGACAGCGGCGAAGAACTTAATGGAATCGGTTAGTCACGTCCAAGCGCCGTTCACCACCGCGAAACATTTGGAGCACGTTCGACCGATGTTCAAAATCGCGTGGACTCCATTCCTGGCGGCGTTCAGCGTCGGCCTCCAAGACTGCGACGACCCGGAAATCGCCTCTCTCTGTCTCGACGGCATCAGATGCGCGATACGCATCGCTTGCATATTTCACATGACGGTAAGCGTCAGCAAATTTCGTCCGACTCTAAGAAACCTTACCTAAACGATTTTATTACTAAGATTTTATTATCGCAAGCTTTTTATTTTGTATTTATAGTTAGAACGGGACGCGTACGTGCAAGCGTTGGCTCGGTTCACGTTACTAACAGCGAATTCTCCGATCACCGAAATGAAGGCGAAGAACATAGACACGATCAAGACCCTGATAACCGTCGCTCACACCGACGGCAACTATCTCGGCAGCTCTTGGCTCGACGTCGTGAAATGCATCTCTCAACTGGAATTAGCGCAGCTAATAGGAACCGGAGTTCGACCGCAGCTCCTGGGCCCGCCTTCGAAGCCTCACTTCCCATCGCCTTTAGTCACGTTCAACCTCGCTCATAATAATTCTTATCAGAACAACAATTTGAATCTCAGCTCGTTGGACCCGAGCGTGAAAGAATCGATAGGGGAGACCAGTTCGCAGAGCGTCGTGGTGGCCGTCGACAGGATATTCACCGGCTCCACGAGACTCGACGGAGACGCCATAGTAGAATTCGTAAAAGCCCTCTGCCAAGTGTCTCTAGAAGAATTATCTCATCCCACGCAGCCAAGGATGTTCTCTTTAACTAAAATCGTTGAGATCTCTTATTATAACATGGGGCGAATCAGGTTGCAGTGGTCCAGGATCTGGCAAGTGATCGGCGACCACTTCGACAGGGTCGGCTGCAGCCCCCGCCAGGACATCGCGTTTTTCGCGGTCGACTCACTGCGACAACTCGCCACGAAGTTCATAGAGAAGGGAGAGTTCGCCAACTTCCGGTTCCAGAAGGATTTCCTGAGGCCGTTCGAGCATATCATGAAGAAGAATAGATCGCCCGTGATCCGCGACATGGTCGTCCGCTGCGTCGCCCAAATCGTCCACTCGCAGGCTCCTAACATTCGATCGGGCTGGAAGAATATATTCAGCGTTTTCCACCACGCGGCCAGCGACAGGGACGAAGCTGTGGTCGAACTGGCGTTCTCCATGACTGGGAAAATTATAAACGAATTGTACGCGGAAGATTTTAGTATCATGGTCGACTCGTTCCAAGACGCTGTCAAGTGCCTCAGCGAATTCGCTTGCAACGCGTCCTTCCCCGAAACGAGCATGGAAGCGATCAGGCTAATCCGTTCTTGCGCTTCGTATATCGACGCCAATCCTAGTCTCTTCGCTGAAGGCATGATGGACGACAGCGGCATGGTTTCCGAAGAAGACAGAGCTTGGGTAAGTAAATAAACGTTTGCCTTCAAGATAAAATGAAATAATATAAAAATAAGTATATTTAGAAGAGAATCTCAAAACTGTTTAGGTGAGAGGATGGTTCCCATTGCTGTTCGAGTTATCATGCATAGTCAGTAGATGCAAGTTAGACGTGCGAACGCGGGCTTTAACCGTTCTCTTCGACGTGGTGAAAACGCACGGGGCTTCTTTCAAGCCTCATTGGTGGAAGGACCTCTTCCAGGTCCTCTTCAGGATCTTCGACAACATGAAGCTTCCCGAACAGCACACCGAGGTAAGTAAACACTCCCTTAATCACGAGAATTCTCATATTTCCAGCACGGAAACAACATAATTAATTTTTAAAAATATTTAATGAACTTCAAACGTTCCAGAAAGCGGAGTGGATGACGACGACGTGTAACCATGCCTTGTACGCCATCGTGGACGTGTTCTCTCAGTTCTACGACACTCTGGGGCCGCTCCTCCTGGAACAACTCTACGCGCAGCTACTCTGGTGCGTTCAGCAGGACAACGAACAACTGGCGCGTTCCGGGACCAACTGTCTAGAGAACCTAGTCATCAGCAACGGCATTAAATTCGATGAAAAGACTTGGGAGAAGACCTGCGAGTGCGTCCTGGCGATATTCGAGAGCACGCTGCCGTCCGCGTTGCTTACCTGGAAACCCCAATCGCCTAATAAGGAATCCGACCTGGACGTGATCACGGGAGACGTGGACAGCCACATCGGAATTCTCAAAAGGAGCAACAGTGCGCAGAGCCTGTCGAACGTCGGCGACACCTCGAAGAATAGGGACTTCTCTGCGTTGTTAATAAAGTGCGTCGTGCAGTTGGAATTGATTCAAACGATAGACAATATCGTCTTCTACCCGGCGACGTCCCGGAAGGAGGACCAGGAGAACCTCGCGTTGGCCCAGGCCGACATGTTTAACGGGAAGTCCTCCGAGCTGGGCGCGAGGGCCGGCGCGGACCAACAGAAGGAAGAACAAGGGATGTACTGCGCTCTGACCACCGCGCACTTGCTGCAGCTGGTCGAGTGTTTGTTGAAGTCGCACAGGTTCGCGAAGAGCTTCAACTCCGACCACGAGCAACGGAACGTCTTGTGGAAGGCCGGGTTCCGGGGGAACGCGAAGCCGAACTTGCTCAAGCAGGAGACCCAGTCGTTGGCCTGCGCGCTCAGGATCCTCTTCAAGATGTACAGCGACGAGGCTCATAGAACGGACTGGAGCAAGGTCGAGGACCGTTTAGTCGAGGTCGCCTGCGAGGCTTTGGAGTATTTCCTGGCGCTCTCGAACGAAGCTCACAGGGACGCTTGGACGCCGATATTGTTACTGTTACTTACGAGGATCCTTAAGATGAGCGACAATCGGTTCGCCGTGCACTCGTCAAGCTGCTACCCGCTGCTCTGCGAAGTTATGTGCTTCGATCTCAAGCCGGAGTTGAGGTCCGTCCTGCGGAGATTCTTCCTGAGGATCGGGCCCGTGTTCAGGATCACGCAGCAGTAGGAATTTATTCTTTAGCACCTCAGGGGGTTCTCGCGATTCGAGATTATGAGGTAAAAACGTATATTGCCGAGTCTATTTATTTCCGAAATTCATGCCATTGAGTTTTATGTCCGCACTGAGGTAGGTTAATTTAATCTATACCGGCTGGAATTCCCCTGGTAGGCTGGTAGAAAGTATTTTTTTCTTTCTTTGGAGGAGAAGCATAATATGTTCCGAACCCACTTCGTGTTTAACGAGTTCAATCTTGTTTCTATGAGGGAGAGCACACTGCAGGGTATTTAATAAATAGGGTATTTTCTGGACGTGATAGTTCGTTCGAAATAAGTGAATTTACGTTGTTCAATTCGACTTCGAAGCTGTTAGATTAATTAGCGTCGATTACTGATCGTGACATTCCTGATTAGAAACTATTTGGTTGTTTAATGAGACTGGATGGACATCGTCGAGGAGTGAAATTTATTTATAAAATTATCAAGGTATATAGTGCTACTAAAAAATATTATGGCATCACGTTTGTGTAAAGTAATATAAATTGCCTGATCTTGGAAGGTAATACTCAGGATCAAAATTATTCTGAGAGGACGATTTTCCTTTTGAACTAAAGATTGAAATCTCAGTTTTAAAATGCCATTGAAAAATATCTGAGTAATTATCTTTCAAACTTTTCGTCGTAAACCTGATGCCGTAATTTTGATAAGTATATGAATATCATTTTGTGAAACCTTACGAATATATAGTCCGTGTGTTTGCCAGGGAGTGCGCTATTTATCAAATGTTTTGTATGTACATAAAACTCGGTTCGTTAGAAATCCGTACGAAGTGTCTCTTAAAGTATACTGTGCAATAGTCGAGAGGGAATATAGACCGCCGGGTGAGAAGTAAGACGATTTTCGATATTTTTATAGGACCGATTAGACGACTTTGCGACCTGTATAATTTGCGAGACTCGACGACCGATAGACAAGTAGAAATGTCTTACAAACGAGAGAGCCCTCGCACGCGTCGCCGGAAGGAAGAGAGGGAAGAGAGGTAAGAGAGNTATTCTCTAATTTAAATTGATTATAGTTAGACTGCAGATTTTCATACAAATGGTATCAGTGCTTTAGAAATTTGTATGAATTACTTGCAGTCTTTATATTTTCATATTTTGTCNGCTACTAAAAAATATTATGGCATCACGTTTGTGTAAAGTAATATAAATTGCCTGATCTTGGAAGGTAATACTCAGGATCAAAATTATTCTGAGAGGACGATTTTCCTTTTGAACTAAAGATTGAAATCTCAGTTTTAAAATGCCATTGAAAAATAGCTGAGTAATTATCTTTCAAACTTTTCGTCGTAAACCTGATGCCATAATTTTGATAAGTATATGAATATCATTTTGTGAAACCTTACGAATATATAGTCTGTGTGTTTGCCAGGGAGTGCGCTATTTATCAAATGTTTTGTATGTACATAAAACTCGGTTCGTTAGAAATCCGTACGAAGTGTCTCTTAAAGTATACTGTGCAATAGTCGAGAGGGAATATAGACCGCCGGGTGAGAAGTAAGACAATTTTCGATATTTTTATAGGACCGATTAGACGACTTTGCGACCTGTATAATTTGCGAGACTCGACGACCGATAGACAAGTAGAAATGTCTTACAAACGAGAGAGCCCTCGCACTCGTCGCCGGAAGGAAGAGAGGGAAGAGAGGTAAGAGAGAAGTACGAGGGGCTCTTAGCTCGGCAATCTTCGGAGGGCAGTAAATTTTCTCAGACACTCGTTGTACACTTAGGAAATGATGGTATAAGCGAGAAATGACAGATACTTAATATCACCGAGCGAATTGATCATGCGAAGGGACGGTTCTTATTTTTACAAGTGTCTTAATTAAACTTAAGGACAGAGCCTAGACTAGCGAAACGTGATCACCCCGAGAACCGCCGGCACTTTGTTTTAACTTCTCAGCTCGCCTCAGCTTCGTTTAATCAAATCAATGAATGTAGCACGTACCGAGAATCAAAGGTAATTATAATTATAAACTACACGTAGTATTCCAGGCAAGAGTATTGTTACTGCTGCAGGGAGGAGTTTCTCATTTCTAGCTTGTACTACTGTTTTCGAACCTCCGTAGTCTGTGTATAAAAAAAATAAAGGGGGAGAACGAGGGAGTGCAACATAGTCATCACCGAGTAGTCATATAAATAATAATAATTATAATAATAATAATGATAATGATTAATTGATTCGCGGGTAGGAGAACTTGTGTATTTATATATAATAGAGAAACGGAGAGAAAGAGAGAGAGAGAGAGGAGAGAGTCAGTCGGAGAGCCCGCGAGACACGTGCAACATGTATATTCACGTCGCATAGGAAACTATTTATGCTTAAGTTAGATTAATTATTTACATAACGCAGCCTTATTTAAATAAATTTTAGAGAAACGAGTTTATTGTTCCACTGTGACGTTTATTGTTCCTTAGATTAAGAGAGAGCACCGTGGATTGAGATCTTCTTTTTTTTCTTTCTGTTTAGCAGTGTATGTACAATCTATGGTAATTACAAGTTTAAAATGAGTAGCTGGGTATTGCGCCGCACCACTCTTGAATGAACGCGAGGATGTCGTTCAGGGCCGAGTCCTGGGGCGCCTGCCGGGCCGTGTTTATTATTTTACTCCAGTCGTCGCGGTCCGCCACGTACTGACCCTTAAAACACAATTATTTCATCAGATTTCTTATTCAATTTGAGGGACAAAAGAAGAATTCTGAAGCACAGGATTGATATTCTTTATTTAAATAATTCAAATATCAAAAGTATTTGATGGAACAAAAAATATAATGACAAATTATTTGAAACAATGAATAAAATTAGGATAATATTTTCTTTTAGAGACTATTTCTAATTTATTTAAACGACGAGTACCTCTGCGAATCGAACGATGGGTCCCCGCACAGGATAGCCAGTCAAAATGCAACCCTGAAGATTCCCAGAACCCGGCGAAGGGGACGTCAACGACCCCACATAAACGCCTCTGTGATCCGTGGGGAGGACCTGTTCAACCTTCTGATCCATGGACACCGCGAGGACCCATTCGCGAGCCTCTTCTCTCCTTTCCGCGGTCAAGCTCACGGTCTCCGACAGAGGAACCTCTAGTGGGAAGTCTGTCACGGCGAGATCGTCGACGTCTAACACGGCGCTGTCGCCCTCCTCGATGCACTCCTCGAGGTCCAGGAAATGATTTAAGAAAACGAAAGCCTCGCTGTTTAGTCCAGCGGCACGAGCTTCCATCCCAGCCTCGTAGTAAGCTCGATCGGCAAGCAGGAGATCGGTGTACCTCAGGAGACTGATAGTCGCCTTTAAAACTAGCCCTGAGAGCACGGGATAGTCGCGACAGCCGCATTTCACCGCCGAGTAATGAGTAGCCTCGAGGAGCCTCTCGAATTTTGACTTCTGGTCAGAGTCTGTGGACTTCAAACTCGTCCAGAGATCCAGGAGCACCGTTCGCAATAGAGCCAAGTATCTGTACTCGTTGTACGCCTGAAACAGAGGAACGCGACGTCCCAATACTCAGGTTTAATCAGGTTCTTCTGGGTTGCAGATTTTCTTCTTATTTTATTAAATACTTTAATAGAAGAAGACTAGAATAGTATAGAATTGTCTGGCCGNATCTGTACTCGTTGTACGCCTGAAACAGAGGAACGCGACGTCCCAATACTGAGGTTTAATCAGGTTCTTCTGGGTTGCAGATTTTCTTCTCATTTTATTAAATACTTTAATAGAAGAAGACTGGAATAGTATAGAATTGCCTGGCCAGAAGGGCCTTATTATAATCTCACCTCAGAATTGAGAACGCTTTCTGACAACTGAAGATACAAATTGAAATTCTGTGAAATGGGAGGAGTCCCATATTTGCCATACAGTTGTAAAGCTTCCAGGGGCGAATTCGCCTTCAGAAGTTGCACCGCTCTTTGCGCCACGTATTTGTGCAAAGTTTGAGTACTTTGATTGCTCGCCGTTTCGAACACCTGGCTCCATTGCCCTTTACTGGCTAACACTTCGAGCCCAGCGTCAGCGTCTATCTCGACGAGCCTGTCTATTTGACCGTCCCTTAACATAGCTTCTTTGTATTTCTCTTCGAGGTAGGGTTCTATGTCTGGTGCTAATTCGTTCACGATTCTCTTAGCTTTGTCCCATTCCCCTAAGGCTCCCAAAGCGTCGATGGCATCTTTCAACCTGTCTGCCTGCAAGAACACCTGTAAAAGAAGTGAAGATTAACGATTAAAGATCCAGAAGAGAAGATCGTACAAGTAGAAGATAATTATGCAAAATCTAGAAGTTAATTGTGAAGAATAAAATACCTGGGCCGCAAGAGCGTGTTCTCCAATGGCGAACAACCTTGAGCCGAGGTCACCTCCGACTTGGGCAGCAGTTTCAGGGTCCGCTTGATGAAGCAAGATCTCCGCAGCTTTGACAAGGGACGACCTCGACGCTTGGGGATCTAATATCAAGATGTCTAATGCAGCACGTACTTCCCCAGCCTCTAGCCACTTCTTAGCTTCCTCGAACGCGTTTGCACCAGCAAGGGACGCACTCTTCTGACCTAATTCCCGACGGAGGTTCGCCTCTTGGCTTGGCAGGTATTCTCTGCAAACCCTCAACGCCTCTGACCACATTCCTGCCTTCTGCAATATAGAAGAAATATTTAATTATGAATGAAACATTACTTAGTTCATCGTAAGTACCAAAATTACTTAATCTCTTCTAAGTACCTTGTAATATTCAATGATCATCTCAGGCTTATGAGCCCTGAGTAAAAGCGTTTCAGCTAAAGAGTAATCCTGAGCTTCAGCAGCCTCGCTCGCTCTGGCGATCAAAACCTGAGCAATGGCGTCCTGATTGATCGTTTGAGCCACGTCCTCTGCAGCTTCCCAGTCTTTTGTATGAATATACATCTGGACAGCTTCGATGGTTCTCCCAGCTTTGATGAACTCCTTCTCAGCGTCTGAGAAACGACCCGCGTCCTCTAACGCCATCGCGTATCTATAGTGGACTTCCTTCTTTTGATCTACGCTCCCGTGCTTAGCGATTTCTAAGGCCCAGTCGAACAAACCGGCCTCGCAGGCTAATTGGAGACAGCCGTCTAAGTAACTCAGTCGCATGAGCAGTCTTGCGGCTAATTCCGGTGCCAGGGTACGCGCCCACATTAGGGCGACCTAAACAAGAGAATGAGAAGGAAATATGTGGGGTAAGATTGCTGACTTTTATGCAGGTTTGCAACTTAGCAAATGATATTAATAATAGTATATTAATTAGTATTAATTATTTAAGGACCTGCTGAGCAGCGTTGTCGCNCGCCCACATTAGGGCGACCTAAAGAAGAGAATGAGAAGGAAATATGTGGGATAAGATTGCTGATTTTTTATGCATTGCAACTTAGCAAATGATATTAATAAGAAGGAAATATGTGGGGTAAGATTGCTGACTTTTATGCAGGTTTGCAACTTAGCAAATGATATTAATAATAGTATATTAATTAGTATTAATTATTTAAGGACCTGCTGAGCAGCGTTGTCGCCAGCGTTGTGCTTCGCCACGCGAAGAGCGTCCTCCCACATGTTCGCCGATCTGTACGCAGTGACCGCACCCCTCCAATCGCCGGCAGCAAGATAATGCTCTTCCGCTTCCCTGGCTTTGCCCGCCGCGTCCAATTCCCTCGCCAAGTGTGCGTGCGTCGTTTCGAGAAGATCGGGCCTGTGCTTCGCCACTAATCTAATCATGTCCGCGCGTCTCCCGGCTCTCCTGTACATAGCGATCGCCGAGTCGTAGTCTCCAATAGCTAAATACAATTCTTCCGCGTGTCTCAGATCCCCGGACTCGCTGAGAGCCAGCGCGTGCTTAGCTAGAACTTCGTTAGCCTCTTCGGGGGTCATGAATTCTTGCGCCACTTCGTGGGCGCGGCTCCAGTTACCGCTTTGCACGTGGACCTCCACGGCACGTTTCGCGTCCCCAGAACGAATGTACAATTTCTCGGCGAGAGATTTCTCGCCTATCGATGCGAAGTACTCGGCTAGTTTCTCGGATTGTTTTTTGATCGCCGGATCGTCGTCTTCTATGACTTGCATGATCTGTAAACCTTTCCTCCATTGTTTAGCGTTTATCGCCGCGTCCAGAGCCAAAGCGGTCTCCCCAGCTTCGATGAAATGATTGATAGCCGCGTCGTAGTGACCGGCGGAGGCCAAATGCTGCCCCCAATCGCGCTCGAGATCTACCACAGAGTTGGGGTCCACTTTTCTAGCCAATTCCAGGGCCCTGGCGAACACCCCCGCCTGCGAGTAGCATTTAATCGCTTCCAGAGGCTCGGAAATCTGTTCGAATAATTCCCCGGCGAGTTCCATTAAGTCTGTCGCTTTTAGAGCTCTTATGATTTCGTTGACGATAGATCTGTCTTCTAGTAGTTCGTCGTTCGCTAAGACCAACCGAGCCGCACGGCCGGGGCGATGGGCGTCTAAGTAGAGTTTCACTGCTCGTCGAGGGTTCATTGACTCCAGTATTGCGGCAGCTCTAGCTGCTTGTCCGCTTTCGAGCAACCATGTTAAGTGACGATCGCGGAGTTCTTGTAATCCTGGCCAGCCTCGGTTCTGGGCGAGGACTAACGCGTCCTCCCAGTGCCAGTATTTTTGATACATGTCTAACGCTTGGGTTAACTCGTTCTGTTCTAAGTAGATTGCCTCTGCGGTTTTTAGTTCGCCGTTGAGGATCGCTAACTTGGCCCAGCAGTCGGGGCTGGATAGAGGATCGTTTCCGGTTTCTTCACTATACTTCTCACCAATTTTTATGATGTTTTTGAGGAATCTGATTGAAGAGATCAAGATTATTTTCAGTTATCCAATTTTATATACTATAGACACAACTTATATACTAGACAGAACTTATAGTCTAACACAAACCTTGAACAAGCCACATCTCCAAGAGCTGCGTAGCACCTGGCAGCCACCATCAACTGTCTAGTGGCCATAGCATTCCTGGCAACGTTTTCCCACATCGCCTCAGCCTGCGGTCTATCAGCCAACTCTTCTAAGAACAGTAAAGCTCTACCGAAGTCATTGTCATGCAACGCGGTACCAAATTCTATTAGAGGCTCGTCGAGCAGATACGCCACTCTGCCTCCGAGGTCTTCGACCATGACCGAAGTCCTTCCGTCTTCTCTGATGATGTCTACTGCGTCTCCGCGGACTGGTATCAGAGTCGCTACTTCTGGAGCGTCGACGTTGTACCAGACTGCCAGGGTTTGGCCGGTTTGAGCGACGACCACGTCGCTGCCGAGCACCCACGAGACGAAACTGACGCCTGTTAAGAGGAGAGTCCTAGCTCCGAGCTCGTCGCTCAGCCATAATCTGTAATTATAAGTAAAGAATTATTTTTACGTGATATTAAGTGATACAAGTTTTATATGATATTAGTTGGTACAATTTTTACATTATATTAATTGGTACAATCTTTACGTGATATTAATTGGTGCAGTCTTTACATTATATTAATTGGTACAATTTTTACATGATATTAATTGGTACAATCTTTACGTGATATTAATTGGTGCAGTCTTTACATTATATTAATTGGTACAATTTTTAGATGATATTAATTAATACAATTTTTACATGATATTAATTGATACAATTTTTACATTATATTAATTGATACAATTTTTACATGATATTAATTGATACAATTTTTACATTATATTAATTTATATAATTTTTACATGATATTAATTGATACAATTTTTACATTATATTAATTAGTACAATTTTTACCTATCTACTACCATTAATATTCAGACACACTTCAAAACGGAATAAGTTCTTTAAAATAGTGCTAACTAACTTAATTTTTTGTGGCCTTTTAAAAGGCTTAGTTTACTATTTAATATGTAACAAACGGAGATATCCAATATTAATGGAAGTCACTGTATATTTGCACTGTCTTCCAGCATCCGAACAAAAATCATAATAATATAGAATAAGGTATACTGAATTTCAGAACATCCTGTTCCATCCACGAAGGACCTTACCTGGCTCTTTTGTCCCTGGACAGCAGCCTGTGTCCCGTCTCGCTCAACTCCAACCAGTCCACCCGGACGTCATAATGAATCATCGCGACAGTGACTCCGGTTACCAGATCCATAATCCGGACCGTCCTGGGATCGAGCAGGTAAGCGAGCCTCTTGTTATCAGGCGCCCCAGGTGCCTGCCGCTCGTTGATCCTGACGCTAACCACATGTGGATTGACAGCCTCCGTCCTCACCGAGCCCAACGCTTCGTTATTTCCATATTCGACGATGGTCAGCTCCCCCGAGCAGAAGATCAAGCACACCCTCGGGTATTCGAAGAAGAATTTCTCGCTGTTACTCTTGTCCTCCCACGGGATCTCGCTGATAAGGTTCAGCTCGATGTCAGCCAGAAGTAGGGTATTCGCTGTACGAGCCACTACGTTATTGTCAGCCCTGCCTAAAACCTTCACGTCTTCGATTTCGTATCCGGTTTGCGATCGGATGATCACCGGCCGGTTCCCTTCGTGCAGCGGTCGAATTACCACTTGGCTCGGGCCCACGTAAGCCACCTCGTGACTGCCTCTGATCACTGTTCTTTTTAATACAGTTTCGAACTGTTCCACTGAACCGCACAGGCTACCCACGACTAATCTAAAAATATGGAGAAGTATATTTTATAGAAATAATGAATCAATGCTTAGTTTATTGATTTTTAATGTTTCTATGTGTATAAGGGATAATGATTGAAAAATTGATATATTGTCACGGTTGGAATTATTATTTTTTAAGGTGCTACTAAAATCAGGTACCAGCTCAATTTATTGACTTCTAATGTTTCTATAATGTATAAGGGATAATGATTGAAAAATTGATATATTGTCACAGTTGGAATTA
>SMSR01015983.1:104092-116281 GCA_019453355.1 Ceratina japonica | reverse complement strand
TAAGTTGTTCTGAAATTCCCCTTTTGAATTTCGGCCGGGCCACCGGGATGATTGAAATGGTAGAAAATCCGATAAACTTTAAGCAATGGGACGAAGAGTTCCAACGGACGACGGCGAAAGTTACGTTTCAATTATGAATTTCCGAAATTGTTCGCGGTGATTGGCTCGATTAAGCACTAAGAACTATTATACTGTTGGAGTGTTGGCGTCGGGTAATTTCTGAATTGTTCGGATGATTTTAACGAAGTAGGTGTCGAATTTCGAGCCGGGAATAGTTGAGAACAATTGGTAGCCACTGAGGCATAGCCCACGTGCGTCGAGAAGTCTGTCTACCATTTAAATTAAGAGCCGAGCAGCGAGATAATGCATCTTCTGCCAATACTCGCTGTTTATTAATCTGATTTATATTAATGCACACTGTTTGCAAGCGTGGAATTCAGCAATTTATTTGATAACGAGTAAAGTAATTAAGTGAATTAAAATAATTGATGAGTTTATAACAAACGATTTTTGCGCATTTTGTTGTTTGCAGAATGTTTGTTATCCCGGATGTTCGCTTAATAAATTTTAATCAAGTGGTTTATTGAATCAAAATGTACGTACACCTACTTATAATTACATCGTGAAGGAACTTTATCCGATTAAAAGAAGGGAGATTCAGACTTCATAATTTATTTATGAAATTAAGTAGCTTCGGTTTTACTTTATTTGCTTTAACGTCGACGGGCGGCGAGAAAAAGGAACGCGCAGAAAACGGCGACATTAAATTAATATACCTCAAGCCAGCAGTTACAGAGCACATTTGTTGAAGAATCGTTCGCCGTAGAAATCGTTGAAGGATTCCCTTGCAAGAGGTAGCAGCGAAATGATCGACGGGAAACCCCGAGGCTCGTGCATTTAATTGCCATTCCCTTGCTACGGCTGCCCCATCTTTCGTGTTAATCGGCCAAATTCCCTTCGTCCCGTGCGCATCTTTCGCTTCCGCGTTCCTCTCGCAATTCCCTATTAGTCTACGGCCCTTGGCCGGGTCGACCTGAAACGATCTCGCAAACTTCGATCGACGAAGTTTGACGGCCGAGTCCGTAACTTCAAATACGTTCAATATTTCCGAATACGCGCGGCCTTTCCCGGCACGCCACGCCACGCCTCCTTATAAAACTTATATACACGTGATTTGTGAACATCGGCTGTCCCAGAACCGTTACGGTGGACCAGATAAATTCACTTCCGATCAATTTTTTAATTCACACTGAATAATCGTATTTTCCAACACGATCAGCTAAAAACGATGTCTAAATTGAAAATAGAGGTAGAGTTTTTACTGATAACGGCGAGAATGAGTTTATGCCATTCAATTCTACATCTTTATTTCTCTAGAGAATCTCTCAGAGAATCTATACAAGTTTTTGTTTAAAAAAATATCAGAATCTACGCTCTTGAAGGCTATATGCTACTTAAACGATGCCAGCATGTTGAATTTGTCATTATACATAGATTGGTATTACTATTAAAAAGCTACCTGTAAAATTTTAAATTAGTTCATGAGTTTTTTGAAAAATTATAGTGATTTAAAATTTGCATGTACTCTTATGGTAATCGGCAATAACCCAAGGAAAATTTCACTTTGGTCTCGAAAGTAACCCAGAAAAAACGGTGATAAATTCTTGGAAAAAGATCATATCTAATTGCCAGTGTTTTATGAACAAGTTTATAAAAAAATAATCATCATATATAGACTTTAAAGACAGTTATTGATTAAAATATAATATAAAAATTATAAATTCATCGAAAAGAGGACGGAAACGTGGCACCGCTATCGTTAAGGTAGTTCTACACCAAAACGACTTAACGATTAGAAAAATCTGAAATTTAACGTATGAGTAGGTTTTAGTTAAATAATGACTCAACTAAATTTTAATGAACTGTTAGTGCTTGATAAGAAAGTAATAAAGATTTCAATTCAAATCGTTTTTCGCAAATATCTAAGTTCCTATTGGTCGGACGACGTATATACATCAGATCGAAATCGTAGATCTATAAATTCTCTACAACAATCGTTCTTGACATTTTTTGTCTGCGACCGACTGTTTTCAAAATAACACGCGGTAAAACTTTGGATAAATTGAAGTTTCCAAAAACATTACGTATGCGGCTTGTCTTCGAAAGCTTCAACTTTTGCCACGTGTTAGTTTGAAAACAGTTGGTCGCAGGCAAAAAACGTCAAGAATAATTGTTGAAGAGAATTTATCAATCTATAATTTCGATCTGATGCATATTCGTCGTCAGACCAATAGAAACTTA
The DNA here is from genome assembly GCA_019453355.1 of Ceratina japonica. Classification (NCBI taxonomy): domain Eukaryota; kingdom Metazoa; phylum Arthropoda; class Insecta; order Hymenoptera; family Apidae; genus Ceratina; species Ceratina japonica. Next base: position 113,980 of record SMSR01015983.1, on the reverse strand, counting down.
GATATTTACAAAAAACGATTTAAATTAAAATCTTTCTAACTTTCTTATCAAGCACTAAAAGTTCATTAAAATTTAGCTGAGTCATTATTTAACTAAAACCTACTCATACGGTAAATTTCATATTTTTCTAATCGTTAAGTCGTTTTGCTATAGAACTACCTTAACATAGCAACGAATACTGATACATATAAATATACCTGAAGTACATGCATGTGTATAATCATATATTATACGTTGCTATGGTTAATTATGAGCACTACCTCCGTGCACAGAAATTCTAGCTTCTGGAACTACGAGTTTGAAAATGAAAGATTCGTCTCTCGACCGCGAGGCGTTAATTACCACAGGGAAATTTCATCCCGATCGATGCACAACATTTCGGTGCCGATTAATTGGTAGCCGTTCGGTCGACGCCCAGTGACCTAGTATTCTTAACCGGCGACGAGGATGAAAATGCAGCGGGTTTGTAGGCCATGGACGGTAGAACGAACGCGCACGGTGCAATTAACGCTTAGAGATTGAAGTACCGAAATGAAAGCGAACAGGAAGAGGCGTCGACTCGGTGGCGTTGCGCGGCGGCCCGCAAAACGCGCTTAAAGCGCTTTGTGCGACGGCTTAGGAGCCGAAAGGCCGCTTGTTAAAAAGTGCAATTACGATTGTCGTGTGGGCACGCGCGCCGGGTATCGCGTGTACGTCGCCCGGAACACGACTTTTCACCCCGAGGTTGTTGAAGTGCCCGGAAACCCGATATCGTCTCGGTGACTCGCGTTTTGTATGTTCTCATGGATATCCTCGTCGACGCGAACGATTATACCGCTCCGTTCGAGAAAATCGCGATGTAAAAAAACCTGATGAAGCGATCGACGTGCACTACTTTTCTGTTTGTTATGAAATTACCAAAAATTGTTCATTATAAATATCGAAAATGCAATCATGTTTTCTTTTAACATCCCCATGCATACATATAATACATATCGATAGCTTCCACTCAGATAATGCTATTTCGGAGGGAAACATCGACGTTTCTTTTAAAAGTATCCAATTCTCTATGATTCCTTCTAAGTGATAAAAATATTATGACGCTATTTCGAAAACGTATGTAATATAATATTTTTAATTCTATATAATCCTAATTTAAAATCGAATTAGAATAGGAATTGAAAACGTATAGAACGATTGCCGTAAAAGAATTACATTGAACGCTAATTTGAGGTAGAATCAAGTTACGAATTTATTAAATAGCATCGTATACCGTAAGAACTTTTCAAGTAGAATCATATAGAATTATTTTTTAGATCTCTATAATAGTATTATACGAACAAGATCTAGAAATATGTATGTATACATTCTGTTATTTTATGTATTCGATCCTGTCGTTTTGTTTCTCAAGCTTGAATTGTCCGGTCGAAAATTATTCATCATGTTTTATCTCATTTTCCACTGCTGTGAATCAAAACAAAGATAAAATGATGTGGCGTACGTCAACAAGATTTATAGCAATGGGGTTACAATATAGTTGACGTAATTTATTACAACATCATTTGCCCGTATAATAATTGAAATATTGACGGATTTTGTCCAATCAGTTTACATAATACAATATAATACAACAGGTACAAGTGTACTCAAAATAGTGGGAACACATTGTCAGAGAAAGTAAAACAAAACAATCATAATCAGAATAATTATTGGAAATCGTTAATCCATCTGATATAATGAAGTTGTTAATTGATTTACCAACGTTTATTAGAACGCAACTGATAAATTATTTGGACGAAACATAATATTCTGCAAGAACGAACGTTTATAGGAAACGATTTTTCATCTGCATTAATTTCATTGATCCGATATCAAAACTATAGATTATTTCATAAGGTGTTTAACTATTGGTAGAAAAAAATTTATGGAATAACTTGTAATCCTCAGACGTAACGTGTGTTTAAAACTCTGAATGTAAACATAGCTCCCAGCGGTTACCGTTTTATTGGGCACCATCACTGAGAAAATCGGCACTGGTGAGAAAATCGCCACGATGCAGTGTTCCCCAAAGTAAAGCGTTCCCAACGTGACGGTAACCGCTGTGAAGTGTATTAGCATTTAGATTGTTAAACGAACGTTCTGTCTGAGAAGCAGTATCGATAGGAGTAATTTTTAACTGTTTATAAGTACAAAGTGGAACTTCTGACGTTATTTTCTATTCTCAAATTTTGCCTTATCTTAGCTTCTAGAATTACTCTTTAAAATCTTCTCTACCGGTAGCCGAGCACCTGTATATTTATCTATAGAGCAAGTACTGCAACCTAAATCATTACTTTTTCGCAGTAGTTGATGTTCGAGATTGCAATCACCCTCTTAATTTTGAAGCAAATGTGAAAGCAAATTGATTCCGAATTAATTTAATTTCGAAGACAACTAACAGAATAGTNGATCATATATTATACGCTGCTATGGTTAATTATGAGCACTACATCTGTGCACAGAAATTCTAGCTTCTGGAACTACGAGTTTGAAAATGAAAGAATCGTCTCTCGACCGCGAGGAGTTAATTACCACAGGGAAATTTCATCGCGATCGATGCACAACATTTCGGTGCCGATTAATTGGTAGCCGTTCGGTCGACGCCCAGTGACCTAGTATTCTTAACCGGCGACGAGGATGAAAATGCACCTGGTTTGTAGGCCATGGACGATAGAACGAACGCGCACGGTGCAATTAACGCTTAGAGATTGAAGTACCGAAATGAAAGCGAACAGGAAGAGGCGTCGACTCGGTGGCGTTGCGCGGCGGCCCGCAAAACGCGCTTAAAGCGCTTTGTGCGACGGCTTAGGAGCCGAAAGGCCGCTTGTTAAAAAGTGCAATTACGATTGTCGTGTGGGCACGCGCGCCGGGTATCGCGTGTACGTCGCCCGGAACACGACTTTTCACCCCGAGGTTGTTGAAGTGCCCGGAAACCCGATATCGTCTCGGTGACTCGCGTTTTGTATGTTCTCATGGATATCCTCGTCGACGCGAACGATTATACCGCTCCGTTCGAGAAAATCGCGATGTAAAAAAACCTGATGAAGCGATCGACGTGCACTACTTTTCTGTTTGTTATGAAATTACCAAAAATTGTTCATTATAAATATCGAAAATGCAATCATGTTTTCTTTTAACATCCCCATGCATACATATAATACATATCGATAGCTTCCACTCAGATAATGCTATTTCGGAGGGAAACATCGACGTTTCTTTTAAAATTATCCAATTCTCTATGATTCCTTCTAAGTGATAAAAATATTATGACGCTATTTCGAAAACGTATGTAATATAATATTTTTAATTCTATATAATCCTAATTTAAAATCGAATTAGAATAGGAATTGAAAACGTATAGAACGATTGCCGTAAAAGAATTACATTGAACGCTAATTTGAGGTAGAATCAAGTTACGAATTTATTAAATAGCATCGTATACCGTAAGAACTTTTCAAGTAGAATCATATAGAATTATTTTTTAGATCTCTATAATAGTATTATACGAACAAGATCTAGAAATATGTATGTATACATTCTGTTATTTTATGTATTCGATCCTGTCGTTTTGTTTCTCAAGCTTGAATTGTCCGGTCGAAAATTATTCATCATGTTTTATCTCATTTTCCACTGCTGTGAATCAAAACAAAGATAAAATGATGTGGCGTACGTCAACAAGATTTATAGCAATGGGGTTACAATATAGTTGACGTAATTTATTACAACATCATTTGCCCGTATAATAATTGAAATATTGACGGATTTTGTCCAATCAGTTTACATAATACAATATAATACAACAGGTACAAGTGTACTCAAAATAGTGGGAACACATTGTCAGAGAAAGTAAAACAAAACAATCATAATCAGAATAATTATTGGAAATCGTTAATCCATCTGATATAATGAAGTTGTTAATTGATTTACCAACGTTTATTAGAACGCAACTGATAAATTATTTGGACGAAACATAATATTCTGCAAGAACGAACGTTTATAGGAAACGATTTTTCATCTGCATTAATTTCATTGATCCGATATCAAAACTATAGATTATTTCATAAGGTGTTTAACTATTGGTAGAAAAAAATTTATGGAATAACTTGTAATCCTCAGACGTAACGTGTGTTTAAAACTCTGAATGTAAACATAGCTCCCAGCGGTTACCGTTTTATTGGGCACCATCACTGAGAAAATCGGCACTGGTGAGAAAATCGCCACGATGCAGTGTTCCCCAAAGTAAAGCGTTCCCAACGTGACGGTAACCGCTGTGAAGTGTATTAGCATTTAGATTGTTAAACGAACGTTCTGTCTGAGAAGCAGTATCGATAGGAGTAATTTTTAACTGTTTATAAGTACAAAGTGGAACTTCTGACGTTATTTTCTATTCTCAAATTTTGCCTTATCTTAGCTTCTAGAATTACTCTTTAAAATCTTCTCTACCGGTAGCCGAGCACCTGTATATTTATCTATAGAGCAAGTACTGCAACCTAAATCATTACTTTTTNTGGATCTTTAAAAAATACTTCTTCCCTTCGTCGAGATTGTAAAGAAGACGCGAGTCGTAATTAAAACGCGATATACATTAGCTACCGGCCACGAAATCTGGAGCTCGGATGCCGCGAGACGCGTCTCTTTACCGTATTATATATTCAGGTCAACCAAACAAAACCCCGTCCCATGAATTTTCCGTTTTCTTTCCACTCGTGAATCACCACCTTTTCTCGGCTAATTCAAATATGAAAACATGCTTAGGACTGATTTTAAAACACCTTCGGAAGCAAGCTACGTATTCATAAGAAATTTAAATGCGCTGACAAAACGCAAAAGGAGTTACATACAGCGTTCGCTGCATTTAAGGTAGTTCTACACCAAAACGACTTAACGATTAGAAAAATCTGAAATTTAGCGTATGAGTAGGTTTTAGTTAAATAANCACGCGGGGGACGTTTAATAAGTGGGCAACGAGCCATGGCTGGTTCGACCCCGGGCGATCTCGTTCCGATTTTCCATCTCCTCCCGTTCTCTTTCTCTCATTGTCCATTTCATTTTCTCTCTGTCCGTCCCTTCAATCCTCTTGGGCTTTCCTGTCAGACGGGGACGAATGTAACGCGGTCCAACGTGACGTTAATTCGTTACCAGTGCAAGACGTATGATCCTCCGATAATGGCCCGGGCCTCTCCCCCGTGTTCGCCGGTATTCCGCGGCTATCGACGACCTAAATTGCATGCGCGAGACACGAGACGCGGCTCGAATCATCGATATTGACTGGTGTCGGAGGAAGCGCGTTAATTGCACTTCAGACATTACCTGCCGAACGATGGATAATTGCTGCGTAAGTTTCGTGCCGCGCCGCCATGTTCGACACTTCTGATTGGAACTTATCGTTAAAAAAAAAATCGTTCCCAGAACGAGCAGATGAAAGTACTTAACTACCGTCAATTACCTACTGGTGATTGCCAAACTTAGTCATTAATCATCGTACAGAACATTCACCAATCTCATGTTTCTTACGATCAAATATTGACCATTTGTCTGCATATCTCGTTACAAATATACTAATGAAAATAACAGTGTACAAGTGTAATAGATCGGATTTAAGGAGGTTCATCCGGTTAAGAAATTAACAGATAGATCTCCAAAAAAAAATTTGATAGTCTATAACGAATATTATCCAAGGCCAACAGATTATGTCACACTTTTGACATTTTTATCGACTCCAGCTCAGTCATTAGAAGAAATCTTTGTTCCTTTTTTGCATCTCAGTCGTTATAATCTCTTTTTCTTTGTTTTTTCTTTTTTTACTGCTCTGTACCACTCTCTTTATTATGTAAAAGGATAAATTATCCGTGAATTAAATAAATAAATAAATAAATGACAGTATACTTGAAAAAAATTTTTAAGTCATTTGGATACCTTAATGATGTGATGATGATTCTTGATTAATACAAATATATTTTACAATTTTACATGTAGTCATATGGAAAAGAGTGATTTCTCAGACTTCTATCGCTAATTTATTAGGTATTGACAGACAGTTTTGAATGAAACTTGAAGGTAGATTGGGTGACTATGAATCGAGAAATATATAAACGCAACAAACAAAATCTGCATCTTTCAGCAGTAGATAACCTCCGTTATTAACATGTACGCTAGTCAAGCGAGCTCCCGTTTTCTATAACTTGCGTTTGACTTGCTATGTACCAGATGAACCTCCTTAAAAAAAAAATGTTTTTTCAAACACTGTCCATGTTAGAAATTTTATATGAAAATGCCTTTATTTCCGTTTGCTCTTCCTGTCCACCAACGATCGTACATCAAAGGTCTTACAGGCTTTAAGAGAAAGTATACCGAGACACCCTACTTGAAGGTGAAGATTTCGCGACGGCAAAGAAGTCGCAAGAACACTCGAAGGGTTCCTTCTCCTACTTCGAACAGATATTTGCATAGAACCATGAAAAGTACTGAGAGAACCAGGTGAATGAAGCCCCGGAGGTGGACTCTTCGGCTTGTAAGTTGAACGGGGAATTGCGTTAATTAATTTACCGAACGTCTTGCAAAGACGAGAAAGGAAGGTGAATGGCACNCTACTGGTGATTGCCAAACTTAGTCATTAATCATCGTACAGAACATTCACCAATCTCATGTTTCTTACGATCAAATATTGACCATTTGTCTGCATATCTCGTTACAAATATACTAATGAAAATAACAGTGTACAAGTGTAATAGATCGGATTTAAGGAGGTTCATCCGGTTAAGAAATTAACAGATAGATCTCCAAAAAAAAATTTGATAGTCTATAACGAATATTATCCAAGGCCAACAGATTATGTCACACTTTTGACATTTTTATCGACTCCAGCTCAGTCATTAGAAGAAATCTTTGTTCCTTTTTTGCATCTCAGTCGTTATAATCTCTTTTTCTTTGTTTTTTCTTTTTTTACTGCTCTGTACCACTCTCTTTATTATGTAAAAGGATAAATTATCCGTGAATTAAATAAATAAATAAATAAATGACAGTATACTTGAAAAAAATTTTTAAGTCATTTGGATACCTTAATGATGTGATGATGATTCTTGATTAATACAAATATATTTTACAATTTTACATGTAGTCATATGGAAAAGAGTGATTTCTCAGACTTCTATCGCTAATTTATTAGGTATTGACAGACAGTTTTGAATGAAACTTGAAGGTAGATTGGGTGACTATGAATCGAGAAATATATAAACGCAACAAACAAAATCTGCATCTTTCAGCAGTAGATAACCTCCGTTATTAACATGTACGCTAGTCAAGCGAGCTCCCGTTTTCTATAACTTGCGTTTGACTTGCTATGTACCAGATGAACCTCCTTAAAAAAAAAATGTTTTTTCAAACACTGTCCATGTTAGAAATTTTATATGAAAATGCCTTTATTTCCGTTTGCTCTTCCTGTCCACCAACGATCGTACATCAAAGGTCTTACAGGCTTTAAGAGAAAGTATACCGAGACACCCTACTTGAAGGTGAAGATTTCGCGACGGCAAAGAAGTCGCAAGAACACTCGAAGGGTTCCTTCTCCTACTTCGAACAGATATTTGCATAGAACCATGAAAAGTACTGAGAGAACCAGGTGAATGAAGCCCCGGAGGTGGACTCTTCGGCTTGTAAGTTGAACGGGGAATTGCGTTAATTAATTTACCGAACGTCTTGCAAAGACGAGAAAGGAAGGTGAATGGCACGGAGGAGGGTGCGGTTCCACAACGACCTCCTCCGCCTCCCCTCACCATGGCATCCGTTCATTGTTACCCTTCCACCTCCTCTGAACACTATTGCGTGCTTATCTCCGACCTAAATTGCATCCCGTCGGATATGTAGGACCGGTCATCGACATCGACTGACGTTTAAACGCGGAAACACCCCGATAATTATATGGGTGGTGCCGATTAGAATTCCCACGGAACGGTTCAAATACAATTGTCTCGCTATTTCTATGAAACAGGCTGAAAAGTCACCTGAACTTCTGTCATTCCGTATAAAAAATTAATGACGTATTAAACGCGACTTGCGCAGAATCCATATCCATATGATTACTATTCCACGTCGGTTGTATTAAAAATAGTTCCATGTGGATGTTCCATTATTCTTTTGTTGATCCTGTACCATCGAGATCCCATTTTAATTTTTCACTTCGATGCTGTCTTTTCTCCATTTGCCGTCGCGTAATGAGACAACGGGAAGAATAACAGGAAGCAATCGGTGCGTTTGATTAGACCGCGGCCGGGTTTGATTAAGACTTCGTAGGATGATACGCGGCAACGCGGGATTCGCGAATTTCAATTGCCGTGGAAATTCGTCCGACGGAATTCAGCCGGTCCCGTCGTTTCCCCGAGATGCAGGGGTAGAAGTTTCCCGACCGATCGATCGCGAAAGAGATGGTCAGAATAGGTGAGGGGTGGGAGCGAGGGTGGCCCGTTGAATCTAATAGATAGGTAATTAGCGGATAATGAAGTAGCTTCCTGGCGGGTGAAAAAAATGGCCGATCGCCAAGATGGATCCGTTAATGATCGATCAGAGCTTTGTTCCACGGGAGTCGGTCGGGAGAGAAGAAACTTATTACGCTTATTAAGCCGGGTTGTCACTAACGGGGGAAGAACGGCCTTGGCAAGTAGACCCGCGCTCCTCGGCGACCGCTCGCCGCGAAAGAAACGTCTTCGGTCTAGATTAATTAGATGAATAAGATAATTCCCTTTTTCAAACCGATGAACGAGAAACCGACCAACTAACGTTTCATTGCTTTTCTTTTCCAGGTGCGGAAGATGTGTTCAGGTTTACGGGAAACGAGACGCACACAGACTACTTTCGGCTGGTGCTACGCGAAGGGAACTATCTTCTGGTCGGCGGAAGGTAAATAGAGGATTCATTTGGAGCGAGTGCTTTAATTAAAGGACCGGTTCTTCTTCGAGTTCTTTGCTACCAGTTCGAAGGGTCCGGCGATCGCGGGCGAAGCCTCCTCTCGATCTCTACGTGTGCGGACTACTTTCTCAACCGAGACGCAGAGGAGAGAACTCTCACGGATTTTCCCCGAGCTTCGCCATTTTCCCTCCGTCTTTTCTCAACTCCTCCCCACCAGCGTCTTCCTCCCCTATCCCAAGATGAACCCCCGCGCCGCGAAACGCTGTTCTTCACCTGTTAATGAGATCGTCGAACTTTATTTAAAAACTTCTTGCTACGNCTCCCAAGATGAATCCCGCGCCGCGAAACGCTGTTCTTCACCTGTTAATGAGATCGTCGAACTTTATTTAAAAACTTCTTGCTACGTTTTATTTTATCCGAAGCGAGACGCGAACCCGACCGCGGGAGCCGGGGCGGATCTTTAAAAAATACTTCTTCCCTTCGTCGAGATTGAAAAGAAGACGCGAGTCGTAATTAAACCGCGATATACATTAGCTACCGGCCAGGAAATCTGGAGCTCGGATGCCGCGAGACGCGTCTCTTTACTGTATTATATATTCAGGTCAACCAAACAAAACCCCGTCCCATGAATTTTCCGTTTTCTTTCCACTCGTGAATCACCACCTTTTCTCGGCTAATTCAAATATGAAAACATGCTTAGGACTGATTTTAAAACACCTTCGGAAGCAAGCTACGTATTCATAAGAAATTTAAATGCGCTGACAAAACGCAAAAGGAGTTACATATAGCGTTTGCTGCATTTAAGGTAGTTGTACACCAAAACGACTTAACGATTAGAAAAATCTGAACTTTAGCGTATGAGTAGGTTTTAGTTAAATAATGACTCAGTTAAATTTTGGTGAACTGTTAGAGCTTAAGAAAAAAGTAATAAAGATTTCAATTCAAATCGTTTTTCGCAAATATCTAAGT
>SMSR01015983.1:73896-98036 GCA_019453355.1 Ceratina japonica | reverse complement strand
GAGAGAGAGAGAGAGATTCCGATGGAAAGCCGTCGCTTAAACCGAAACACTAAAACGCAAAGTCCCCGATAACCCGGTGTTAAACGTCTTGGCACGCTTCTTTCCGGTCACAGATAATCCGGAAACCAGGCAGCGAGAACGGTTACGCGGCATTTATGCAAACGGTGTGTATCGTAAAAGCGCTCCAGCTCCGCGATATTCGCCTCTGGGACGCGAAACTTCAGACTGCGCAGTTCGATCCGGTATTTACAGGGTGTGTCGAGGGGAAACGGGTAGGTCGGATCGAGAGGCGAGCCACTCGACTTTGAAAATTCTGGCCCCGAGCCATTCGGCTCGAGAAAATTACTCAGAAACGCCGCGATCAGGCCGTTGCGCCGCAGTTCCTCCCGGCTTTAATCCACACGGTGTAATTCCGAGATTAACCGTGCGTGTACCGTGGATTTCGCAGCCTCCGAGATTATTCCGCGGCGCTTTTCCACGTATATGTTAGAGCGTAATGACAAAGCATAGTACGTAACGTTTTCGTCTCTCGATGAAATACGTTCCAACGTCGTCGCGTCGTCGGTGGGAATTTTAATCCGGATAAAAGACCAGTTCGGTCCAACAGTTCAACGACTCTTCCTCGGACTCGGCTCAGTTGATGCCCAACAAGGAAAATATTATGATAACCTACACGTCGAATTTCAAACAAGATGAATTTACACAATCCCAAAACGTATATTTTCAGTTCTCATGTTACAAGTCAAAGATAAGTTGAAAATGAAATTTAGAGATCGTAATTCCGTTTGCAACCGACGTCAACTCTCGCCAATATTGCTCGCATGTTTACAGACCGTCGTGAATTCCTTTTCCAAACTAGTTAATTTCTCAAGTGGTTCTGAGAAAAGAACGACGAACGAGCTGAAGTTGCGATCTCTCGGCGAATATGCCGGAAGGTCGAATTTTTATTTCATACGGTGACCGGTTTCGGCGAAAGAATTATGTTTGGATCCCAGAGAGAAACCCGAGAAACGCGAGGTTTTTATGAGAAGTTCCGAAAACCTTGGGAGAGAAGTGAAAAAGAAATCGCCCCTTGAGGAACGATGGGATGCGTGAATTGTGGACGCGTCACCTTGTTCCACGGGTTTCGCTTAGAGTATTTTAATTGAACGGTGTACTGAAGCTAATCAAGTTTCCCCGACCGCTGGATAATATTGATTTTCCCTCGGTTCGTTGAAAATTCAATTCTCTCGCTTTCCACGACTCTCTGCCCCCCTCTTCCCCTTTTCTATCCATCTCTATCTTTCTCTTTCTCTCTCCGTTCCAAATTTCCATCTCTCGTTCCTGAGTGCTGAAAAGTTTTCGATGAAAAAATGCAGTCCTCGATGTATATAAAGTTTCTTTTTCACCACTGTGATGTAATTACAGCTTCGTTATTATATTCACGGTTTAACAATCATCGAAAGCTCTCGCGTCATCAGTCACGAATTTCCATGCACTCGGTCGGCGTCCTACGCTCGTAGAATACGAATAAAAAAATTGATCTGCGTGAAACCGTTCAACTGGCTTGATGACGTCGATACACATAAATTTAGAATCAGTAAGAAAATAATCAGCAAAGTTCTATGCGATGTCCAATTGGGAAAGTGGTTTGAAACGTCAGAAAAATTCTCTTTTCGATATTTCATCTCGATAGGGATACGGTTAAATACGTCGGGGAAGAAGAAAGGACAGCTGGACGAAGTGGCGCGATAGATGGATCGAGCGTTGGGGCGTAAAGAGAGAGAACAAGCGGCGGAGAGGATGAGATAGGGATAGAGAAAACGACAGAAAATTTATGGGCCGGGTCGGTCGGATATACCTACGTGGCGCGCGAGATTAATATTACTTTATGAATCCTAAGAAGCTTATGAAAACCCTGTCAAGTTAATAAATCGATAAAGTTTTCCCACTTTATCGGGCGTTTGTGTGCGTCGCACCCGCACCCGCAGCGAACACGGGAAAAGGGTGGATGTGTATGGGAGACGAGCAGAGAGAAAAATTGAGAGACAGGAAGGGAGAAAACGCCTCGCTTCAGCGCGTACTACCGTTCGAATAACCGACGAAATAAAACAGTATATTACGTTCGTGGTCGGCTTGTTGACGGGTCCCAAAACGCGGGGGAAAATGTCACGTTTCAAAAGTAAAATTGATTTTCACGATCTATCCCCCAACGCGAATTTTCATGCATAATGCAAACATGTTTGTCTTATTGCAATTTATGGATACAAAATCTACGTTGCATTGAAGTAATTTGTTTTATTCGATTCAAAATTGGGATAATCTTGGAACATGTAATTCCAAATCTGGATTTAACGCATTATTATACATGTATAATGTATGTACATTATGTATAATGTCTATATATATGTATATATGTACAATCGCGGACAGTGAAGTTTAGCCACCTTCGCGTTTGTGTGCGTTCCCTAGCGGGACACATTGAAATTTCGATATATACATACATATTGAAATTTCAATGTGTCCCGCACACAAACGCGAAGGTGGCTAAACTTCACTGTCCGAATCTGTACATTATGTATAATGTCGATTCATATGTCTCTTGCCATTCAATATTCAATTTCATCTAATTTCATTAAAACTGAAGGTGATAATAAAAGATTAAATTATCCTAGAAGGTATTGTTAGATTTCCATTAATTGAAATTGGCAGAATGAAATTCGGCACAATTTTAGAAATTGTCCTTAAATGAAATTGAAGTCTATCAAATAAGATTGTTCTGAATCAGTTTAACTTATTAACATATGACATTTTATGATGGCGTTTCATAAAAATCCATTGAAATATGAATGGGAGATTTGTCGTCGGGTAATAATTTTTCCAAGAAAAATCGACGCAACCACTCTGGGAACAACCGGGGATTATCCCTTCGAACAGCCTTCCGAACGATTTTTCGAGACCGGCCAAATCGCTTTTCGTTTTAACGGGAGCCGTCTTTATTTTCCGGGCGAGCACGCGTTATCTGTTTAGTATTTTATTGCGGCTCGTCCATTGTGCCAACCAAGCCCAGTTATCACGTTCGTTTTATTTATAAGAGGAGTTTACGAGCGGCATTTTACGATCTCGGTCGTTGCGCATAATCGCAATGATAATAGTCGTTGTAATGCATGCGCATTCTAATTGCAGCGCCGAACTTTGTCAGTTCCATGGCCCAGGGAGACTTCGTCTACTTCTTCTTCCGTGAAACGGCCGTGGAATATATCAATTGCGGCAAGGTAAGGGATCAATTTAATCTTCTGACTCTTTAATTGAATCGGTTGTCGATTTCATTTTCGTTTTCTTTCAATCAATCTTAATTTAATACATTCGACGCAGCAATGGAAACTGACAAAAAGAAAAATATTCAGAGAACTGGATCAAGTGTTCCTCAATCTTCAGTATCCTTATCCTGCTCCTCTTTCATGATTANGTTTCATTTTCGTTTCCTTTCAATCAATCTTAATTTAATACATTCGACGTAGTAATGGAAACTGACAAAAAGAAAAATATTCAGAGAACTGGATCAAGTGTTCGTCAATCTTCAGTATCCTTATCCTACTCCTCTTTCATGATTATTATTACATCCGATGATTTGAAAAGTATAAAGGNTATCCTTATCCTGCTCCTCTTTCATGATTATTATTACATCCGATGATTTGAAAAGTATAAAGGATGGGGTTTCCTACTGCTGCAAGAAAGATATTCTATACGTATTTCATTTATAATTACAATTTTGCGATTCTAATCGCGAAACAAGTTTGTCTCACTTATTGTTAGCTCATTTTACTTTTTCTTTGCAGACCGTTTATTCTCGGGTGGCGAGAGTCTGTAAATACGATCGGGGTGGTCCTCATCGGTATCGCAATAGGTGGACCTCGTTCCTAAAGTCCCGTCTTAATTGCTCTGTCTCCGGAGACTTTCCTTTTTACTTCAACGAGATACGTAAGTAGCAACTATGCCGCACAGCGATTCAAGCAGGGATCCCCGCCGGGTTCACGAACGAGAATTCTTCGATCGTGCTGAAAGAATTTTCCCGGTCGTAGAAAACCACGGATAACGGAGAAATGGACATTGCGCAGCGTCATTGATTTTAAATTGGTGGCGTTTGCTCGTTCGTGAAATAAATTTCCCGGAGGGGATCCCGCGGTCGTAAACGTCCGCGGGCACAAAGAGGCCCGAAATCACTGGGGCGATCGTTATTTGCAGAATCAACGACGGAACTGATATCGGGCCAGTACGGCAATAAGTCGGCCCAGCTGATATACGGCACGTTCACGACACCGGTGAACAGCATCAGCGGTTCGGCCGTGTGCGCGTTCTCCTTGCAAGATATCACGGACACCTTCAAAGGTAACTTCAAGGAGCAGAGCGCCATCAACTCGAACTGGTTGCCGGTCCAAAGTGCGAAAGTTCCCGACCCGAGACCCGGCCAGTGCGTCAACGACTCCAGGTCGTTACCGGATCTGACTCTCAATTTCATTCACACGCACTCGCTGATGGACGAGCTCGTGCCGAGCTTCTTCGGTCAGCCAATCGTCATTCGCACCAGTTTTCAGTAAGTTGTTGTTACTCCAACTAATTGACTGTAGTTGTTATAAAAGGACTGGGGTTAATAAAATTCGTGAACAGCACTACCTTTTATGGAAAGCCTAATCTACTATATTTACGTGTAAGAAGAGAATAACTGAATTACAATACAATAAAATATCAGATTTAGGTACAAAACTCAGCGTTCACCACGTGCTCTCAATCAAGCCAACTGCGTCTTTCTGTAACCGATTCCCATACGCCATCGGTAAAACCGCCGCGCCTAGCGCCTTCTCGTGTCCGAACACACACACTACACTACGATCTCTCAGATTATACTGTAACAGTAGTATTGATTACGGTGTAACTCTTCTAAAGGTTTCCCGTTTAAATATAACAATTATGATAATAAGAACAGTCAAACATCTATCGTTAAAATATTTATATTTCTAATTTTCTAATGTACTCACATGATTATGATACACCCTTTCATCAGAGAAGAAAATGCTCTTCAACACCATATGTTTGCATTGTACAGTTACAGATTCACGCAAATCGCCGTGGATCCTCAAGTGAAGACGCCCGGTGGTAAAACTTACGACGTACTGTTCATCGGTACCGACAACGGGAAAGTGATCAAAGCGGTGAACGCTGAATCGGCTGACACTCACTTGAAAGTGAGCCCTGTGGTGATCGAGGAGATTCAGGCATTTCCATCGACGGTTCCCGTTCGAGGGATTAAGGTCGTCAGAGCTACTCAGGCTGGAGATGGCTTGGAAGATGGTAGACTGGTCGTGGTCGCCGATAGCCAGGTCCAGGCTCTGAGATTGCACCGTTGCTACAGCGACAGGATCTTGTCCTGCGGCGAGTGCGTGGCTCTTCAGGATCCTTATTGCGCTTGGGACAAGGTCGAGGGCAAGTGTCGTGCCCTTGTGGGACCCGCCGCGACCGACGCCAGCAGATTCCTTCAAAGTGTCGCCATTGGTCTGCACGCATCCTGTCCACCGAGCAAGAGTTTGAACAAAGATGCGGGTAGCGTCGGAGCTATCTCCGCGAATCAGAACAAATTTCCGCAAGACTCGATGATACCCAACAAAGAAGGCCAGGGTGGGGAAATAATTAATATTATGCAAGACGAGGAACAGGACAATTCAGGTACATGATGAAACAATGATCCTTTTGTTCAATTACAGTTTAACCGTAACCGATAATTAACTTGACATGATTCGATTGACGTAGGTCCAGAAGTATCAGCCGCAGATTCACCGCCGCCGCAATACTCTGTAGAAACGCTAGTGATGGCTGTGGTCGCCGGCGCACTAGCAGCGCTATTGGTTGGCTTCATTGCTGGTTACCTGTGCGGGAAGAAGTGCAGAAAAGACGAAGACGATAATCTACATTACCCGGANCACAACGATGATCCTTTTATTCAATTACAGTTTAACCGTAACCGATAATTAACTTGACATGATTCGATTGACGTAGGTCCAGAAGTATCAGCCGCAGATTCACCACCGCCGCAATACTCTGTAGAAACGCTAGTGATGGCTGTGGTCGCCGGCGCACTCGCAGCGCTATTGGTTGGCTTCATTGCTGGTTACCTGTGCGGGAAGAAGTGCAGAAAAGACGAAGACGATAATCTACATTACCCGGACACGGAATACGAGTATTTTGAGCAGCGCCAAAATGTGAACAGGTGAATATTAGTTTCAATAATATTCAGATACCGTCCGTATTATTTATACGAAAGCCGTTAGCCAATCTTCTAGAGTTCTATTATAATTACGATTGAGTATTTTACTAGCGATATTACATACAGAGTAATAATTTTAAGTCAACATTACATGCTGATATTAACACCGAGTTATGACACTTAGTAACCATTCGTAATTTTTGCTTTTATCATTACAGTAGGCTAGCACCAGAGCCGAAGCTATTGCCGCAGGAGGAAGTGACCTACGCGGAACCAGTATTAGTTCCTCAACCTCCCAAACTTCATTCGCCGAAGGGCACAATGCGAAAGCCACCGCCTACCCCAACGGAAACGCTGTTCCAATTTCCGGACGGCTACGGATTCCGCGGCCCCAAGGACAACTTCGGTACACTCCGGTCACACCAAGGCGATGCGTATCGTCGCAACGACGGGTTCGCGACCACCCGCAGCGTGAAGAAAGTTTATCTCTGAGAAACAAGCGAGGAGGGAGGCGGCCGTCACCGGAGCCTAGGACGGCCAGCACGAAACCGGCACAACGCGACTTCGGCGAGCAGGAGTAGTCGCGCTGTCACGTCCGGGGGACAATCGAATCGAGAGCTCGCTGGCCCGAGAGCGTTGGAATCGCCCTCGCCGCCTTCGAGCGTATCATCAAGTTCCCCGTCACCTCCCTCCTCGTCACCTTCGCCGACACTTGTACCGATCGGGATGAGCGGCGGCTCACCGCCACCACCGACACCGCCGTGCAGTTACATCTATCGGTCATAGTCGTCGTCGTCGTCGGCGGCGTCGGCATCGTCACCGCCGCCGTCGTACTTTGCATCCTGTTACGCAACGCCGGCAGCCGGGACGCCGTACTACAGTTCCGCCGCGCGTTCCGATCTCGTGTAGCGAGCGTGGCCGTGTTCCAGAATTCAGACACCGCACTCGGTGTACGATTTACCCACGCTCTGACTTCACCACCGTTTTTTTCGTTTCCCTCAGGTTACGGATCACCTATAACCGAGTCGCAGTGCTACAAATCCTTTACGGACTCTGATCCTGTCTAGAAAAAAGAGCGCGGACATGTCAAGAGTCGAATATCGTGATTCGATCTACGCGTGATTCCACCTTCTGAGTTTTCGTCGCCAACATCAGTGTCGTAATTTGCTTCTTGTTACACGACACCGGCAATATACGCGTGTCTAGAGTTGCGGTAATTTCACCCCTAATTTTTCTCTTCGCTTTTAAGCCTTAATTATTTGGTAGACCACCATAATCGTTGATACTCTCGGGATCGATCGAGTCTACGATGATTACCGAGTTAAAATTCTTGTCCGAACAACCATCGGTTAATTATATGAAACTAAAGCCCCGGTTGACAAGCATTGGGTTCGTTAAACATATGAGATCCTTAAAAATGACAAATTTCTATTGTGGGATTTAGCAAACGAACATCATCTCGTGAATTGAAACTTAAACTTTAAGAACGAACATTGAGACGGATAGAATCGTTTGTTTTCCACGACGAAAGATCGAGATAAGATCGGTGATCAGGCTCGATCGACGGGACACGCGCCACGGTCTTAAGGATCGTTAACGCAACGTAGCGTTCTCCGCCCGGTTTTAGACGAATTGGTCAATAATAGAACACGCGCGCGTAGTATTACGACAAAAAACGGTTTCTCTTCTCGTGAAGTCAATTAAAAGAGACTATCGTCGACTTGCGATTTTTCTAATGTTATAATATTATAAGCGCGAGTGATTGACAGTGCCATTATTGTTCTCGTAATGCTGACGCGCGCGTCTCCAAATTTAGGACGAGACATCATCTCGTAGTTGCGACGTTGTTTCTTTTCTGTTCTCGTGTTCCTCCCTCGATGAAAGGGGATTGACTTCGATACAATTGAATAAGAAAAATGACAGGGGAAGGATAAAGTGTATTCAGCGGTAACACGTGCCATAAACCCGATCGTTTCTCGTAAAACGCGCGGAGATCGCCACGTAGCTTCCACGGCGGGTTGGGTTAATCAGTGATCTCCTCTTAATCGGGTGATTCGATGAGGGCAGGTTCGTTACAATCAGGAGTTTCCCGTGACTGATTCCTCATTTCGTCGCACGTTTCGGAAACGCGCGTTTACACTAGTTGCACATATACGTAAAGCAGTGAAGAGTAAAGGAATTTATTGGAAAGCAAGCGTGTGTGTGAGATGAAAAAGAAAAAAAAACAAGGAGGGAAGAAGAGAGAGAGAGAGAAAGAGAGAGAAAGGAGGAATAGCCGTGGGAGGAAGGGAATGCATTGAGAAAAGCTTGTGTGTAAATAATACATATACATATATATATAAGAAAAGAAACAAATAACATATACGAGGAAGTTTCTAAACTTCTATAAAGCGACAGAGATGGTAAAAAAGGGGAAGAAACGAGAATATAAGTCCATCTAATGAATTTGAACCCGATGATAAACGTAGATATCTATCTTAAAGTGCTTCTTATTTCAGTGTATAGAAGTAACGCGTATGTGATATGTACTATATTGGGAGGTGTTTTTTCTAGCGAAAAAGAGAGGAAGGGTGGGGAAAGTAAGAGAAAGAGGGTAAAGAGAGAGATGGTACGGGAGAGCATGTAGAACTCTCCTTGATCAATTTTCAGACTATAGACAACGATGGACGCAGCAGCGAGCCTCGGCGATCGTTTGTTCACTAGAATTCATCCTGTTTCATTCTGCATTTGCCATCGCTTCCTGTGGAAATTGACGAACATTTGAAACAGATCATGATTTCCACGCTCTGTAAACTATTTCATTTACTATTCCTTATAGTTCTCGTTTGTACTTCGCTTTTCTATAATAAGAAATCAGTGAACAATTGAGTCGAGGACGCCGCGAACCTTCGCTTTTTTGTTTGTTAATTTCTTGTTCTTGTTCTCGTTCCGACACGCACACGATTACACCGAGTACACTGGACGACGGACTCGCACGTTTGTTACATTTTCTTATGTCGAATCCACACCATGTAACAATGCTTTATACGAATTGTAATTGTATCTGTTATGTGACAATGGTTTGCTATGTGGTGTAGATTGGATTTTATTGCTGTGCAGCTAGATTTGAGTATTCGCTTCGAATGTTTCATATACATGTTGATAATCGTGGTCGATCGCATAAATTCACTGTTCATGATTCATCACGCATTTAGTTTTATCATTCATCGGAATTGATGCTCATTCGAAGAATACTCGAATGTAGTTTCACGTTCTTAGACTCGCATTGATCGGCCCTTTTTCGATTGAGAAACGAAGGCCCGTCCGACACGTTCTCAAATCCTATAAGAAAAAAACTTAAGACTGAAAAAAAAAAATCCCCGAACGGGCGGGCCCCACCATCCGTTCATCATCCTTAGATCACCGTTAGATCAGCATCGAACATGGTTTCCTTTAACGACAGTACAAATTATCATGCGTTTCTTCTAGTTATATCTGGTTTCACGAGCAAACGGACGCTATTCCATTTTCCCAATAGAAGACTCAAAGGTACTCATAGTACCTGGCATGAGTTGTGATTTACATGTTGGGGAATTTTGTGGAAATTATTCTGAGAGAAATCATTACGAGCAGCAGCATTTTGAGTAACCGGATAACGATTTTTTACATTTTCTAGTTTTAGATGCTACACAATAACGTGGAAGTTTATTAACGACCAGTAAACTCCTCGTTTGATTTAGTGTTTTCTCGTTTTTATTTATTTCGCTAATCGGAATCCTGCTGTTCGCAAAAGAAAGGAATCCGTTCTGATGTCCAAAAGATGTACAGGACGTTCTGCTCGTGAAACGGCAAGATTGACAAGAAAAGGGGANTTAGTTTTAGATGCTACACAATAATAATAAACGTGGAAGTTTATTAACGACCAGTAAACTCCTCGTTTGATTTAGTGTTTTCTCGTTTTTATTTATTTCGTTAATCGGAATCCTGCTGTTCGCAAAAGAAAGGAATCCGTTCTGATGTCCAAAAGATGTACAGGACGTTCTGCTCGTGAAACGGCAAGATTGACAAGAAAAGGGGACTCGATTCACACACATGTACATTTAGACATTGACATTGAACACTGACCTACACACATCACGCGCGTACGGTACAGACGCGGAACGCGAATTGTTCGCGTGTTTCGAAGCTGCCATGTTAATTAATCAACCCGACACTTCTCGTCGTTGAAAATGATCTAACTGTAAAAAGAAACCTCCGGTAATTATATATAGGTAGCGTATTTTTTAACAGCTTGTTTTCACTTGGCTCGGAGTGGGTATGGACGCGTTTTCTAAGTTTGATACGATTTACCTTTGAAAGCGAGTTTTTTAAATCCGGTTAAGGTTCTACTAACGCCCCTTTTTATCTTTCACGCTTGTACGGAAGACTCAGGCACCATACCAAAGATAATTAACTTGTACACTTGTAGACATCATTTCGACGTCGCGTCGCTAAGACGGATACGGTTAGAGTGCGCACAAAGTGGTATGAGGATTCGCACAAAATCGGACGATAAGGTTCACGTTTGAAGGCAACGCGCGGGTATAGCCTTGGATTGGGAAAGCTGTCCCTTTTGTTTCTCCCTTCTTTCGTCTCTCCGTTCAAAATTAGTGACGTCAGGCTTATTATCCGTTTTACTGATCAGGGCTCTGGTTTAAGAAACTCATATAGTTGTAAGTAATCTTTTAGAGAGTGATAATAATGTATATAATATACAGAGTCAGGGGAAGAGAATAATTTTTAATTTATGTATTAACTATATTGTTTTATACCATGTCAACTATTACTTGTAAGATGGCAAAACCTGATTGGTGTTACTTTCCTTATGCATATGTTCACATTTTCACACTCACTTTGTATATATACAAAACTACACAGGGTATTCTAGAATACACAACTTTCCTCTGTGGGCGTGAATGAATATGAAATTAAAATTTCTCTTCCGCTTTTCCTCCAATCGCTATTACCAGAGTGGAGCACTGAGTGACTGTTGTGCGTGAGACGCTAGAGGTCTACCTTTTTCGTTAATAACTTTGTGTTAATAGCGGTTGAAGGAAAAAGTGGAAGCGGAACTTTTCACTCAGAATTCTACCCTTAGAGGGAAATCGTATAATCTGGGACACATGCTGTATAAAATATTTTCTTAATTACTTTAGAGAGACGAAAGAAGGGTCGGTCGAGTTTTTAATGAGTTATGTTGATCCGGCAACGAGAAGACACTTGAATCGAGATTCTTAGGAGACGATAAAGAGAATAAAAAAATTACGCACTTACAATGTTGGAATCAAGTAATGCATGAAAAAAGTTCAGAGATATTTTTCGAGAACAATGATATCAGATATTAGCGTATTGAAACAATAAAAGGAGATTCGAAAGGGGGGAGGGGGGGGGGAGAATCACAATTCTATAATCTTAACGATGTTACTAATCGAAGTCGTTGATTACTTCTAATAAGAGTTAGATGGGACAAAAATGATGTGAGACTGAGACATTGACGATATGATTCGTGTTCAGGGAAGTTCGTGTTGTTAAAGCCAATAAGGAACGGATTCCATCCAAGATAAAAAAATAAAAATTGAAGAGGAAGAAAAAATTGCTTGTTGCATGGACGAATTTTGGTTTTTGGCTATGTTCATTCAATTTGTATAATGCAGAGACACAGAAAAAAATGCGAAGAATTGCGTTGTCGACACGATGATTTCATGCATTATTTCATTTCAATCGCTTAAAGTTCAAGCATATCCAGTAGCTTTTTTTTTGGAATAAAAAGAAAATGAATATCTGTACACATTTTCTACACGAAGGAGAGTAAAAATTGTGAAAGGAAGGAAAGAAGGGAAGATCGAAGAAAACGAAATTTCGGAAGTTGATAGAAAGAGAATGCGCGTGTGCTTGAGCGTGAATAAAGAAAAAAAGTTTAGCAAGTTATGTATTACGATTATAAATTGAGAATTAAAAAAAAGTTAGGTAGATATACCGGGGCGTTCTCAGTTCGTGGGGAAGCGCTCCGATTTTAGATGATCGCAGCATGTATGGGACAAACAAAATAAAGAAAAATTAAGTTTGATGAAAGCTTAGACATAAGTAGAGGATTAGCGAACGGTATATAAATATAAATATAAATATAAATGAATATAAATATAAATATAAATAAAAAATATATATATATAGAACGCTTGAATCTTATATTAATATTATAACTTTTTATAAATATATTTTTCCGTCGAAGTCTAGCCTAGTTGGATACATAATAACACAGTTATTAAACGACTATTAATTTATCCGATCTGATTATATATATATATATATATATATCGAGGATCTAGAAATTAATTCGAACATTTTAGACATCATAGTTTTACAATTGGTAGGCGAATTGTACGGATTGTAATTGCCGACTTGAGGAGAGCGAGGGATAGTAAACAAGTGAAAAGACTTGTGTGAATGCGAGAGACAGGGAAACTGGGTAGTGAAAGAGTTCGAATAAATGAGTAAATTCGTGTGAACGTGAGAGATAGGGATCATTCGAATAATTCACGAGGAATAAAAATGAAAATATACATTAGTACCTAACGTTATGAGATTTAAACTACTACCTAGCGTTGAGCCACTCGCGAGAGGATCGTTCGATCGCTTCGTGATTATTCGTCGATCGACTTTTACTAAATGTGTTCGTTGAATGGTGAACGGACTTGTTGAAAAAAAAAAAAATTGTTAACGCCAAGACCGATCGAATTCTAGACGAAGCGAATGGATCGCACTTCTCGTGCTTTGTAATTAATCGTGAACGAGAAACAAAAAGTATGCGATTGAGACACATTGTAGAGAAATTAGCGAGGACGAAAGAGCGAGTGAGAAAAATAATTGCGGAGGGAGAGAATAATCATGTAATACACACACGCGCGCGTATACATACTCTACTAAAGTCTACTATATGTATACCGAAAATCATTCTTCGTTTCTTTTCTCTTCTTCGGTGTCCTCTTGGTTTTATCCAAAGAAACAGAGAGACAGAACGAAAGAAAGAAAGAGTGAGCGAGCGAGTGAGAAAGGATAGAGAGGAGAGAGTATAAGAACGAGAGCTCGAGCATCGATGGATGGCCCGAGTCCCCTTTCAAATACATAAAAATAAATAATTGTAAAATGCGGCGCGAGTTCTCGTTCGCTTCGCGTACCAGGAACACTACACTACAGCAAGTAACGCTACTTAATAACTATTAATAACTACCAAGTAATAATCAATATTGTTAACTAAAGAAGAAAAAATGTGAGAAATAAAGAGAAACGCGGCCGCGAGATTTACCAGACGATTTTTAAAGGGTGGTGACAAGAATGAAACACTAAATAGTATTTATCAATGATAAAACTAACGAGAAACAAGTGACATGTATTTTGCTTCCTCCTAATACAGTGCCGTTTAACGCTATTTTTTACTTGTAAACTAAATAGATGAAGAGGGGAACTTTGGCCAAGGGGGGTGCGTCGTGTGCGGCATTTCGGGGGCGAGCGCGCGGCGTATCTTCTCTCAACGCGTAATAATTATTATCCGCCAGGAAAACGGGGAGAGTGTGAGAGAGCGAAAGGGAGTCGAGTTTCTATTTAGTCGGCTAACACGCATACTTTGTAAAAATAAAAAGTAGAATGCTCAAAACCGTGACTCTGACGCATAAATTGTTGTTGTTCAGCTAAAACACGAACGATTGGTCGATATACTGGAACCAGCTCGTTGTACTTCACTGCGATTCCTTGGGGTGTTTGTAAAAAAGAAAATAATTCATTTAATTGTAGACCTCCTTCGCTGGGAGACTCTTCGGGCTGTTGTTATATCGATTAATCGGTCCCCGCGGTTTCTTAAAGTCGAATTATCACACGAGAGTTTCTGCCCTTTACACCGCGCCTACTGTCAATTACAACATAATCAGCGGCATAATTTTCAGTCATTTCTACCTATCGCTAATGTTTCCGCACATTATGATAACATACATCGTCATCTGCAAGAAACTCTGCTTCCCGATTTTTTAATGAAACTAAAGACGGACTACGAATCGTGACTGAAGGGACAGAAACATTGAAAATCGTCGAAGTATTTATAACGGAACGTGCCGTTTCTTGCACGAACTTATAATTAACGTAACGATGGGCTAAGAGTCGCGATTTTGAGAATGAAACGATAGGTGCGCGTTTTCGATATAAACTGTCGCGCATAGTCGTGTGATTCGCCATAATTTATTAGTGAGAGAACACATTCAGAACTTAATCGACGATAGACGGGAAAGAATGGGAACGCGTGAATGTGTGTAAGAGAAAGTAGAGAATGAGAGAACGACGAAAGAAAGGGAGAGAGAGAGAGAGAGAGAGAGAGAGAGAGAGAGAGAGCAAGAAGAAAAGTATTGAGTATGTAAAAAACATTTTTGGTACAGTTCTCGACGGCGAGAGAAATTCGATTTGTTCACTGAACACGCCGTAAGAATTCGTTTCACGAACATTAGAGCCGATTTTAAAAAGAATATAAGAATACCCGGGATAAGAATAATAATTACTAAATAATATTGATAATACTAATAATAACGATATTGCATTAATAACAGAAATACGTTATTGCCGATAATTATATTGTAAACGACACAAGAATGGTATTACATAATACTCTTTATAAACGCAGGAGGATGACATAACGCGGTGGAGCATTGTAAAGTGAATTATAAAAATAAGGGAGAATGGAGATGAGCGAACGGGAGGGAGTGGTTGCGAGAGAGGAGAGATTGTCAGGTGTACGAAATGGACCGAGAAAATGAGAGAAGAAGGGGGAAGGAAGTATGATAAGTATTCTTTTTCGCAGTAGGCTGACGGTAGAGAGACACGGCACGTCTAATATTAACAAACAAAAAGTAAGAATAATTAAAAAAACGTAAAGTTAAAAAAATATCATAACGTGAAGAAAAAAGGTAAAGTAGTGATTTACTATCGGTTGACACGTAGTGTGAATGCTGATATAGAAGAAGCATGCTGGCGGAGAGTGGTTTTGTGATTCCGAGACGGATGAATTCAGTGATGTCGTCCTTTTGTTTCAAAAATGATAGAACTCAAGCATAAGTCCTACGCATAATTAAAAAAAAAAAAAACATATTTTACTACGTTATTGTATCACAAACTAGATTTTCATACTTCTTTAATATTAACGAACGGTTTGTCACTCTAACTACGAATGTGCTTATATTTGAATATTAAGGTTTATATAATTTCACATATGTATTATTGTTGCTAGTACATCTTCTTTTTAGTTGGGAATCTTTTCTCGCGTCTGGCAAAGTGGAGTTACGTCACTTTTGCAACAAAGGCTAGATTCGGTTCGCCTTCGTTACTTTTCCTCTCGCAGATAATAATCGCGTAATTGGCAGTAACGTAATCGGTATAGAAAATCCCGAAGCGTCTCAATAGCAGTATCGTTCGGCGATGCTGGTCTCGTCTTAAGGACGGATGATAGAATCGATAATAACGAAACTCTCGAGACGTTCGTCTCGCTTGTCCCGAAAGGTGGAGAACGAAAGAACTCGTTTCCATTACCATATTGCGTCTGTTATGCCTGACATAGTTTGCTATTAAGGTAAAGGGAAGGCAAGACTACCCGTTACGGAAGTAAAGCTCGAGCTGCTCCGAAGGAAGTGGAAGTAGGGGGGGAAGAGGGCTTTATGAGAATGAGGAAGAGAGCGAAAGTGAACCAGAGCGAAGGATTGAGATGTAGAGATACACTATCGTCCAAAGGTGTATGATCGTGCCTCAATCAAATATTTGTGTTTCAATCCGTAAATTGACAATTCACCTAAGCAAAATATACGCGTGCTATAAAATTTCAAGAACTATGCACATAAATGTCTGTTCCAAGTTTTAATTAACTACGAATTCTGCATAAGAATTTAATAATAAAGAAATGCTTTTACATTGGTCTGATAATAAGGAAAATTAGTAAATTTGTTATTATAAGTATGATAGAAACCAAATTGTTTGATTATTATTTAATTATTTGAAAAGCGAAGGAGGTCGGGTCCGATACTTTTGGTCAACAGCGTATACGCGAAGGAAGGAAGAAATACGAGAATTCGTGAGAAAGCAAAGCGAGAGAAAGAGATAGCACGAATGAGAGAGAATGATAGGGTGTTGAGGATCGGAGAAAATGATGAGAAGCGATTGTAGATTCGGAAAGTCACTTAGCCAGCAGACAGCTGTTCATAGTGCCCTGTTATAGTGGGTTCCCTAGGCAGAGCGGCAGAGACACGATTAAAAAACGAGAAAATAAGCAGAAAGACAGACGAGAACGTGAAAGGGAATGGAATAAACTTGTGGGGGGATAGAGACATGTGACAGAAGAACGGTAAATGAGAATCGGATGAAACGTGGCCGAAATAATGTGGATTATTTCCGGCGGTCTTTCCTCTATTTGAAATCGATTATGCATCGGAGTAGATCCGTTAGAATCTAGAGTCTGGAGTAACGACTATCTAGATCAGGCGTGATCTAGATCCCCTCTCCGTGTCGCAAATCACTCGATATTTACTTGTCGGCTATAAGAACTTACAGTCCGATGCGACTTTCCCTTCGACCTTGTTCAAGAAGGATGCAAGTTATAAGTCGTGAGATCCGATATTTATGCGTCGTCAGAGTCAATTCCTGACCCCGTAACAGAACGATAATCGCGTCTGTAAACTCGTTTCATCAATCGAATAACATTAGCGATCGATTTCGTATAAAGGAATATGATATTATTGACTTATACTACTGACGCTACTGAAGCAGCTACTACTAGCTACTGCCGTCGCGTTCGGATTGGCGAAGCTCGCAACTAGATTGATCGTTTCGATGATCAATCTATCGCGGAACATCTTGGTGTCAGTATATTAATTAATCGAATTGATTACGAACGAAGAGGGGACTCGGATCGTTAATGATATTTTCATGATTTAACAAAAGAAAATCGTGAATTGTTTGGTAATTAATAATGAGGTACTCCGCTCTCTGCCCACGGGACCCTGATCTATTTTTCAGAATACGCTATTGTGATTATTACTAATATAACAACATTTAAAAAAAGTAAACAAAAAAAAAACATTAAAATCACAAAAACACCTTGTACTATTGTTTATTATACGATTCTGACGATGATTATTTATAATGTTAATAATCTATATTAACGATAATTATTACCGCATTATACCATTATTATATTTAGTACTATTTAGAGAGTGAGGCTGGGATATATTAATGACTTAAGTACTAAGTAAACGGATTAAGTAATTCATTAGAATTTATATATAAATAATATAAATATTACTAAACACATACTCTATTCGCGTCGAACTGCGTTTATCAGTTTTTCTCTTCGTATACACGTTGATTTCCTATACATATACGAAATATATATATAAATATATAAATATATAAATATAAATATACATAAAAAAGTATTTAATAATCACAGTACGACTGCCTCTGACTCGATCTTTTTTCTTTTTTATTTCCGGGCGCTTGTTTAGTCGGCGTTACGAACATTGTTTCGTTTCACACCGTTTACATTCGACGACTACGTTATTTTATATATCGTAATAGACATAGACTGTACCACGAAATATTAAGTAAAAATAAATTTGATTAGGTAATACGTCAGTTGTTTTCCTTTCAAACCAACTCCCAAATCAACGATACATATTATATTGTAATCAAAACTTAAGGTGAATATGCAATTCATTCATAATTGAATTGTCTTTTCATGCCTTTTATATAATTTAATTAAGTATATAACGTTTTTGCGTTATAATTAAAATAATTATAAATCTGTATTGTAAATTATGACGTAAGAAATATTTCATTCAGAAAAATTCAAATCTATGAACAAGAATTCAATACATTATATGTATTACATTATTTGTCTTCGTCTCCAAGCAAAAATATTACACGTTAGTTTTTCTATGAATGCTTTATTTCAATATTTTGTAATGCATATTTTAGGTTGCTCTTACGCATAAAGTTGGTCTCTGTATACAAAGTCGCAGTTTCAAGGAAGAAGATAAGGTACGTAAATCAAATGAATCATTAACACAGTTCTTATTTTTTATCTCCACCTTTATTTAATCGTAGCACATACTATTTCAAAGATTCATATAAGTACGTATGTAGATAAAAAAGTACAAATATTTACAAAATACTGTAAAAAAGAAATTGGATTACAAAAACGCCTAGAGATCTGAAACATCGTTTAAAAATTGATCTTGCTTTTCGTCGTTCGCTTGCAATCTCTCGTCCTTTTTTTTTTTATGTTTATGACTAGACATTAGACATGATATATGTATAAGATATATCGCTTTCGTTAAAAATCACTGGCGCAGCGTTTAGTCCCGCTCCTTGTGTCGCTTTCTTGTTAAAATCGTTTTCTTTTAAAATCCTACGAGATCTTACGATCTACGTGTGACGAAAATTCGATTAATCGACGATCACGATCACAATGGAACGATTCAGAGTATGATATGAGCACATTTACGAGTTTCGTGAGGATTCGATTAATTATCTCTTACAACGA
The DNA here is from genome assembly GCA_019453355.1 of Ceratina japonica. Classification (NCBI taxonomy): domain Eukaryota; kingdom Metazoa; phylum Arthropoda; class Insecta; order Hymenoptera; family Apidae; genus Ceratina; species Ceratina japonica. The sequence goes on along the minus strand of SMSR01015983.1, from coordinate 79,212 downwards.
TTACGAACTGCCAGGTATGTTCCTAATGTTATATTTTTATGTTACAAGAATATTTTCTTGGCATATATTGCGAACATTTAGGAAGCATCAGAATATTCAGGCCGGACCATTTGCAATCGCCCCGACGAACACTGCCTTTGTCGATCGCTTACGATTATCAGTGATCTTTAGATTAAAGATAATCTTATTAAACCATTTCGTGATCTTTAGATTAAAGACAATCTCATTAAACGATTTCTTAAGCTTTCTCATATTTCTTGTGCCAAACATTGTCCAAGCCTCTCAGAAGAAAACTTCTCTTCAGAATCATTTCTTTTCAAATCGTTGAGTATAAAATCGTGAATGATCGACGGCGATGTTCGACACGCTTTTATATATAAAACCATGATTCACACATAATAGATTCGCAGTAAAGGCGGCATGTACCTTCGACTTTGACGAGGGTGCACATTTAGGGGAATGGTCGTATTCTCTATAAGTACGAGTACCTGTAAACGTTACGGTTACGGAGATTACTCGTTGGCGGTCTGTATTTTCGATAATACATCTAGATGCGTATATGATACAATACAATATAATTTATATGCGTATACGTGTGCAGAGCTGTGAGGAATTACCTTGAATACTGATCAATTATTCGCTCNATATATCGCTTTCGTTAAAAATCACTGGCGCAGCGTTTAGTCCCGCTCCTTGTGTCGCTTTCTTGTTAAAATCGTTTTCTTTTAAAATCCTACGAGATCTTACGATCTACGTGTGACGAAAATTCGATTAATCGACGATCACGATCACAATGGAACGATTCAGAGTATGATATGAGCACATTTACGAGTTTCGTGAGGATTCGATTAATTATCTCTTACAACGATTACGAACTGCCAGGTATGTTCCTAATGTTATATTTTTATGTTACAAGAATATTTTCTTGGCATATATTGCGAACATTTAGGAAGCATCAGAATATTCAGGCCGGACCATTTGCAATCGCCCCGACGAACACTGCCTTTGTCGATCGCTTACGATTATCAGTGATCTTTAGATTAAAGATAATCTTATTAAACCATTTCGTGATCTTTAGATTAAAGACAATCTCATTAAACGATTTCTTAAGCTTTCTCATATTTCTTGTGCCAAACATTGTCCAAGCCTCTCAGAAGAAAACTTCTCTTCAGAATCATTTCTTTTCAAATCGTTGAGTATAAAATCGTGAATGATCGACGGCGATGTTCGACACGCTTTTATATATAAAACCATGATTCACACATAATAGATTCGCAGTAAAGGCGGCATGTACCTTCGACTTTGACGAGGGTGCACATTTAGGGGAATGGTCGTATTCTCTATAAGTACGAGTACCTGTAAACGTTACGGTTACGGAGATTACTCGTTGGCGGTCTGTATTTTCGATAATACATCTAGATGCGTATATGATACAATACAATATAATTTATATGCGTATACGTGTGCAGAGCTGTGAGGAATTACCTTGAATACTGATCAATTATTCGCTCGCATTTCGGTACCTGAAAATTCAATATAACCGATTTCTCGGGAATATGTTTAGTGATGTGGCTCGTGTGCATAAAATTTTGCCAAGTCGTACTCGCCAAGCGGAATAATAAAGAGATGGTTTCGTTGTACAAATTTTTAACGTGGACAATCGACGTACCTAGCCCTGATGATTCATCTTTCGGATATAAATTGTCGGATAGCTTAATAATTAAGAAATTACTCAATCTAATTTTCCTCAAATGCAAAAGTATACTCTAAGTTAAAATCGCGTTAAAAAAGCAGTCCTTGCGTTTCGTTTTTCTTCTATTCTTTCGACCATTTGTCATCGCCGAATGCAAGAATCTTTCGATAAACAATCAGAGCGCAGTGAGTTCTCGAAAAAATTGAAATGAAAACTTGATGAATCTCGCGATTGTACTTAATGAACGAACTTACGCTTATACCCACGGTATGTACAAGGCCGTTTTCACCTTCTTCGAATCGATTAATAATAACTCCTGCTTCTTTCCCTTTTTTGCCTCGTGCGTACACAACGTGAACCATGCAATTACATTTGTGTGATTGAAAACAGGAGTGGATAAATATAAAAGTCGGTCATACTTCTAGAATGATCATAATAATATCAGTGATCTAAACTCTAAATTTATGCACTTGTAGAAGGCTGCAAAAGTATAGAAAGAGGTTCCGATTTCTTAACATCAGTTTTATCCATTTATGTTTTCATTAATGCAATATAACATAAATTACGTCGTCCACCCTGTGCACGCACACATATGCATATATTATATTTATATATATATATACGTGTCAGACGCAAATGTACGCTATAAATAATTCTTAAGCCTTAAGTCTTAACGGAAATACGATGTAGAGACATGAATTATAGGCGGGGATATAAAAATCGGATCGTCTCGCTTTTTATTTTTAATGATTGATATGGTCGTGATACTTTCTTAACGATGCATTCACACTGTAGCTTCCGATTTCTGTCGTACTTTAAAGAACGACGACACAACGTATCCTAGAGTAAGTATGCATACTTCGATGTGCGGTGATCGGATAATACCTATTCGTTTACACTGATACTGATTACTAGATATTGCGTTAGTCGTTATTATATCGTAGCGATGTGTACTGGATCATTTACGTTTGTCCTTAATTATTTAATTCGAAGATGTTCAGACAGTCATTGGAGCGGAGCCTTCTGTTTATAAATAAATTATATATCCTTAACGACCTAATGGACGCGACAGGATACCGTGAATTGAATAATCATCGCGAGATCAAATAGATCAGTACTGTTTTTCATTTAGTTCAAAATTCCATTTTACACATCGGCATTAAATTGAAAAATCTTTAAATAAAAACACTGAGGACTAAGTTCATTTACTGTATTGGAATGAAAATTTTAATTCTCATTCCTGTTTTCAGATGTATTTTGAGATTGCTTTCTCTAGTAATTCCAATTTCCATTATATTAACTCAATGCAAAAACTTTAAAGTGTTGCACGTTATTTCAGCTAGCAAGCAGGGAAACACTAGTGTATGAACACCTGTTTCTTTTATACATTACTCTTAATAAATTGAAGCACAATCTTGTTCTAGCTTGTTGAAAAGTTGCTTCGACAGGCTCAAGTTCTTGCGATCACTATCCCGATCACGGTACCTTCGATTTAGAGCCTCGTGGCGTAAGTCGATCAATCTAGAGACAACTGTCGACGACAATTTCACCTATTTTCGAGACGACCTCGTCGAAGGTCGGTCTCTCTCGCGGGTCTTTGGCCCAACACTGAGCCTGAAGCTCCTGCAAAGCCGGCGGCGCGGCTTTGTGCGGCTTCCACGCCAGCGTTTGAGCTTTCAACGTGGCTAACACGGATTCGTCGTTCATCTTATTGAACGGCAACTCGCCCTGATGGAACATCTCCCAGACTAGGCACGAGAACGAGTAAACGTCGCTCTTGGTAGAGTACTCGTCCTCGTAAACGGCCTCGTAAGGCAGCCATCTCAACGGGATCACCTGGTTCCGATGTTTCGTGTACTCTTGTTGATACGGTTCTTTGGTCATGCAGGGCAGCGAAATCTTGATCGTTAGATTGCTCGCAATCAGGCAGTTCCGAGCGGCGATATCCTTGTGTACCAGACGGTTGTCCGCGATGTGCTTCAATCCTTTCGCTGCCTGATTCGACAAGGATAGGATCTGGGCGACGGATAATTGCGGTGCGCGCGGCTGTTTCGTCTCGTGCGTAGGACTGGAGTTGTTATCCTTGCGTGAAGCGATTAGAAATTGTTTCAGATCGCCCCAATCGGTGAATTCGAGGATCATGTAATCCGGTTCCTCCTCGCGGCACAGACCTATCAGTTTCACCACGTTCTCGTGATTCAGTTTGTGAAGAAGATCCAAATGACGTTTGAATTCTTGTAAAGCGTTCTCGTCCTTCGTGTTAATAAGACTCTTGACCATCACTACTGTTTCTTTATCGCCATCCGCCTGATATTTGGTAGAGTAGATCTCGCCGAATTCGCCTCGACCCAACGGTTTCAGTTCCTTCAGGTTACTACGGGATACAGCGATCTTGTCATAATTCGATTTCGATTTCTTCGACTGATTGCTGCTCTGACTCTGAGCGGTGTCCGCGCCATCGCTCTTGTTCTGCGAGTCACGGTTCTCCTTTTTCTTTCCGTGCGAGTTCATCTGCTGTTTGCTGTTCCCGGTCTCTTTCAGCTCGGTCTGTTCCTCCTGGACCTCCCCGTTCTCCAGTTTCTCTGCGCGATTTAAATTGTCGATTATTCGTCGGCCGCGATCGCAAAGCGTGCGACGCGAAGTCTGAAACGCTTTCGTTGAGCGATCGGAGGAGATAGATACCTTCTGCCTGTTCTTGGAGGTACTGCTGTTTCCTACGACGACGTCGGTAACGACAGTACAGCATCAGACCCACTACCAACACCATGTACGCCGCAGCGGCGCTCAGAGTGATAGTCACCGTCTTCGTCATCATCGAACCCTCATCCATTTCCAAATCCATGTCGAATCTATACGTATCGCCAGCTGGAAGTAAATTATACATCGTCTCTTTCTGTTCTACGTTTCACATCTATATTAAATAAGCGAGATACAAAATACTGAATATCAACAAAACAGAAAGAATACGGAAGCTGAAGAATATCAGACCTTCTTTTAGTATTCAATATGATTGTAAGGGAAAACGATAGAACATCTAAGGTAGAATTATATTATTTTTTTGTAAATTCTTTATGGGATCGATAGAATATTAACAAGGAAAAAAGCTTTTCCCAAGATTTAATCTAGAACGTTTATGAGAAAATTCCATCCACCTTTAACGTTCAGTTGAACTTCTTCCCTCTTCAAGCCGCCACTATTGCCAGCTGTGCACCCGTACTTCCCTTCGTCGCTCAGATAGACTTCTCTTATGTACAAACTTCCGTTGCCGAGCATCTCAAACCGGGAATTGTTCAAGTTGTTCATACGAGAATCCCTATCCCACTGGATGGTCGGCTTGGGGTCACCCTCGGCTGCGCAGTGCAACATCACCGGATATCCTTCGATTGCTTCCGTCGGATTTTGTGGTTGAATAGTGAATTTCGGAGCGACTGGAACAGAAACGGTCAGGAATGCGATTAGTTACATGTCTTTCCCAAGCAGAAAAATTGACTTATCAAACACAATATTAACAAATGAATATTGTGCATCAGTAAACATTCTTAATTTTTTTGTAATATGTATCAACTTCTGAATATTTGAAAATAAAAGCGGCTTGAAAGTTATTCAATGTGAAGAACTGACAA
>SMSR01015983.1:37935-51079 GCA_019453355.1 Ceratina japonica | reverse complement strand
CTAAATTTCAGATTTTTCTAATCGTTAAGTCGTTTTGGTGTAGAACTACCTTAAGACTTTACGTTTTCTCCGAACATATTAACATTTATAGTTTAGAAAAATAATCGAAGTTGCAACTCGGTTGGAAAGTGACTGGTAAATATAAGCACTTGACAAACATTTGTCGAATAAAAGAACTTTAGGGTATAGTTTCGGAACAGACCTAAACCCATCGCTAGCAGTGACGAGTGGTTAAGCCTTTCGAGTCCTCGTACACAATACAACGTACAACTTCGTTCGTCACTTTGTACGGCAAGAATTTTGCGGTGGCGCCTGCGGTTAACGAATTTCGGATAACCACAGACTCTCACGGGAACCGAGTTCTTCGAATAAGCCACAAAAGAAGAATTTGTCGTCGTTACCTGTACACGAAACCCGAGCTATACAGGATAGGTAGGAAGATGTATTACACGTGCACTGGAGGTCGAATATCGCTTTCATTGGCATAGGATTACTTTCTTCAAAGATCACTATATAATCTCTTTAATTTGTACAGCAATTTATCAAATTTAATATTTATTATTAATTATTAATCATGTCCGATTCTATTCCACGAGCCAGGAAAAAAGCAACTCCTGCAAGTTTCTAACCATTCTGAAAAGCAGACCGCGAACTCAAAGTGAAATTGTCTTTTTTATTGTAATCTGTGAAAATAGGTAAAATGTGAAGTTGCGGTTGTCGGAGTGGATTGGTACAGAATTTATGCACAGTTAGTAATTGACGGTTATAAAGAATACTATATTACTTAACTTTTTTTAACTTTACTTTTGATAGGATACCCATCACCGATTTTTGTGATTTTTTTATTTTACAGAACTCAACATTTTGAATAACTTTTTTCTTTGCAGATTCGTGGATGGAAGCTAAAGTGATATCACAAACAAAAGAGAACGTCTTGAAAAACTTGGATACAAAAAATAATGATATTAAAAATTCTTAAACTTTAACAATGCGTAACTTCTGTGCAGATAAATCCCGTCAGCCAAGACTTTATATTCCCACTTCTTTATCGAGTATAATCAGATTGTACAAAAAAAAAAAATAAAAAATGTGTCCCTTAAAACAAAGTTCAGTTCAGAATGAATTACAGATACTAACTTCCCCGCAAGTTGAATTACAATTTTCATGAGTTTTTCAACTGTTGAACAATGTTGCGTATTCGCATCAGAACATATGAAAGGAAACAATAACCTAAAGAGAAAAATATCAAATTGAAAGAATTTTATAGAAAGAAGAATCACGTTGTTCCCGAGTAAAACGATCGTTCCGTTCGAAGAGAAATGGATCAGATGAAAAAGCACGGCAGGAAAAATGGTGCTCGGGCAACCGGAGAAGCATTGTCATCTACACTGAACGATCTGTAAATAGGTAGCCTGTATGAAAGCTGATACGTTTCACGATCCTTTTTCAAGTGAAAGAGGTGCGCGCTCGTGACGCATTTTTTCGAAGGGCGATAGAGTTAATCATTTACAAAAAAAGGCCGAAAATGATTGCTTTATTAATGAACAAATCCATGGCTACTGTCTTATCGACTACTGTTCTTAAACGACGTGCACCGGCAACTAGGAGATCCTCTTTCATGGATGCGACGTCGCATAAACACGATGGTTTGGCCGGGCGCAGATAAGCGACGGAAGTGTTATCGAATATGTGTGCATGTACCCCGAAGAGGCTAAGATCTAAAATCTAAACTATGCAAACGGAGCAAAACCGAAGGAAACAAGCACCACCGCTGTCAGCCGTATCGCCTGGATGATGTGCGCGCCGCCCAGTAGGAGATATAACTATGAAGCAAGGAACAGGAAGGAACTTACAGTATTAAGGTAGTTCTACACCAAAACGACTTAACGATTAGAAAAATCTGAAATTTAGCGTATGAGTAGGTTTTAGTTAAATAATGACTCAGTTAAATTTTGGTGAACTTTTAGAGCTTAAGAAAAATGTAATAAAGATTTCAATTCAAATCGTTTTCCGCAAATATCTAAGTTCCTATTGGTCGGACGACGTATATACATCAGATCGCAATTGTAGATCGATAAATTGTCTACAACAATCGTTCTTGACGTTTTTTGCCTGCGAGCGACTGTTTTCAAAATAACACGCGATGAAACTTTGGATAAACTGAAGTTTCCAAAAACATTACGTATGCGGCTTGCCTTCGAAAGCTTCAACTTTTGCCGCGTGTTAGTTTGAAAACAGTTGGTCGCAGGCGAAAAACGTCAAGAATAATTGTTGAAGAGAATTTATCAATCTATAATTTCGATCTGATGCATATTCGTCGTCAGACCAATAGAAACTTAGATATTTACAAAAAACGATTTAAATTAAAATCTTTCTAACTTTCTTATCAAGCACTAAAAGTTCACCAAAATTTAGCTGAGTCATTATTTAACTAAAACCTACTCATACGCTAAATTTCATATTTTTCTAATCGTTAAGTCGTTTTGCTATAGAACTACCTTAAGGCAGTTCTCCATAAACTCAAAGTACTGGAAGTCATTTTGAAAAAAATGTATTTGATTCTTGAAATAACAAAAAATGTTATAGAACTTTTTTAGATATTCGTTAATATAGTCGACGAAAATTCATTTTCCCATAAGACTCTGTGTAAAATTCGTAAATTTTTAAAACGTTATATTTCGGTTATAAAGGAATGAAGAGTCTTGAAATGTTTACACAAATCCTTTCATATGCAGATGAAAGCCCTTGTAAAATTTTAACTAAACCTTGTTGTTAATTCCATTATCAAGTAAACTCCCTTAACTATCTGTTTCCTGTGCAAGAATAAGAAAAAAAACTGGAAATTTGGGGTAGACAGCTTATATATATGTATAGTATGTAGCAGATACTTAGGACGATCTGAGAAATAAGTAACAACTATAAATACCAGTCATTGTCATTAATCAGGAAGAGATAGCTCGGACGTCGCGTAGATTTCGTTGGGAGAAATTAGACTCGTTGCGTTCCTTTTACGAAACTTTTACCGGCTGGCAATCTACCGAGTTCGAGTTATTATACCGAAGGGGGTTTATTACGATTTTCAAGAGCGGCAGAATTTATTTGAGGCAAGTTCGCGATTTATGATATTGCGGGGTGAAGAACGCCTCGTTTAGAAACTATGAAGCATTTACAAATCTGTTAATTTTGCAGAACTCGAGGCCCGGTTAACCGAGAAAAATGAGCCGCGCGGCGAGAAAACTCTTACAGCTAGTACGAAGAATAATTATATAGTCAACTCGTCGGATTTATTTAAACGATGCTTGATCGTCGATCGTATCTCGAAACGGACGTTCGTGTACGATTGCTCGAAGTTTTCCCATCAGGACTCATTTCGCGTCAGGGATCTCGCAAATAAACCAGAAGCCCTAATTGAATTTAGAAACACTCGCGTAACGAGCGCATTACTACTCGTTTCGGCCCGCGTGTGACGTCGAGAAGTTTTTATAATCGAAGTCCGAGAACGGAGAGTAGCGGTGAGCCATCAGAATTCTTCGGAGTATCCGAGCGAGCGCGTCTCTGATTGCGAGGCCCGGGTCGCACGAACTCCTCGTTCCTTCCCGGTTACGATTACAAACGTTTCATTAGCCTCCGCCGGAAGCCGGGAGAACGATCAAACCCCTCTAATCAGGGGAATCTCTATTCTTCGCGTAGCGGCCGCGTTACTCGGTCACCTGCTAGCCTCCGCGTCTTCATAACGGAGCAAAAACGTCGCCGGGAGGAAAAGAGGATCCTAGCGGAGATAAAATCGCTGTTTAAATGTTAATCCGTCCATTTCTCCGGCCTGAGTCCAGGACTCAGGCCGGAGTCTCGGGGATTGTCGCCGCCGCCGCCGCTTTGAGCGAGCGCAGGCCGAAATGAGAGATGGGAGCCGAAACAGTGTCCCGAGGGACATCGAATTATACGTAGAGAGAGAGGCGGCCGGCACCGGTGAATCGCGAGCGTTAAAACGCGGAAACTTTGCCAATTTGCTCGGACAATTCACGGAGGACGGCGGCGTTCCTCTTCGAGACAAACCGCGACTTTGATTATACCGAACGTTGGAATGAAAAAACTTCCGCCGAGACGAGCCATTATCTATCGCTGTAACACTGTAAATCCTACGGTAAACGGGGACCCGCTCGTTTCAGGGAAGAAACGACGAGGGACAACCGAAGAAGAAGAAGAAGAAGAAGGAGATAGGATAGCAGAGAAAATGATTCCATAAATGAATAGAAATTGTATCGATGACCAGGGGTGCACGTTACGAACTTTTTGTTTCCGTTTAATCTTAAATTCAAAGAGCGAAACGATTTCCTGGAGATTGAAAATTCTCTTCATAAATTTTAAACATCCCGCGGATGAAATACACCGGAGAAATTCATATTAGAGAGAGAGGGGGATGCGTCGAGCCCTAAAATTTTCTTGCCCGAATATTCCGGCATCGATAGACATCTAACCAGGGATGCTCGATTCTTTTTAAAGAATCAATTTTTGAATCGTTTCTGTTAAAAAATCGGAATCACAGAATCAATTTTGCGAGGATCGAAACCGAAAGAATCGATGGTTTGAAAGTTTTTTTATCGTCGAACGGTGAAAATAAATCGAATCGTAAGTAAATCCATCGACGCGAGACGAAAATCGGCGTGAGTTATTTATTTGTTTCTCGTTAAAGACAGCCGCTACTTTCAATTTAACTGATACCGCGTAACGGTGACCGAAAGAGAGAGAGAGAGAGAGAGACGGGGGCGACTACTTGGACGGTTGAACGCGTCCGACGGGCGAACAATGGAGCAGCGCACAAAGAGACTTCCCTTTCGAATCGAGCGAACAGCACGATTCGATGGAGACCAGCGGGCATGAATGAATTCCTTTCGAGTTCCGTGCCTGGCGAGATAGTTCGCTCCCTTTCGATATCCGTTTCTTCAATCCGGTCGCGCCGTCGTCGTTGCTACGTTCCGCGACTGACAGCGCCGCGTTCTACCACTGACAACCGGGACGGACGCTGCCAGGTCACTATAGGAGATTCCCCGACACTCGGAATCCGACGGACGTGCGAAGCCGGACGATCTGAAAGCGAAAGTCGAAGGAGTGACAATAATTCTGCTGTCGATCTTCCTCTCTCTCTCTCTCTCTCTCTATCTGTTATCAGAAAATCGGCGTCTGGCGTGACGGATCGTCCGTAATCGGGAAACAGATGGATCAAGTACACGTTTCCACGGTCCTCCGTTCGCCATTGGCTGATAACGACGCGGGACGCGTTTCCAGGGCAGGAGGACTAGGTCGCGTGTGTCGCCGCCGGTTTATTCCGGCGACGCGCATCGATCCGGCAATGTCACATTATCATTCGTACGCGATAATTCGTCGCCAGCCACGCTGTCGCACGGGACATTTCCCGCACGTGACACTGCAACTCATTTCGCGAGGACCGCCCGACCAATACGGTCAATGTCTTGCACGTGCGTTCCGTGATGCCGCAAGATTAATCGCGGAATTATTTCTGGACAACCGTTCGCCTCTGACCCCGTAACAGATAGTCCTCCGTCGGCTTTGAAGATCGTCGTCGATGAAATTTGGAAACGAGTAACAACCGGAAGTCTAGAATTTATGTAGTTCTCCACGAACTCTCTAGTCAATTGAAATTGAGCGTGGAAAATAAAATGTTGAAAATCATTGTTCGATTAGTACAGATTATGTTTATTAAATTTGTTTATGAATCTTAATATTGTTTTAATTGATATTAGTATAAAGGTAACAATGTTAAAATAATGTTATGTTGCTTGTGTGTACTTTGAGTTTGTGGAGAACTACCTTAAGTGTTATTTATGAAAATAAGTTCTGATTATGAATACCGGCCATTGATTCATTGTGAACGATTACAGATCAAAGCTAGACATGTGAACTATTTATTCAAGAACTGTCTGCAAAATCATTGTTCGATTAGTATAGATTATGTTTATTAAATTTATTTATGAATCATAATATTGTTTTAATTGATATTAGTATAAAGGTAACAATGTTAAAATAATGTTATCTTGCTTGTGTGTACTTTGAGTTTGTGGAGAACTACCTTGAGTATTATTTATGAAAATAAGTTCTGATTATGAATACTGGCCATTGATTCATTGTGAACGATTACAGATCAAAGCTAGACACGTGAACTATTTATTCAAGAACTGTCTGCAAAATTTCTTGGCTACGACTCCTCGTTAGGACTATTTTCCGCGGATTTCCGCGACGGCCGCGTGTCCCGGCGGATACGGTGGAAATAAATAAATGACGAGCGATCCCCCGCGAGCCTGGAGAGAGCTGGCAAGAAGGAGAGCAGTTTCTGTGTAGATAGCGGGAGAATTATGGTTCCTCGTGGGGTCGGGGTTGTCGGACGGGCGGGCGAGCCAGCACCGCCGTTTTAAGCCCTCCTCTCCCGGTTTCTGGCCTTACAACTCCGTAATTTTTACCCTCGGAGAAGTTAAGAGTAATTTACTGGCTTCGCGTAGGCGTTATTCGACTCGGAGGCCGCCCTTCTTCTCCCCCGTGAAACGGGTACACCCCGGCCGTGGGGGAGGAGATCCCCGGGCCCTTGTTAATTGTCTGCCCGTGGATGAACTTGATTTTCCCGCGGAACTGCGAGAACGGCAGCCCCGAGATAAATGTTAGTAACGCTGTTACGAAAATAGATAGTTACTTGTTTCCTTACGGAGGAGAGACGTCCCCCGGGTACCATCCCCCATCTCGCTGGATCGCCGCCTTTTTGCAGCCCGTAATAAGAGGAAAAAAATACCCCGAAGACGCCCCCGTCCGCGAGAACGAATCCCTCACTCTCTCTCTCCTCGGAGTAAACGTGTTTAAGATGGTGAAGAATGGGAGTCGAGCATCACTGGATAAGAATATTAACGATTATTCTATTCCGGTTTCGAATCGAATATGTATTTTCACTTACTATTATTTTCTAGCTTTTCAAACCGCTTCCTGGAAAATCAGGAAATATAAGATTCAACATGGGAGCAAGGATACTACAAAGAGAGAGTGAGAGAGAGAGAGTGGTACTGGTCGCAGGACGCTCGATCACGGGCAATTCAAGATATTGCCGGATGATGTGTACGTGTTCGAGAACGTCGGCCGAGCGTGTGTACCCGTAGGAGGAAACGGGTCACGGCGAGGGGCCGGCGAGCGCCGGCAGCATGCATCGAATCCCGGTAGCATTATTTAGCCGGGGAAAAGTGCTGCCGACGCCATTAATCCGATTGGACGAACCTTCACCCTTAGGCCTTGGGGATCCATTATGTATTAGGAGGATCGGCTCTCGCTCCTGTAGCCGGCCGAGATTAAACCCCGGAAACGGGAACGGGAACGCGCTGATTCAACATCGAAAATCCCGAACATCATTTTCCGGAGGGCCAGAGATTTTAATCTCGGCCCGGGGAAAACGTCGAATCTTAATTTCTGCGCGCCGATTTTGTCGACGGACGTCCATCGATGTCCGATCGTCATAGAAGAGATCGGAGAGTCGGCTTTGCTCCTCTCTTAAGGATGTTCTGGAGGTATATACGTTCAGAAATTCTTGGAACGTTAACAAAACATAGTTTTTACTATATTAAAGCAATTATCAAAGTTTGGGTTCGATTCATTTCATCGTTTAAAAATTATAGCAATTTGAAGTTTGCATATTGTAACACATCTTCTTATGGAGGATTCATGAAATTCCACTTCAAATCCTATTTAAACCTTGAAAAAACGTTGCCAGAAACTTCAATTTTTTTCTATATATAGTAAACACTATGTAATTAATTAATATACAAAATTTATTAATGTTCACTGAACAGTTAAAAAAAAAACATTATGAACTACTACAAAATGTCATCAGAACATAATTTTATACAAATTTCAGATGTTTATTAGTAATTATAAATATAGCTTTCTGAAGTATTTTTGTTTTATTTCAATATTTATTTTTGACTTTTTATTATGTAATTGTCTATATTCAACATCGCCAATTTATTTTCTTCAAGTTGAAATCAGAGGGTACAGTCATTCAGAAAAGTCACTTAGAATCTTTTCTAATATTAAGGAAACTTGATTAAAAAGCCAGTATGAGAAGCAATTCACTAATTAAACAAAAGCTTTCGGAATTAAGCTATATTTTTAGTACAAAATATACATGATAAATAGCCTTAATTGCCAATATATTGACGAATTTCGAATTTTATATACTTTTGTCTCCGATTGTACCTCCAAAACATCCTTAAAGTTTAGCAATCATTAATTAAATCCTAACATGTTTCAAGATTACTATTCAAATATAGTAATTCTACTTAAATATGCAATAAATATTGCTAAAATTTTGTGACTTCGTTTTCCTCAATATTATTCATTTAATTAGGAAATTAGTCAATTCAGGATCTTTAATTTGTCATAATTATATATATGTATAAAAATTGCATGTTTTGTCGATGATTTTCTTATATAAAATCCGCAATCCTTTAATTGTCAACCGAATATTATGCATTTAATTAGGAAATTAGTCAATTTAGAATCTTTAATTTGTCATAATTATAGTATACATAAAAATTGCAGGTTTTGTCGATGAACTTCTTATATAAAATCCGCAGTCACTTAATTGTCAAGCCAATATTATGCATTTAATTAGAAAATTAGTCAATTCAGGATCTTTAATTTGTCATAATTATACATATAAAAATTGCGAGTATGGTCGATGAATTTTGTTATATAAAATCTGCAATCATTTACTTGGCAAGCCAATATTATGCATTTAATTAGAAAATTAGTCAATTCAGAATCTTTAATTTGTAATAATTATACATATAAAAATTGAGAGTTTTGTCAGAAATAATTATATATATAAAAATTGAGAGTTTTGTCGATGAATTTTGTTATATAAAATCCATAAATTATATAAAATGTAGGAAATTGACCCTTCAGGAACACCCTCCAATCTTTTGGTTCACAATTCGTTGCGTGCTCGGTCACGCACACAGCCGTGCAGATTACGGAGGCCCGGTGTACACCAGGGCAGGGCAAATATGAAAGCGAGAGTCACTCGACTGTTACTCCATCCACGTTCCTCTGAACTTGACCCACTCTTTGCCTCTCGCGGGCCGTTTCGTTCTCCGTCGTCGGCGCGAGAGAGCAAAACGGTCCCTCTTCCTCTCTCCTCCGCGACACGGGAGGAGGAGGTGGAGGAGGAGGCCTTCGGAGTTCTACCTGCGGCCGACGGGTAGGAGTAACGTCACGAAATATTCGTGCAGCTGTCTTTAACCGGGTCAAGTTCGTCCCGTTCCCCACGGACGCGGAACTGATAACGAGCTCTTCTCCGCGATCGGTTCTTCACAGCCCGTATATATACATGTATATTCCTGTTTCGTTCGTTTCCTTCGCTTCCGTTCATCGCCGACGAGATAACGACGTTTCATTGTCTCTATTCGTTTAGGAATTGAACGACGCTGAATTACGGAAATGTGAAACGAATCGAGCGAATCATCGGATTTAGAGGCTAGAGGGTTACGGCATTGAACGACGACGGCTAAATATTTGACCGGTTTTATCTCGTGGCATTCGTAACCGACTGTACGTCGTTACGCGTGCTGAGGTCGAAGTCCCTGACGGTCCCCGACCGATCTCTGCTCCCGCGGAGTCACTGGCACCGCGAGGTCGACGAAAACGAAATCCAGTTCGATGCACTTGAGACGCGGCCTTCGCAGCTCCACGAGCCGCGATCTCTAATCGCTTATTCTGCGGCTATTTTTACCCGCGAATCGAATTCCAGACACCTTCGGAGACCGAGACTCTCTTTGGGAGAGAGGTGGTCGACCGAAACTACGGCGAAACGTCGTCGTCGTCGTCGCCGCGTCGGGAATCGAATTCTGGGAGCCGAGAACCCGGCGGACTATCAATGGTGCGCGGAATGTTGCAAATCGAATTGCGTCCGGCGAAGCACCGGGTAAAACTTGTCCAACCAGCCAATCAACGGTCGATTCAACGGGAAAGAAAATCGAATTGAATCGCTGCTGACGGCGGAACGACGTCCCGTAACGTCGCTCCTGAGGTATCAAACTCGATATTAATCCGTTTTATAATTGACACTTTTCAGTCTCGCCGTTCCGAAGAATTATATCAAACGGAACCCTGGGAATTGTTCCAGCCTACTAATTGCGTTACGTACACATCCGTTCGGTTCCATCGGCGTCCTGGGTAAACGGAGAACGTATTATCGTCTAATTATAAGTTCCCATTAACTTTGGGAGAAGTATATGAGAGCGAGAACGCTGCCAGAGTTCGAGTTTCCGAAATAATAAGGCATCCCGTCTCGTCTCTCCGTTAGTAAAATTCATTCAACGAGCGTTGTCTTTTAAGGTAGTTCTACACCAAAACGACTTAACGATTAGAAAAATCTGAAATTTAGCGTATGAGTAGGTTTTAGTTAAATAATGACTCAGTTAAATTTTGGTGAACTTTTAGAGCTTAAGAAAAAAGTAATAAAGATTTCAATTCAAATCGTTTTTCGCAAATATCTAAGTTCCTATTGGTCGGACGACGTATATACATCAGATCGAAATTGTAGATCGATAAATTCTCTACAACAATCGTTCTTGACATTTTTTGCCTGCGAGCGACTGTTTTCAAAATAACACGCGGTAAAACTTTGGATAAACTGAAGTTTCCAAAAACATTACGTATGCGGCTTGCCTTCGAAAGCTTCAACTTTTGCCGCGTGTTAGTTTGAAAACAGTTGCTCGCAGGCAAAAAACGTCAAGAATAATTGTTGAAGAGAATTTATCAATCTATAATTTCGATCTGATGCATATTCGTCGTCAGACCAATAGAAACTTAGATATTTACAAAAAACGATTTAAATTAAAATCTTTCTAACTTTCTTATCAAGCACTAAAAGTTCACCAAAATTTAGCTGAGTCATTATTTAACTAAAACCTACTCATACGCTAAATTTCATATTTTTCTAATCGTTAAGTCGTTTTGCTATAGAACTACCTTAAGATATTGGAAAAGGAAGTCGAAGATGAAACATCATTTACACAACTACTGTATATCAATTTTTTCAAATAATATTATTGCAATTATTGTATACCTAATTATCATTTTCCATTGTTCACTTTTCGTTCGACTACTTCAAAACGTTCCCTAAACCACCGAAGATAGAGTAGAAATATATACCACAGTCGAAAAGTTTCACCGTCCCCTAGATCATTGGATAGATCTAGCAAACGAATAAGCATCTGATTTTTCGTTCTACCGCTCAGCGAACGTAGAATCAGCCATATACGCGTTTTCATAGCACAGGGCCGTTAAGGGATAGAAAGGGAGTAAAAGAAAGAGAGTGGCTGACGTACTTACCCTTGCTCCTATCCGGAAGACGAAGAAGGCGAACGGCGAAAGTGAGACAAGCAGATTGAGAGAAAAGAAAGAAAGATAGATAGACAGAATGTGCACGCGGTTACCACAGGTTGAAAAGAGACGAAAAAGAGAGAGAGAGGGAGAATGGAGAGATACCCGGAGCCGTAGAGAGCGAGAAAGAGAGCGAGAAAGAGAGCGAGAAAGAGAGCGAGAAAGAGAGAGAGAGAGAGAGAGAAAGGGATGCAGGGTGGCTCTGTTCGGGGGTCGACCGGTTGCCATGGGGATGGTAGTAAAGCAGGGTAAGGGAAGGGAGGGCCGGTCGATGCAAACGCACACCATAAAGTTTTATGGCTCTCCAGAACTGTACCTCTCCGTCGTTGCGTCTGCTCTGGGTCGGCGACTCTCTTCTTTCGTTTCGAGAAATTCCATGGCTACTACACACGCTGGATCGAAAGGAATTTTTGCCCGCTCCGAAAAGCGGATAATGGAAGGAAAAGGAAACAATTCTCGGTTATGAGATCATTCCCGAGACGCGCGGTCCGTTCCACGAGAGAATCAATTAGAATAGGAAATCACACGGAGCACGATATGAGTTCCTTTTGAAACCATGTGTCCAGAAGATTTCTTTGTTTTCTTCTTAAATACCGTCGTTTCGATGAGCGACAGTAGCTTTGTAGAAAAGCGAATAGCAGAGGGAGAGGAATGCAGAATAAACGTGGGCCGACGATATTTTTCCGTGCTCGTAAAGCAAACGTGACGCGGAAAGATTATCGACATTACTCGATTAAACGCTGCACGCCTCGAACCTTATGAGAGATATTCCAGGCTTGGTGAAAAGAACGTTCAATGTTAATCATCCGCGATTCATCCTGCGATGCGAATCATTTTAATTAATTGAGCGGAAATTCACGAACGTCCGAGCGGAGCTGATCCAGGGCCGGGCCGCCGTGCGTTGTTAACGAGCAAAATCGATTCCCGCTCGATAACTCCGTGCCGACAGAGTCGTCCGCTCGACACCAGGGGAAGTTCTGTTAATGAAAAAAAAAAGAGGAGACAGGGAGAGAACGCGAAGGGGTCGACACGGAGATTTTTAGAAACGAACTTACTAACGAACGAGCCTCTCTCTCTCTCTCTTTCTCTCTGTATTTCTGCCTTGTTACTTTTCGCGTTGCAATTATTTCACCCGTGCTTTTGACTTTCAAACCTGTTTATACATTATACATCGATCGGCTAAACCTGGGATTAATCCCCTACGAGCAAATATGTCTACGAGCTAAAATGCCACTTATGCATTACGTTGGTGCATGTTAAATGACGTTTTATTTCTTAAGCTTTAATTCTCCACTCAAAAGAGATGTTATCTTTTGATGAATTATGTTATAAGTTGTTTATAGAATAATTCGCTGTGTTAGCACAAGTGCAATATACTATAGTAAAGACATTAAAATTTATTATAAAAACATAGAAGAAAAATGTTGCGAATCTGTTTAACACGTTTAGGTGTTTAATTTAAATGACTATTACAGCTTTCTTTAGTTAACAAATCCATTCTTATGCACAATCAAACGTTTTCCTCCGGTTCTTGTATCAACGAGAAATCGTACGTATTCGAGACACCGGAACGTATTTTTTATGACGGGTCGTAAAAGGACTAGATAAATTCCTGCATACAGTGGAAACGGGTACGTGAGATAGGATATCGGCCGTGGCCGATGACGAACGCGGCACCGGGATTACCGTGGCAATAAAAATGGACGGG
>SMSR01015982.1:30190-41175 GCA_019453355.1 Ceratina japonica | reverse complement strand
AGGGGGGTCCGATCATTTTCCACTCGCCCGAACGCTTTAATAGACAATGAACAAGGTGGACGATTTCTTCTCAAGGACGTGAATCTTTCCCGAATTTGGATTCGCTAAAATATCGACGTATTTGAGGGAAAGGCACTATTCACGGAAATTCTCTCGGAATTGAAAAGGCCAGATTTGACATATTCAGGTTCTCGGATACTATGGATATACGTAACGGACGGTTTGAATTCGAATTCGTAAGAGTAACGATGAACAGCTGACTGGTGAACGGTCAGGACTCGGACAAAGACGGAGTCTCGGAGGAGGCGCGCGGAGAGAAATCGCGAAGAATGGAATTTGAAAATTCGAGACCAAACCCTTTGGCCGGCGCGACGACGACGGTCCGAGCAGCTGGCAGCATATGTTTCCGAGGGAGGGAAGAAAGGAACGAGACGTCGCGTCGCGAAGGACAGCCCGGTTGCTCTTTCCTTTCCGTGGTTAACGCTATCGCGGTAACGTACACCGATCGGTATCTTTTCAGGCGCCGGGGGAAACTCCGCTCCAAGTGTATCTTTCTTCAATTAGTCACCGATTTTCAATGAAACGCAAGATTGAACGGAACTCATTTCAAAAGATGTTTGTCCATTTGTATCGTATTCTTGTATCGTAGCATACGTACCAGATACATCGATGTTTATTTATTTATTTATTTATTTCACGGGTCAGTTGGTCCTTTACAAGTGCAGTGAGAATAAAAAAGCAGATAAAAGAAAAAAGGAAAAAAAATAGTGAAAGATTTACATAATTAGAAATAAAAAAACGGCTATAAGAATAACAGAAGTATCATGCGATAAGGAGTTTATAAATTATGCATTAAGGAGATTCATCCGGTTAAGGAATTAACAGATAGATCTTAAAAAAAAAATTTGATAATCTAGTAACAGTATACCAGGATACCTGAAAAAATTTGTAAGTTATTTGGATACCTTAATGATGAGATATTAATATAAATATTTTTTACAATTTTACATGTAGTCATATGGAAAAGAGTGATTTTCCAGACTTTTATCGCTAATTTATTAGGTATTTACAGACAGTTTTGAATGAAACTTATCTCATATTAAAGAGAAACATTTAACGAATATTTTAATTGCAAATTTAGGTAGATTGGGTGACTATGAATCGAGAAATATATAAACACAACAAACGAAATGTGCATCTTTCAGCAGTAGATAACCTCCGTTATTAACATGTACACTAGTCAAGCAAGCTTCCCTTTTCTATAACTTGAATTTGAATTGCTATGTACCATATGAACGTCCTTAAGAAACATGTATGAAGCTTTTTCCTTATGACATAGCTGGAAACATAGAAAATGTCAAACAAGTGACTGAATCTATTGGCTTTAGAAATAACCCTGTTAACTACACTGGAATGACCAAAGCGAGAAGTGAATCTCTCAGAACAGTAGGTTTTATTAGATCTGATGTTACGAGAGGAGGCATAGAGTTTAGTTTGTTCAAGGAGAGCAGAAGAATCTTTGTGATTTAATAAATTAGAAAGGAAAATTAATTCAGAGATTGTTCTTCTGTTATCCAGGGTAGTTATCCCAAATTTCATCATGATAGTAGTATAATCATGGTCTAGGTAGTGCATGGGACAATCAGTAAGATGAGAAAGATGACGAAGGAATGTTGAATTTTACGACGTATTGCACAATACGTATACTATACATATTATTTATTTTGTCTCGAAAATCTGCGTAAAAAAAAACTATACTCTAAATATTATCTCTATCTATTCTACGTATGTCTCATTTTGCTATATTTAAAGGGCGATAATGAATAAATATTTGGAAATGTCCTATGGAATGTAACATAACGTTTGCTGATACGATACGAAAGTATGGTGCAAGTGGATACGGCCTGAACAGTCTCCGTCGTCGCATATTATCGATAAGCATCTCCGGATGCTGTTATCAATCGGCGAGAAAAATAACAGAAGAAAGGAATGAGCCTTGAGAGATGAAGGGGGACCGCGGGCGGAACAAAGCAGGACGTGTTCGTAATCACCTGTGCACTCAGGTACCCCGTGGCGCGAGTAAGAAAACAAAGCTGGCTTTCCACGTGCACGTATACCACCGACGAAGACGAAAACAAACAGAATCCCGCGTAAGTGCACCTTTACACGGGAATTCGATACGCTTGAACATGTTGGCTCATCTGCCCTCACGAGGCGCGTGGACCCATCCGGAAAACTGAGCTAGCTCGTGCTCGATCTTTTGAATTCTTTTCGTTTTTCCTTAAATTCTCGCTCGGAATCCCTTTCCCGTAAGATTTACCCGCCCAATCTATCCGGTTTCGGCGAAAATCCGCCCCTCCGTTTGTGTCTCCGTCAGGAATCGGCTGTCTCCAGTCAACGTAGACAAGAAACGTCGCGTTTGTGTAATCGCGTCTGTCCTAGAGGATAAGTGATGAAGGGGGTGGCCAGGCCAGCTGCTCTACATAGATGCAGATGTTCTCGAAATTTCGGGTTTTTCTGTAAACGGCACGCGCTAAGAAATACGAACTAAGCAGACGTTTCGCTTCGCTTCCATGTTTTTGAGATCGCTGCGAACAGTATCGGCAGAGATCACTTTTACCGGGACGACAGTTGAGAACTGGATCGAGTGATAGAGGTTTAATGCTAGGTTTGCCAGTTTCGGGTCTTGTATAATTCCATTCGACGGGAACGATCCGAAGTAATTGAACTAGTTTAACGTGCGTGCAACCGAGAAGAGGAGGCGTTCAACACAGGATGTACCTCTCCATTTTGTAACCTCGTGCGTTGTTTCGTCCCGGAACAACCACGAACGTTGGTTGCCCGAGCTCACTCATAAAATTCAAAATTTAATTTGAATTTTATTATTTCAATTGCCGAAACGACTGGCAAGTTGACGAACGAAAAATCGCCTTAACGCTCGTATTGATAGCGCTTTCGATTCGATTTAATGCCCGAAACGATTGGCTTATTAGGATTACAGTAGCCTTCGATCTCGATCGGTGCCCGAAACGATTGGCACCTTTTGGATCTCGATCGCTGCCCGACACGATTGGCAAGCCTATGACTGTAATCCTTTCGAAATTCGATGGTTGCCCGAAACGATGGCAACGTTTTACGAACGTAAGTCTTTTCTTTCGACAGATGCCCGAACGACGGCACAGATCCGAACTCGAACACTCGTACGAACGTAATGAATGAGTGTCGCCGGAAAGCTGCTGCAACTACCCGAGGAAATNGTCTCAATTTCGCGTTTTTCTTAAGTGCAAACCGTCCAGGGTGGACGAGGAGCTACGATTTATTTGCGGTGGCGCCGTTTGCGATCGCAATTAAGATGCAACAATGAAACGGAACACGTTCGGGGAGACCTTTTTCCGGGGGACGAAAGAGAGCAGCGTTCGAGATACGAACAGTGAATTGGGGGAGGAAGGCGTGACCGAGAGAGTTTTTCGAGTCCTTGCCACGATCCAGCTGCTCCTAGGTACCCACCTTCGCCGTTGCCCTCTCGAAACCACCTCCGCTCGATAGCTCGCTGAGATAGACCGAATAACCGGCAGATCTTCCAAAGAGACGGCCAGGAGGGGGTGGAACAGCTGTTCGCGCCGCTTAGAAACAGGCCGCCCGAACGCATCCCCGTGCAGGCTTTTGCCATTTAACATTTTCTCGCAAGTTCCTTACGAAACGATGAGAGTGAAATGGTTCTTAACTCTGTAATCTCGGAAGATAACTCAATTCATTGTCTCGTAAAAAGTAATGACTCTCAAACGTCGAAATTCATTTCCCAACGATATAAATTACGGGGAACATATATATTTTTTTTTTTTATGGATTGTAAACACTCATTGACCCATTTAACGCGCAGCTGTTCCAACCGACCGCGTCACGATTTAAGTACGTGAAATTTACGAAACGAAGTATCGTTTTGAAAGTCACCGCGCCGCGCGCCTGTCGGGGTTGCTTTTTAAAGGAGCGTGCGGTTGCGTTAGCGGTTGTGACTCGTGGGTGGATGAAAGGAGATGAAGAAAAAAAGGAAACGGGAGGGAGGGTACCTCGGGCCAGGAAACGCGTGGATCGCCAGATGCCGAGGGTAATTAAATCGCCGCAAACAGGAGCAGAACCTTTCACATTTCTTGACGGATGGCAGCCCTCGAGGCAGAGCTACTCTCCGAGAACCAGATCCTGCGTACCGGCACGCGAACGGTGGAAGAACGGAAATTCGTGTCCGTTAACCGACTCCCATCTCCAGTGGAAATTATCATCTTTCTTCCTTCGTTTTTTCGTCTCGTTCCTCGGTCAAATCGCTGCCGCGCTTCCGTTGATCTGATATCGCGTGATTCCTCGGGTCCAATGGAAAGCAGGAAGGACACATCCGTTCGCCAGGACGGAAAGTAAACGTTGCGCACGTCGATACGAGATCAAAGTCGACCGATCATCTTTTTAGCGAAACGTAACGATTCGTTTCACTGATCGTGACGCTACGAACGTTCAACTTAAATCTGTTCGCGCGTGCCAGAATTTACGGACTTCGTTAGCCCGGCGATGAAGGAGATAAGCTTGAATCGGAAACGAATCTCGAGGTGGCTTGGGAACAAGGCTCCCGCCAATTTCTTAAAGCGTGCTCGGGGCGGTGTAACGGCCGTTGGTCCGAGATGCCTCGAAAGCGGCAGGTGCAACTCGGGCCAAACTTCATTAAACACAATCCCATCTGCGCCCTCATACTTCCAAAACGTCTTGCGGCCGGTGCTGCTGCGTGTCCTAAGACGAAGAGAGAAGAGGAAGAACAGGAAGCCCGTGAGAGTTACGAAACCGTCGGTTAACGCATTTCGCGTCTCCTGTTTTTAAACGCCACACGTCGAACGTTACGAACGATTTTTTCGATCTAATGTCCCTTCGGTGAATGTAAATCGACACCTTTTGCGTCGACGGACAAATCCGTTTAGGCCACGGAGTCACGGGAACCGGATATTCCATTCTACAGCTTCTGTCGGAAAGTTTCTCTCCTTGTCAAGAGACCGAAGAAGGCCGTTTTCGGTTAAACCACGAATCGTTTCTTGGAAGAAGGTCGCAGCCACGTGGCCGAGTCCTGGTGGCACGCGTGCCAGCTTCTTCGGGCCTTGGAGATTTATTGATATTGGGATCCTGTCTGCCGGCGAGGAACCGACCAGGATCACGAATCCAAATTAGACCATTATCGACGCAACCGATCCTCGCCAACAGGCTTATGGATACCAGTCGGAGCTGCCTCAGTAATGATTAGACTCCTTGCAATTATCCCCATTATATCAAAGTGTTATCGAAGAGGATGCCAATTTTTTATTCACTCAGACAAATTCATAATTTGACAATTGACATCAGAGATCAAAGTTTTTTTACTTAAGGTAGTTCTACAGCAAAACGACTTAACGATTAGAAAAATATGAAATTTAGCGTATGAGTAGGTTTTAGTTAAATAATGACTCAGCTAAATTTTGGTGAACTTTTAGTGCTTGATAAGAAAGTTAGAAAGATTGTAAGTTAAATCGTTTTTTGTAAATATCTAAGTTTCTATTGGTCTGACGACGAATATCCATCAGATCGAAATTATAGATTGATAAATTCTCTTCAACAATTATTCTTGACGTTTTTTGCCTGCGAGCAACTGTTTTCAAACTAACACGCGGCAAAAGTTGAAGCTTTCGAAGGCAAGCCGCACACGTAATGTTTTTGGAAACTTCAGTTTATCCAAAGTTTTACCGCGTGTTATTTTGAAAACAGTCGGTCGCAGGCAAAAACTGTCAAGAACGATTGTTGTAGAGAATTTATCCGTCTACAATTTCGATCTGATGTATATACGTCGTCCAACCAATAGGAACTTAGATATTTGCGAAAAACGATTTGAATTGAAATCTTTATTACTTTTTTCTTAAGCTCTAAAAGTTCACCAAAATTTAACTGAATCATTATTTAACTAAAACCTACTCATAGGCTAAATTTCAGATTTTTCTAATCGTTAAGTCGTTTTGGTGTAGAACTACCTTAAGCAGGTACATCTGGTACATAATCTGGTACATAACACAAATCTGGTATATAACAAGTCAAATGCAAGTTATAGAAAAGGGAAGCTTGCTTGACTAGTGTACATATTAATAACGGAGGTTATCTACTGCTGAAAGATGCACATTTCGTTTGTTGTGTTTATATATTTCTCGATCCATAGTCACCCAATCTACCTAAATTTGCAATTAAAATATTCGTTAAATGTTTCTCTTTAATATGACATAAGTTTCATTCAAAACTGTCTGTAAATACCTAATAAATTAGCGATAAAAGTCTGGGAAATCACTCTTTTCCATATGACTACATGTAAAATTGTAAAAAATATTTATATTAATATCTCATCATTAAGGTATCCAAATGACTTACAAATTTTTTTCAGGTATCCTGATATACTGTTACTAGACTATCAAATTTTTTTTGTTAAGATCTATCTGTTAATTCCTTAACCGGATGAACCTCCTTAAAGAACATTCGTTCTGTTTTTAATGTTTTCTATATTTTTGTAATATAATACGATACGTGTATATCCCTATACATGAGCAATGTTTGTTTTCTACATTGGCAGCCTCGGTGGATTTGGCGTTGGTAACTGAAGCATGCACCATACGTTCTGTGCACCGTGCGTCAATACAGCCGCGGTGAAAGGGACACTTGCCAAACGGTGCAAAAGAAAAACTGTCTCTCCCTATTTTCCCATGAACTTGCCGTCTTAGCAAAAGGTGGTGCGTTTATACGGGGTGGTTCCCGGGGCTTACGAGGTCCACGGGACATCGTAAAAGGGAGCCCGGTTGCGTGGAACGAGGTGCATAATAGCGTCCCCGGGACCTTTAAACTTTAAAGAGGCAACCCCCGAACAGCTGACGCGTTCTAAGGTGGGCCAGGTCTCCTGTCTCAATAAATTCTGAACATCTTGAAAAAAGATTTTCACCTTTCCCAAAATGAAAGGCGCCTTCGGAGATACGGTTGGGGGGAAAGGCGGGAAAACGTGCAGACGATCATTCCGATTGGAAAGTTAGGCCACCTTTCCTTAATACAATATTCACAGAAAGTTAGTTTTTTTTTTTACATTTGTTATAGATTTTGTAATGGGCGCGAATGGAAAGAGTGGATGACATATGCGAGAGTGTGAAGGATGATAGGAGGAGAGAGAGAGGGATATAAAAGGGAATGAGCGACTGATTGTGAGAGTGTGCGTTAGTTAGTTAGTCAGTGAAACTGGAGAAATTGGCAAGNGTGAGTGACTGATTGTGAGAGTGTGCATTAGTTAGTTAGTCAGTGAAACTGGAGAAATTGGCAAGAGAGCGAGTAGAGATCGGGAAATTCAACGATAATATACATATATGTACTTTTATATATTAAATTACACTAATTACCGTTTCGTAATAAAATTTATAATAAAATCTTTAATACATTTAGTATTATCTGCTTATACGAATCCGTAAGTCGCGTTATTCTTCAAAGGAAAGTTAGGTTCTCTTAGATACCTGGATGACATTGCAAACCATCGAATATTTAAACAATGCACCCGATATTATTTACGAGTTCCGAGAAGGATTTACAGTCTTCCCTAACTGAATTTCATGGAACAAGGCATAAAACGAACGCGGTAAGAAGGAAACAACAATTATCTCCGCGCGGGTCGGTGATCGATGGTCCGAGACTAATTGTGGGAAACCGGAAATACGATCGTCAATACTTTCACAAAAGTGCACTGCTTCAATATGACTGCTGACTAGTCACGCTTGACATTTCTTATTTATGAATTTTACATTTGATAAAAATCAGTGAATACATGCATTCTGAAAGAATACTATATTATATTGACTAATTTCATACGTCATTTTTAGTTAAATGTACATACGGTGGAAACGGAATTAAATGAAGTTCGGAGTGGAAGGGATTAATTATGTAAAACGTTTCTCTCTGCAACGACCGCTCGATTCCCACGAATAACGGGAATTGTTGTACGCATAGTTGCGTTTCGTGATCGTAAATATTCTCGCCGATGCGATTAACGCCGATTACCGTGGATTTTATTGCCGCATCTGTTGTACACGATACGATGCCCAGGTGCTAAATAGGGGTAGTATTCAGCGTTTGGTACTATTTCATATGAATTGCTATGAAATATTTTCCTCTTCCGGCCTCTCAGTTTCGTTCTGGAAAATAGATTCTTGACGAATAAAGTTTTCCATCGACTATTCGCTAATTCTTGCCGTTAACTCCACAAAGATATCGTCCGATTAATCGAGACTGCAATGGATATCGTTTTACATTAATTAAATGAAACAATCAGCTCGTTCCTTATTCAAATAAACTTGCATCGGGATCGATTTCCGGTTCACACGACGGTATCGCATGACGAAGTTTGGCGAGTAAACGAGGGTGGGCGTAACCGTGACGGAGGGATGTCCGAAGCGTCGAATTGTTTCCTAAGCGGGATAATTAATGAACGCACGCTTTTTTTCCCAGCGTTGTGCGTATTGATTCCTGATCATTTAAACCATAAAACTGAAAAGAGAATAGGAACTTTACACTTTATTTATGGAAATTGCTGTATGATGTATCTGAATTTTGATGGGTGTATCTTTTAGAGAAGAAACAGAAAAGTGTAAACAAACTGAAAATGTATTCGTTTGATATACAACCGCAGCGACGTTACATCATTTTATCGATAACTGCGATTCGTATTGATTCGTCTTTTACACATTATGACTAAGAATATAATTAATCCAAGAGCAGCTAGTCCTCCTATCACGCCACCCGCTATTGCTCCGGCGTATGACGCTTCTTCTGGTTCTTCACCGTGACAATTGTTCACTGGAAAAGACATGCGTGTATTTTTAGTACGTCGGCGAGACAGGAGTTAACATTATCATCATCGCATTTACCTTCTATTTTCTGAAGACTCTTCTCCGTATTGAACGCGATCAGAGCAGTGTCGCTGATCTTTATCTTCGTTGAATTTGCTTCAATTGTGANTCTTATTCAAATAAACTTGCATCGGGATCGATTTCCGGTTCACACGACGGTATCGCATGACGAAGTTCGGCGAGTAAACGAGGGTGGGCGTAACCGTGACGGAGGGGTGTCCGAAGCGTCGAATTGTTTCCTAAGCGGGATAATTAATGAACGCACGCTTTCCCAGCGTTGTGCGTATTGATTGCTGATCATTTAAACCGTAAAACTGAAAAGAGAATAGGAACTTTACACTTTATTTATGAAAATTACTGTATGATGTATCTGAATTTTGATGGGTGTATCTTTTAGAGAAGAAACGGAAAAGTGTAAACAAACTGAAAATTTATTCGTTTGATATACAACCGCAGCGACGTTACATCATTTTATCGATAACTGCGGTTCGTATTGATTCGTCTTTTACACATTATGACTAAGAATATGCTTAATCCAAGAGCAGCTAGTCCTCCTATCACGCCACCCGCTATTGCTCCGGCGTATGACGCTTCTTCTGGATCTTCACCGTGACAATTGTTCACTGGAAAAGACATACGTGTATTCTTAATACGTCGGCGAGACAGGAGTTAACATTATCTTCATCGCATTTACCTTCTATTTTCTGAAGATTCTTCTCCGTATTGAACGCGATCAGAGCAGTGTCGCTGATTTTTATCTTCGTTGAATTTGCTTCAATTGTGACCTCGTCATTACATTTGTACAAATGGTTTAGAGGCGTAGAAAATATGTGAAGATCCGACTTGGAAGCAGTAGGACACGCTAATTCGTAATTATGTAAAGATTATTATTATTATTCAGCTACAATAATCAATAGACTGCGGATTTTTGTGCAAAATAAAATGTTTATGGTATTAGTTAAAGAATATGTTTTAAATAACAGATTCTTTTATCATTTAATTATTGCAAAGTACGTTCTGTTTTTAATATTTTCTATATTTTTGTATATTGTATGCAGTGTTTACATCTTTTCACACGTTTTCAATTTTCTTATAAATTCATAAAGTTCGCAGTCTAATAAAGCTATGGAATTACTGGGAAACTGCTTTACTTACGAATAGCATCGGAGAATTTGTTTCCATTTAATGGTACATTGATGCAAATTCCATCGAGGAAATATTCGCTTTCAGTTTTGTTGAAAGTGAGCGTAATTGAGTTCTGTGTATTTTGCGCGTACGTAGTCGCTCCCGGCCATGTCAATATCATCGTCGAGGATTCGCAGTCACCCGTTACCGTCGCATTTTCTGGCACCAAAATAGTGTTTTCTTCCTTCTAATCAGAACAACACACGAAAATACGATTTGTATCAATCAACTTCATTTTCTTTAACTTGCAATTGTGCATTTTATGTTCGCGTGAAAATTCATGTTCTTACATTTTTTTTGAAACTTACAACAAATTTTAAATCAAGTGTTTCGTATGTGTGCTCGAAGACTTGAGTTTTGATTCGGAATTGTTTAACTAAGAATTAGAATTATTTAATAAGCTTAATTGGAAGAAGTTTGATTGAATTTTAATTCTTAATTAAAAAATACTCCTGATATTTAGAGGGTCATTAACCCCTTCCCGTACCATTTAGCTCGGGAAACTTCGAGCCTTGTCCATTCTTAAGGAGGTTCAGTTTTAAAATTACGAAAAATCTAAAATTTAGCGTATGAGTAGATTTTGGTTAAATAATGACTGTGTTAAATTTTGGTGAACTTTCATGGGATGAGAGAAAAGTTCTGAAGATTTCAATTTAAATTGTTTTTCGCAAATATCTAAGTTCCTATTGGTCGGACGATATATATGTATCTGATCGAAATCATAGATTGATAAATTCTCTACAACATTCATTCTTGGTATTTTTTTCTTGTGGACAACGGTTTTCAAAATAACACGCGGTAAAAACTTGAAGTTTTCGGAAGAATGATGTACGCGGCTTGGTTCGAAAACTTAAAATTTTGTCGCGTGTTATT
>SMSR01015982.1:0-29657 GCA_019453355.1 Ceratina japonica | reverse complement strand
ATAACACGCGGTAAAAACTTGAAGTTTTCGGAAGAATGATGTACGCGGCTTGGTTCGAAAACTTAAAATTTTGTCGCGTGTTATTTTGAAAACCGTTATTCGCAGGAAAAAAATACCAAGAATGATTGTTGTAGAGAATTTATCAATCTATAATTTCGATCCTATGCATATAGTATATCGTCCGACGAATAGAAACTTAGATATTTGCGATAAACAATTTAAATTGAAATCTTCAGAACTTTTCTCTCATCCCATGAAAGTTCACCAAAATTTAACAGAGTCATTATTTAACCAATATCTACTCATACGCTAAATTTTAGATTTTTCGTAATTTTAAAACTGTTACCGGTAGAACCTCCTTAAGTCCGTTTTTTATACGTACAACAAACTTTGCACATTCTCGGTGGACATGAGATTACAACCACGAGTCAGACTTGTGATATCCACGTTTGCTATAAAATTTTGATTACGAGTTCTACTCATGATATTTATATTTAGTACAAAATTATAATCACGTGTCAGACTCGTTAAAGTACAGCAAGGGGTTAATTGTTATTGCCAAGTAAAAAATCTGCAACCTCGAACTGAAGTCGAACAACCTGAGATTAGTTTGTTGATGTAATAGTGGTACGTACCTTGCCATCTTTTTCGGAAGGTATTGTCACAGACACTTTCATGTTTGCTGCGATACACGCTTTGGTCGAGTTCTTCTTATCAGTGACTACGTATTTGTAATCGTTAAAGGAAGGATCTAAACCAGGCGGCGGCGACGACGTTGGCGAAGACGTCGTTGGCGCAGACGTCGTTGGCGCAGACGTACTACTGCCTGGTGATATAGTGCACTCCGTTACTGAAAAAAAAAAAAAAAGAAATAACTTCGTGTTTCAAGTACTTCGTTATTTCGTTCGTTCATTAGTTCGTAAATTCACCCTTTTTCGAGGAAAGATCCTTCGCAGTGTTGAACGCGATGAAGAAAACATCCTTTATGTGTAAAGTAATGTTGTCGAAATTTACCGTTTCTTCCTGGTTCTTACATTTGTAGTATCCGTCTTTTGCATCCGCTTTAAACGCTGAGTAACTATTTGCCTCCGTCCTACCTTTTACTTCCGTATTCGGATCTGTAATTAGGAAATAATTGTACGAAACGCGAACGGATCTTGGAAGTCTTGTGTTATCACCGAACGTACATTTGGCATCTGGAAAGTTATTTTCATCCAAATAAATTTTAGCATGTATTTCGTACACGTAGAAGGAAGTTGCGCCTCGATAAATAACGAATGTGATATTGTTCGCCGAGTTAGGCTGCGCCCCCCAAGTTATCCTCATTGCAGAAGTTTTACTATCACATTTACCGGTCACATTCACTGTGGATCCAACTGGAACATCTATCTGTTTATTCGCTTCCTGGAACAAAAATAATATTATTAATATTGAAACGGAGATCTGTATTTTATTTAAGACGTGATCTTACTTTTCCCTCTTTCGTTTCGTATTTTACGCTTATGCCAATTGCCATGTCTGCTAAGATGCAAGGTATTCCCGTGTTCTTGTCATGTACGATGTACTTGAAATCATCGAAACTACTTGTCTTACAATCGGTAACTAAAAATTTATCGTTTTACGCATCCTGATAATCCTTAAGGTCGGTGACAAATTGTAGGTGAAAATGTTTTTAACTTTTACCTCTTTTCGAATTGAAATCCTTTTGAGCATCGAACGCGACTAGGAGAACATCTTTCATGATTATTTTGACGCCTTTAACGTTTATCGAAGTTTCACCTGCGCAACTATACATTCCATTTTCCGAGGATGCGGCAAATAGGTTTGATTCTCCGTATCCTATTTTGTCCTTTTCAGCTGAAACGTTTGTCAAATATGATGGTAAGGAAGGACAATCGCGTGTATACAGGGTGTACCTTTAACGCGACGCACGATTTTTCAGCCAATTGCAGCGATCTGACAAGAAGATCTGAATTAGAAGAGTTGCAGGTTACGGAGTATACAATAAGTATCAGTGAAAAGATTTCGTTTTTATAACGAAATCGATATCACTTTGGATTTTACAAATATTTAGCTTTTCGTGTGTCGCGTTAAGGGTAACACACAATTGAGATGTGATTACTGTTCTGCGTACCGGAATCCGGAAAGTTTTCTTTATCCAAAATAATGTTATAGTTTATTTGTTTGAGATAAGCTTTCGTCCGTCCTTTTATGAACACAAACTCAACTTCATTTTCAGATGTTGCTTCATTTGTTGGTTTCCATGTTAATCCCATCGTAAAGATGTCCTCTGTGTCACATGTTCCATTTGCTACAGCATAATTTGGAACATTTATGATTTTGTTAGCCTGGAACGTGTTCAAACATGTAAAATTCTATTTATGAAAAGTGTATTGAAATTTGAATCTTCATTCTTACTATCTTCTTATCCGTGGTTCCGTAGGGTATGTTTAAAGAAATTGACATCTTTGCCAAGAAACACGCTTCGCCTTTTTCATTCTTTACAACATAATTGAATGTTTTAGGCTTCTCCTTTCCGTCGCATTTTTCCTCTATAAATTTAGAAACGTCCATAAATACTCTGATTCTGAATAGTATCACATACAATTAATTGATTCGATTTACCCTTGTCATGTGAGTCGCCGTTCTCGTCGTTATTAAATGCGATCAACTTAACATCTTTTATAACTATTTCTGCTTCCCTGACCTTAATTGTGGTCTTTTTATCACACACATGTACTCCTTTTATCAAATCTGCAGTGAATAAACGAAGATCATTTTCCGATGTTGCAATATACCTGACATCTGTATCTAAAATTAAATGTAACGCATTCGTCAGAATATTTACCAACATATTTGTCAGTTATTATATGCATATGTAAGGAATACTAAATGCGCAAAAATACCCGTCTTCTTATCAGGGAAATTCTTATTGTCCAGATAAATGTTTACGTCGACTGAGAAAAGCGAGAAACTAGTATGATCGTTGAGGAATGTAAATCTAATCGTGTTGCTTTTATTCTCTTCCTTTGGTGAATCGGTGTCCTTTGTCGCACTTTCTGGCTGCTTCCAAGTTAAAGTCATTTCTGACAGTATATTCGAACAAGTGCCGGTAACCGTAGCATCAGTCGGAACAGTTAACGGTATGAACTCAGTCTACAAAAAATATTTTGAATGTTAAACTTAATTCTTACTTAGTNAGAAAAGCGAGAAACTAGTATGATCGTTGAGGAATGTAAATCTAATCGTGTTGCTTTTATTCTCTTCCTTTGGTGAATCGGTGTCCTTTGTCGCACTTTCTGGCTGCTTCCAAGTTAAAGTCATTTCTGACAGTATATTCGAACAAGTGCCGGTAACCGTAGCATCAGTCGGAACAGTTAACGGTATGAACTCAGTCTACAAAAAATATTTTGAATGTTAAACTTAATTCTTACTTAGTAATGCACTAAACAAAGCGCAGTGAATCGCCGTCTTGCCTTTTTTTCCTTTTTTTCGTAAGGTACCCGAATGGTAATTGCCATTTTCGCCAAAGTGCATGCCCTCCCTCCATCAATGTAAGTATACGTATACTTCGACGCAGGTTTGTCGCCGCCATTATTGGTGTCATCCAACGGCGCAGCAATATTTGTATGTAGATTTTGGGCTAACGTATTGATCGCGATTCCCGGTTGGCGAAAATCGGGTGGACGACGGCATGACGCTGCAATTGGTTTTATTCATACGATGATAAGATAGCATTATCGGTAGCATTGAACAATACATACTTCACTTAGAATCAAACCACGACTGTACACTTTTCAAAAAACAATTATATTCGTATTCGTTACAAATAATCTTTGTGGTTTCGAAATTTAATGACATTTTCAATGAACATATAAATAAGTGAAAGTCCGCATTTCTGTTTATTAGTATAGACTCACCCGCAAGAATAAAAACGGATAGAAAAGTGAATATCACACGCCACAGGTTCATGATCGCCTCGCACTTCTAAGCACGCTTTATCGCGCCACTAATCTTAACTATTTTCTTGTTAACTCAGTAGTAGTTGTATTCGCTACGGACAAAACTCGAAAATATGAGAGGAGGTGTAAATGATGGCCATCATATATAACAATATCCCTACTCTCAAACAGGCATTATCATTTCGTTGTGATAACGTCAGATAATTCTCAGTATTATGCGATAACTAATTTCGTCGTTTTTACCTAATATCTTTTAGAAGATCTTGATACGGATTGTCTAAACTTCTGACAAAATTGGATATTCGTTAATCTAATTGGCTAGTGAAGTCGGCCTACGTATATATATAGTGGCACTGCAAATCAATCGATATGGTAACCGACTATCTCACTGCAGCCATGAAATCAACAATAAAAGATAACAATCCAGTCTGGCGACATCCAATTTTTACGAAAATCTACTATTTTACGAAAATACTATTTCTTAATACCAATGAAATAATAGCTAGCCGACTGATTTGCTGTATCGCGATATGAATACCTTTGTTATCGATTTCCGAGTTCAACGGTTAACCGTAAAGCCCTCGCTTCGATCTCCGTCAGACTCGTGGGTGGTAGCGATTTCGATGAATAACTCCGCCCTTCCCCGTCTCCTGGAAACGTGGGCGTAAGGAACGAAAGGGAAATCAAGCAGGAGCGTGACAAAAATTGCACAGGATGTGGTTGCACGCGCCTACTGCAATCGACCGCGTATTAAACGCGTGCAACCCTTTTGCCCGTTATTGTTCCTACCAGCTGCCTAATTCTCGGTTTCGCCGCGATTTTTCTGCCTTCTTATCGTGCCGCCAAAGTCACGAGCCTCCAGTTTTAATCGCATCGTAAATTGCGAACAATCAATTTTAATTGATACCTACATCGCCGATTTAAAATTTTTTTAGTCATACATTCACTACCCTACATGATAATAAGAATCGTATAACTGTTTGTTTTCCGTGAACGGTACAACGTCGGGAACGAGATATTGTAATCNTCAAGCAGGAGCGTGACAAAAATTGCACAGGATGTGGTTGCACGCGCCTACTGCAATCGACCGCGTATTAAACGCGTGCAACCCTTTCGCCCGTTATTGTTCCTACCAGCTGCCTAATTCTCGGTTTCGCCGCGATTTTTCTGCCTTCTTATCGTGCCGCCAAAGTCACGAGCCTCTGTCCAGTTTTAATCGTAAATTACGAACAACCAACTTTAATTGATACCTACATCGCCGATTTTAAATTTTTTTAGTCATACATTCACTACCCTAAATGATAATAAGAATCGTATAGCTGTTTGTTTTCCGTCAACGGTACAACGTCGGGAACGAGATATTGTAATCGATTTCTGATATCGAATAACACCAATACAGATTACATATTTGATTGATTCTTTTTAATGTATTGTTATCACATATGAGGAAGGAAGTCAATTAGTCACCACTCCCAAAATGAAGTCATCGTTAAATTTTTCCTTTCTTGTTGCTACTGTGAAACTTCCAGTCCGAAAATAGATGGTAATTTCCGTTCGGAACGATCCACATGTCGGTCGTTTCTGCCGGTCGCTCCTTTCAGAATCGCAGTCCATCTCGTTTGTTAGACGAACGCCGATCCGCGTGGACCTTTCTAACAAGCCGCGCCGGTGTTTGGCCATCGGTAAACGACGGTCCCCGATGAGCGTTCGTGAATAATTCGCCGGAACGATCCCCATTCATTGTGTGCCGACCATAATTTTCGTTCCGGCGATTTTCCAAATTCGCCCAGAAACCAGCGCGTCGCTTTGCGGGGGAGTCAGTTACGCAAACGGACCCCCGAACCGATTCACGGTGTCATTCAACGCAGACCGATCGTCTCGTGCCTTCCTGCAAGCTGCGACCTATAATAATTGCCTCTAACCAGGTCCGAGTTGAAACGGACAAACGGCGCGGTGAATGGCAGGCCGTTGAATCTGTTCCACACGCGAATGTCCTTTCAGTTCGTAGCGGGCGAATGAAGAATCGCGCGTTGTGCGCTTAGAGTGCATTGAACGATATCGATGCGTCTGAAACGATAACGGAAGCTAGCTGCTGCTTATCCGTCATCTCGGGTACAGTTTCAACGATCGTCTCCGCACGATTTCGATCGTATCGATGTTTTCTTTCGATCGATTCGCCATCTGCCGATGACACTCTTCAAGGGTTGCTAACCCCTTCCTGGTCCTTCGCCGGACTTTCACGGACGAGCGGTTGCCCACAATAGGTGAGCGAACAAAAGGGGATGAACGGATATGGCGATTGTTCAACGCGTGACACGAATTTCCTGTATCGACGAGCCCTACAACTATCGTTAGTCCTTTCAGACATTCTTCGAATTCAGTC
This sequence comes from Ceratina japonica, assembly GCA_019453355.1. Classification (NCBI taxonomy): domain Eukaryota; kingdom Metazoa; phylum Arthropoda; class Insecta; order Hymenoptera; family Apidae; genus Ceratina; species Ceratina japonica. The sequence goes on along the minus strand of SMSR01015982.1, from coordinate 23,312 downwards.
ACTCCATTTTGTCTAAAATAACATTATCATTTGTTACGGTTTAACGTCGTTCCAGCTGTACATGTTCGACGTTTCTCAATCAAGCAGCTATTATTATATTACACTCGCATGAAAAGTTTTTACAATTTCGTCTTCGAATTGTACTAATTTCAATTTCAATTTGAATTTCTTTATTTAACGGACATGAGTCCATTATGACACTAAGTATATACAAAAAAAAGAACAATTTTTAGAAAAACCATCAATAATATATACAGGGTGTCTCATTTTAATCTTTACACGCGATCTTCTGGAAAAATATTCATTTTTCGAAAAAAATGTTTAAACAAAACATACTGTATTCGAAGGGGGACATGCAGTGGTGGACACTGTTTTTTTTTTAGATGGAGGCGCCTCCGAGATTCGAAGGTGACCTTTGTTTTTTTAAATGGAACCCCCATTTTTTAAACACCTACGATGATAGTCCCTTTCATTAGGAATTCAGTGACTATAATTGTTCGAGGTCGCTCAAGGTCACGGTCGGAGAAAAGTATACGAAAACGTATAAGTAATCGACTAGAAATTTTTCAAAACATTCATTAACATTGAAGGACCTTAGTATGTATACTACAAGTATTGAAAGTAATTGAATCTTAAGCTATATTACAAAAGAAACAAGTTAAGTGAAGAGAATGATACACATTTTCGAAATGGTATGAAACGATAAGAAGTAGGAACACAGAACTTGGCGTATGTATGAACAATCTTAAAGACTAACAGTTCAAGCCTCTCTCATTTACTTCTTCTTCTCTTCTTTCTTCTCTTCCTCCTTCTTTCCCTCGGCAGTCTCCTTCAACGCCGGCTTGCCGGTCTGCTCGATCTTGATCGACCGCTCACCTTCGCTCTTTGGTTGTTCCTTTCTGGGTGCGGTGATGCTAAGCACTCCGTCCGACGAAATCGTCGACGACACCTGGTCGATGTCGCATTGCTCAGGAATCATGTATTTCCTGGTGAACTGTCTCGAGATCCATCCGTGCTCGTCCTTCTTCTCCTCGTGCTTGCCCTCGACGATCACACATTTGTCTACGACCTTGACGTTGATCTCGTCGGGTTTGAACTGCTGCACGTCCAGGACGACTTGGAATTTGTCCTTGTCAGCCTTGACGGTGGAGGTGCCTCCTCCTTCGGCGTTTCGCAGGAGTTCGCCCCAAGGTCGCCAGTATGCAAGAGGGCTTCTCATCAGTCTTCTTTCCCGATTAGGCAGGATGTACCGTTCGAGGATGTTCGGGTTCAAAAGTTGGTCCGGGTACAAACCCAAGCCGAAGTCCTGGTCGAAGATTCGGTGTGGTCTCTCCAGGTCTTCCCACCAGTCGGAGAACAGCAACGGTACCAGAGACATTTTTCCTCGATTTATTTCTTCTTGAGCACGTAAAGATTGTTTATACTTCGTNATGTATTGATAAGACAAAATCTTAATGATAATATATCTCGTAACGCAAGTATTCGTACAGTGAAGTCAATTTTTTATTTAGAATCCACGTAACTCTGTAGACATTCCAAGGCGAGACCTTAAATTTCCAATGCGTATCAAACATGCAAATCTAAAGAACAGACGAAAAAATCTGGGACGTGTTCCTATCTAATCACGGTCTTATAATGAATCCTTTCAACGGAGCGAGGGAAGCGTGGCAAACAGCCCTCATTTAGACACAACAGGATTCCGAAGGGTATCTTTTAATCGCGATGATTGCTCGTGGCCGCGATACGTTTAACTCGGACGGTGTCCGTGCGTTGTACAGTGTACGTGCAGAAGCTTGCGTAAGTGCACGCGTGCTCGTTCGCGTACGAGGCGGGAGGAAGTTAAATTAACGAGCGAGCGGAGCGGAGTTTGTTGCAGGAGGGAAGCGACCCGCGTGTATCTCGGATATGCAAATTCGTAATAACGTTATAAGGTCGCAGATCTCTGGTCATCCCCTGGAATCTACCCGAATCAGATAGAACGTGGCGTTACATTTTCCTTTCCTGTCAGCCCTTATCAGCAGAAAATCCAATTAAAATTCCTAAAAAAATTCCTTTGCTTATCTCAAATATTTTATGCGACGTCGCAGTCGTTGATTAAACAAATTTTATCTGCAACTGTATCGCAGGATTAACCCTTCAATGATATGATAATTTATTCATAACTCTGAGAGACAATAGCTTTGTGGTTAGCAATGTATTTTCTCATCATTCGTCTGGTGCCAATATAAATTTTTTGTATATCGATCATTTGGTCAAAATCAATACTAATGAAACAATAATATGAGACAGTTCGCACCTGTGAAAAACGGACATCGTCGCGGTTTCGCACAGAAATTTTATGCTCCGTGAACGAACGCGCCCTTACAAAAGTTCACCCTTTTACACCTCAGGATCTCAAGTCCGTTTTCATTCTTTTTCTCCCCTTCTTACACGTGTTAACGAATTCGACGGGGACGATTGTTTCTAAACGGTTCACACCTGTGTAACGTTACGCGATTTTTGAAGTATCCGTTGGGAATCCTTTGAACGCTTTTCCGTTCGTGGACTCGTTTCCGGATTAAGGAACTATCGACGTGAGCACGTGTCTTACCTGTCGTCAAAAAGGTTTCGGACGTTCGTTCCTTTTTTTTGTTAATCAGGAAGTGAATACGTAGTTTCTACGTAGTAAGTTATATTTGGAGTATATCTCGAAATCACAGTTGTTATAGCAACGAACATTATCTACAATATGTATACATGATTCGCTGTAATTAATTAATTTCTATTGACCGCCAAGTTCCACGATGGGAATTAGATAGCCCGTGAATTTCTCTGAATAATATTTTATTAAAGGGTTCGTGTAGCACGCGAAGCCTAGACCTCGTCCATCCTTCGCTTTGTGTAATCGTGACCCATTATTTCCATGCTGGGGGCACGTGAACCATATGGTCCACGTGGACGTTGATGCACGCGTTCTTGATACCTACCCGATCGAGCTATCGAATTCACGAAATTTAAACTTTGCACGCGCGATCGGTTCCCGTCCGTTCGTCCGCGCTTCGTTGGCTTCATGGGAAACTACGTCGTCCGGTCTGGCTCGCTAAAAAATTATTCGAACTCCAGAGACAACGAACTGTTTTATGAATTTCCTACGAGCCGCAGGGTTAATTATTCAACCGATTGTTTCGCGCAATTTCACGTCCGCCCGCTTTCTACGGTACAATAATTAGCAATGGGCTCACCAGCCCGTGGCACTAAGTTTGCACGAAATCTCTGACTGACGTCAATTCTACGAATCTTATATTTATATATTAGAATATTTTTATATTCATATTTTTACTTACTTTCATTTGTTCAAACGTACTGCCTGTATATATACTTCAATGTATTATGAAGGGTTTTTTTTATAGCCCGTAAATAAATAAATAAATAAATAAATAAATAAATTTGTAAATGTGAAATATTTTTGAAATTAATATTCAACAGTAGTTAAAATAATATTCTTCAAATATATTTGCTGACAGGCAAGTTTAGTGCATTTTATAAAGTGCAACTTTAAGATTGATTCATAATTTTATCAATGATGCGGTTTTATATTTAGTAAAAGATTTTCTCACAGGAGTTACGACCATATTCGACCGTTACGAGAGATGTATCGTTCATTGTGCGAACGCATGCACCTGCGTTTTACGATTGCTAAAAACGAAAGGACTCCCCCGAGCGTGTGCATGGTTCACCTGTGCCTTTCTACACTTTCTCGCGCGCGATCACGTTAACGCAGACGTTGGCTGATGAATCTCTTTGAATATTGAATAAGATCATGCATTGAGAAATTGTTTATCATCCACTGTCAGTGTAAAATTAATTATTCCAATTAGATTATTCGCTGTATCCCACCTAGTTATGAAATGAAACAATCATTTGTTCAAAGGGAATCAATAAAAATTAGAGGAATGATTGTGCTCGAATTTGAAATGATTATATATTTTGTAAAAATCGTTACGAGAACATTTACATGAGCTCTGACGGAGTTTATTGAATTAGAAAAATTGATTAACAATATTTTTATAAGTGTTCTTAACTTATCTTGATATTGTTTATTAGATACTACACTGAAAACAATAATGTAATAATATTTATATAATTGTTCTTAACTTATCTTGATATTGCTCTTATTAGATACTACACTGAATACAATAATGTTTTAATAAGATTATTGATTAAATAATCTCCACTGTCAAATTTTACATTATCGACGCAGGATGATCATTTTATGCCCCTGCATTGGTAAACTAGAGGCGTGTTCATAATACAGGTTCCTCTGTTATCGTCATTTCCAGCATTACCGATTTAATAAGAAAATATAGGTGTTTCTTGGTAACGTTTTGAGCTGCACGATTGTTCGGCACTCAGTTTGTCAAGTTCCACCCAGTAGATGGTAGCAAGCGTTATTTTTTAATGTGAAACGACGCAATGAGCGATAGTCGCCATTAAACAATACCTTCGGTAGCACCTTGTTGCATCGACGATTCTTTTCCCTCCTAGCTCAAAGGTAAATCGTTTTAATTACCATCATTTTTCATTTTAACATAATCGAATAATATTCATTGTAAAGATAATTGCAATAATCAACCGATATTCATCTCGTTTCTTCATCCGTGCAAAATAGCAACAAGTAAAACAATACTCGGTACTGCGTACGTTATTTTAAGTATTTTCGCGCATAACAAACGCACATGTATCTCCATTGTATAAAAAGCGTACTCTGTATAGTATCGCTTCAAGGACCACAGTTTGGTTTAGCGATACCATTTGCTACCGTATCGATTACTTTATAAAAAGATTGAAGAACCGCCGCGACGTAAAGAAACGGTTGCTCCAAATGGATAATACATTAGAAAATTTCACAGTCCGAGCGTCCAATCGATCCTTTCTCTGCGCGAACTTAACGCTAGTATACTCTCCATCAGACAATTAAAATATTTATACATTAATTGATGATACACATAGACTTCGTAATGAAAGACGTGGTTGTTTTTGTACAACAGGCTCGAAGCGGATTGAAAATATGCCATTCGACGAATATTAGAAAGACGGAACAGCGTCGGACCGTAACGCGATTCTTTTTACTGTTGATAAATTTATCATTCGCGTCTATTTGCATCCGAATCGATAATCGATGTCACGCGCATGCAATCCGGCGACTGAGTTCCGCTAACGCAAAAATTCGGGTACAAAAGCGAGTTTATTGTTTTCGTACACGACTTGACGATTTCTTAATCTCTTTAAGTTAATTTAAGGCAAGAGCTTTTTAAGTTAATTTAAGGCAAGAGAAATCCGAAATAATTGAGTACTTCAGTTTAGATTTAACATTTTTTTCTTTCATCGCGAAAAAGTAACAGGGCTGCAATATTCTTTGTGGAAGGTAACTACGTTCTTCTTCAAGTCTTCTTCTTCGTACTTTCGTTGTTCTGAGTCCAGGTATCGTCATCCACTCGTTTATCATTCTTGTCTTGCGCACGGCACGACCCGACGAAAAGTCATTTCGCTCTCTGACCTCCACTTTCTTTCTTCCCTTCGCCGGCGCGACCGAGGCGTATTTCGTGCAAGGTTCCGAGCAACCGACGTCTCTTCCTGTCATTTGTAGACCACGGCGACAGTCTAGAAGAAAGACTAGCTACAATAGGATTAGTAACGGTGAAAAACTATAATTGCCTTATTTAAAAGGATCTCCGATGGTCCCTTTTTGCTAAGTGTCCTCCACAAATATTCGATGAATCACTTGTTAGTCCAATAAGTTTACGACATTCCTGATGCTCCGAGAAATAGAGGAAACAGAAGCTTTTCAGCCCCTTTAGACCTTTCTTGTCTCCTATATTGACGGTCACACGATACGACGTCCGCTTCTTCTTATTGTTAGTACCCGGATTTACCTTGCCTGTTCTACGACGTAGAAAAATGTTTTCCAGCCAGATAACAATTCGTGACTCATTGTTAATAACGCCAGCTTCGACGTCCTGATTTTAAAATATTTAACGGTGCCGCGGCTGGGAGTTTTGTAAACTCGATATGAAATGGTACCACGTGTTAGGGGGAATTAAGCCGGGTATATCTAGGCGCGGTATCGAGCCAGTTAAAGGTAGCGCTTGTCTTATCGTGACCGGTTATAAAAGAACAGATAAATGGTACGCGAAGCGCACACGACCGACTTCGAGATCCCGGTCGGTTCGGTCAGGCAGGGTCACCGCTTCCGTGGCTTTCCCGCACCGACGTGCATACGTATATAAGTCCTTGCATACATACATATATGTCTCGCGTAACGTACGCCTACGTTGCCGTTCTCCGTCGAACCCTTTCATAGAATACAGACGTACGTCGTCGACGACGATTTGTTTAAATAAATATTCCTGCCGAGGCGCGTTTACTCTTATCCATAATCTGGTTGCGGCTGTAGAGCTCTCCAGAATTAACGCGTGAATATCAGCGAGCCGAGGAAACCGATAAGAGTCCGTTTCCGTCGAAACCGCCTGCCGGCAAATTGGCTTGGAAATTCGAATTCAGTTCCGGCCGTAATAAAATTATATGCCGGTTCAGTAACGCGATTAACTTCGTATCGATCGGCTGACCGGCTGTTTGACACAAAAAATCAGTCTTCTCTCGGTTACGTTGTACGTTCTAATTTCAAACATCGATTCCAATGACGCAAGACGAGATAGAGCAAGATTTCCTCGACGGACGGTTCAACGTTACGTATAGCTGGTTCACCAGCCCCGTCCGTCCCCGTGGCAATGTATGTATGTTGAGGACACGGGGAAACCAATTGTTATCAATTGCGTTCGCCATTGAATCATCGCCGGTCACCCCGTCGAGGGCCCATTAAACCCTGCGCATCGACCGGCCCGCGCAATCAGATATGTATTCTCGTTCAATTGAAAACAAACTGTTCTTCGTTCGCTCGAATTTAGTTTTATTCAGATGCATAAATCTCAATAAGCGTTCTATATTTTTTCAGCTCCGCTCGGTGAAAGTTCGACGGTATCGGTAATTTTTAAATTGAGGACCACTCGCTCTAAATATATTGAATTAATGGCGTGGATTTTAGCTGAAAAGGGTCGAAGAGAAGAGTCGGGTTCCGCGTTGCGGCCGATAGGACAGCTTCTCGTCCGGCAGATCGATCGACCCGTTCCTAATCGAATCTTCCGTGCTCGAGGAGAGGACGTCGCGAGTCGCACCGAGACGTCGCGACATCGTCGCTCGGCTCAATCGGATTTCGTGTCTCGTCTCATTCTCCGCGCGACGTTAATCTCGACACGAGCAAAATTTTCTATTTACGTGTGCGCCACGCTGCATGTCGCGTATATATACATATATATATATATTCTCGTTCCTTTTTTCCTCGATGCGGTAGTGGCGTGCAGCTCGTCTCTCCGGCTCCTCGGTATCGCCTAACCATATTTTTCAGACCGCGGCTTATACCGGGATATCCGAGTATTTTTCCGTGCAAACGGTGACGCGCCTCGGTATCGTAAAGATCCGCCGAGGTCGACGAGAAGCTAATCGAAATTAAATCGCGTTCGCTCCGAAACGATTACCACTGATCTCCTCTCCCAGTCATTTCGTCCAGTTCCTTTCTTTTTCTGTTTGCTTTACACGCCCGTCTCGCCGATATCCCGATAACGGTTTTCGATCTTGATTGGCAATTTTCCTTTGGTCCGAGTATTCTCGACGAAATTAGAGTCTACGTATAGTATTCGACCGAATAATGGTTCTCCGTTTCCCATGGAGTGAATAATCGGACGGCAGTCTACTTCGTCACGTCGAAAATCTCCCGTAAATGTCCCTTACAGGACAAAGGTAATATAGATGGGACAAAAGGGCATTGACAAAAAGGAGAGAGGGTTGCAAACCCAGCGTACAATAAATTTTGTATAGCAAAAAAGGATCTTTACCTGGAACGGGAGATTAGCCGGGACGTATCGAAGACCGACCATAAAATGGCTCGGTTTGTCAAACGTCTGCACAAGTTGAGACGGTATATACGTTCCGGTTGTACCCGCTCGTCGTTAAACCGACGTCGACGGAGTTTCGGTATTTCCCCGACGATTTTTCACCGTCTCGTCCTCGCACCCGCGATTCTTTTCTCGGTGAACGGTCCAGGGCCGCTCGAGACGCGAACCTTCGAGCAAAACGACTTTCAGAACCCGAGGTACTTTCACATTTGCAAGACCGAGGCATTGAATCGCGTTGGAAACTCGTTTCGCCGAGCGACGCGAGACGCTAAGAGGGACACTCGCCTTCAACGGGGAATGATTTTTCGCAACGGTTCCCCGACGGTGCCCGCGAGGCTTCTCACCAAAATGTTACCCTACAAACCGCCTCTCGAACAGTACGACGCGTTAATCGGTTCCACGGCTCGCCGAGGCGCGCGTTTGCCGATTTTAAATCCTCCGCCGGAGTCGCGGACATTTGGACCGGCGGATATCGAACAGTCATCGGTAGTCTCTCTTTTTACGGAACTCGCGAGCTTCCCGGAGTATTTTCGTGCACGCTCGTACGTTCCTGGCTGAACTTTAGAGACGTTCAGTACCCGCGGCGTACTCTGATATTTAGAGAGCGATCTGTATTCACGTTCCCGCGCAGGACGGCAAGTGCAGTGACCTAGTGACACGTGGAAAATTGTCGCCGGCGTACGTGAGTGCACCGTGCGCGTCGGATTGGAGCCCACGAGGTGACTCTCTCTCTCTCTAACTATCAACGATAACAGTCGTGTCTCAGCGGCACCGAGCTTTTTGGCAGGCTGAAAAAAACGTGGCCCGCGGCAATCTCGGAACGCCTCGACCGCTACGCAAATAACGACTATTTTCATTTTCCATACACCTGCCTCGCGTTCGGATCCGCGGTCTCGACTCGCCGGCTTTCTGCCCGCTTTCGCGAGTTCCGCTTCAATCGGTGTCCGACTCTCCGGTTACTTCGGACAGAAAAATTGTTTATAAGTTATACCGGCCGAACGCGAATGTTCGCAAAATAAACTAACCGCTTCTATTAATATTATCGTGAAACTCGAGATTGAATTTTCTCGCGGTATATGAAACATCCTCGGCTTTCTTTTCATACCCGGGGAACGACGTAATAATTTTTCTCTTGGCGGGCGACGTTGGCGTGTATGACACGGGATCCGGCCGAGAAAGGAGAATAACGGGCCGAACGCTGTTTATTGGGTTTTTCGGGTCAGAAGGGGGACGCGTGAATTTTCGTACGAAAAACGAATGCCCGCAGGCTCTGCAACCCCTCTTTCTCCTTGGTCCCTACTCAAAGCCACGTCCCGTGAATCCATTGGGGCATTTTTAAAGTAGGGTGCGGACCGGCCCAGAGTGGGGTACGATATAACGATGACGATGTGGTGAAGTGGGTTCGACCCATGGCTCTTTATTCCACTGTTCCCTGGGCCCGAGCCGAAGACCCAAATCTTTTTCGATACCTCATCTGGGTCTTAGGTCCTGGGTCCTACCTGGTAAAATCGTCCCATGGGATTCCTTGCTTAAATAATACTTATATTATTTAAGGTTCAAACGAAAGTACGGCGGTACGTTGGTTACAGCTGCTCTGGCTATACAATATCCGCGAGAAATTATAAATACTCCAAATGTAGTGTATTTTCTGATTTTCTTAAATAGCTATTCGCGTTAGACGATATATTGTAGGAAAACGATAAAATAGTTAGTGAAGTCGTTTTACTACTATTTTCTCCTCATCTTAAGATTGTATAAGCCGTGAGATCTCTGCCAAAAATGTAAGAAATGTAATACGAATCCAATATCTGGAATGATAAATTTTTAGAAAACATGGTACTTACACAGAAGATACTCGCCTTGAATAACGACGGTAATCCTGGACTGGATTAAGGTATATTTTTGAATTGGTTAATAACGAAATGTTTGGTGAAAGTTAATTGTCAAGCGAAATGAGAAAATCAGTCTTTTCCGTGATCGTCCACAACTTTCTTTAAGTAACTTTTCCAGGAGAAAATCGCGTGCATTTGTACTTAGGGATCCCTATTCCACGTCATAGCAAATAGTTCTAAAAACATCACAGTTATATCGGTCATATGCTACATATAAATGCTAGCTGCATTGCACACTATAATTAGTAGTAAATAACTGAAAAAATAAATTGAAAAATCCCGCCTGAGGACGAGGGTCGTTTAGTAATCAGTGACGTCATTCGTCACCAGGTACGTAAGTAAATAGAACGCATCTGGCCCCCCGACAGTGTCGTTTCGCTGAACTCGAATCGTGCGGTGGAAATTTTCTCACAGCACGAGATCTGGCATCGTGAAACTTCGTTTAATTATAATAATTATCGATCGCGCGTGCAGGTATAATCCTCGGAGCGCGTTCGTGCTCGAGTTTTGGTCGAGTTCGTAGGAGAAAAAGTGCGGGCTGTATCTTTAGACCGACGGTGGCTGACGCAGAAAGATCCGGTTTCACTTGGCTCGGATGCAAGCGAGATTATCTTCTAATCTAAAGGCCGAAATTTCTTTCGCCGCGCGCGGTGCGCTGCGCTTTCGCGAGCATTTTTCATCTACAGCGAACGATTCGGGCACGATCGGCCATAGCGATCTTTTAATTCGGCTGTAAAATGTATCGAGACCGAGACGAGAAGTGGGCGTAACTCCCGGTTACGAACGAATCACGAGCCAGAGGCTATTTTTGTGGTTTGCAAAAAGGCCGGCATCGCGTTATTAATACTCTGTCACACACTCGAGGCAAGTAATCATAAAGATATCGAGTACTGCGACGCGTGCTCGATTTCTCGGGACCCTGTCCTTCGATCGTATGCGCGTTGTATCGCCTTGGTTGGACGTAAAACGTTCGTTTCAGAGGCTAGAGGCTATACAAAGTTCAAGTCCGATAAAGCGTCCTCGGCACGGTGCACGTACGACGAATTCCCGTGGACATTATTCCGTGTGCATCGCGCATGAAAAAAAATCAGGCTTTCGAGCTTTCTGCCGGTCCGAGGGAATTAACAATTAACCGAAAGGCGCTCGCGTCCCGGTCTCCTGCCGATGCCGATGGTATCGCGGCCGTGAAAGTGCCCGCTCACAATTAGATTGTCCAGAATTTAATTCGTTTCCGTTGTCTCACTACGATAGTTACAAATAGCTAGTTTGACCAGCCGCACACCGTTGCCTCGTCCTTTTTTTTTTTCGTCGGAGACCGGCGTACCGTGACGCACGGTGAAACGAGAAATCGATGGTGAAAATGATTGCACGAAACGCTCGTAGCCTCGACGTTACAAAATTGACAAACGGAACGTACACGTTCGTTTGGACCACGGTCGTACACACAGGTCCGGAAACTCCAGTGGTGGGGGTACCGCTTTTAATGAGGCAAACTAAGCTTACGAATCTCGCCATGAGGTGAGGACGCTGTAATCGTATCGTACATCGTACATGGAGTACAGAATGTAACTTGCATATATATGTATATATAAATTTGTTGATTACTGCCATATTATTACTATTAGTAATATTTTGTTTGAATCTCTTACCATTATATATATAAAGCACGATATAAAATCATTCATGTAATGCATATTGTGCATACCAAAATTAAAATTAAACGCGACCACTTCAATTTATAAATTAGATTTTATTAAAATGTTTACTAACAAAAAGCTATATATTAAGTATTACACAATTTTGAAAACTTTCTTTGGCTTATTGATTTCTTTTTAATTTTTTGATTTTGTTGAAATGTGAATTGACGCATTCTAAGTCTGATATAATAAAATATTGCGTAAGACAAAATATCGGAGCCATGGTCCTTGCACGGAAAAGTAAATTCATAGTTATTCATCACTTCATCAGATGCCAGATAGAAAACATTTGCGTCAGCTGCATATTTAGAGAAGCATTTTTCAACATAATTTATTAGTGCGACGGCATTTTAAGTCTTTAACTAAGCCTACTTTTATTTGAATCTCGATCTCAATGTTTCAATTCAAATATGGTTACATTTGTACGAGACGATACTAGCGCCGAAAATTATAGCGTAAACGTGCGTAAACTTTTGTGCGTCACTAAGGGCGGTACCCCCACCACCGGAGTTTCCGGACCTGTATGTACGACCGTGGTTTGGACAACGTCTTACGTGTTTTCCGATCCGTTTGCGATAAAAATGCTTCGCGAAGAGGAAAACAAAATAGCACACATCGGTCTCGGCGCGTGTGTGTGTGTGTGTGTGTGTGTGTGTCGAAACAGTATTAGCGACTCGCGTCATTCGCCGACGTCACCGCGGTTCCGCTTAAACGCCGAAGCGTTTTTTCTTTAAGAAAAAAACCACGTCTTCGTGGAAACTCGAATGCGCACGATTTGAACGAAGGAACGCGCGGCGCGCGTCGTCGTCCCTTTGGATTTCAACGTTTTCACGTTTCGCCATATGTTTTGCAGATCGGAAGAGTAAAAAGGCCACGATGGTTTCTTAAAGGAACGACAACCGTTAGGAGCAGCGCGGTGAATACGTCAGTGTGGCACATGAGTCATTCAGGAGGAAACGGGGACGGGGCGTTCGTTGCGCCCACGGTATCGCCGCCCCTGCGCAGAAAGTGAGCGTAGAGCGCCGAGGCGCGGCGAACATGGCCGAAGCGGGCCCATCGTGGGGCAGTCGAGCCCGAGCGGTCTCCCGATGGTGGTCGTGCGCGCTGGAACGTCAGGTATCGAGGTACGGCCAGAGTTAGTAGTGGATTAGCCGCAGCGGAGACAGCACCGACGGCAGCGTAACAACGGGACGAGGAGAAACGAGAAGAAACGAAGGGATAGGTATGATCAGTGGAGTTGACGTCGCTAGACTTGATCTGACGGGTAAAAATAACGTGGTCGTCGCTGGTCCTGACTCTCATCCCCGGGGAACGGTCGTTGCCGAGTGAAGAGCGAAAACCGATCGAGAGGGTCTCCTCGCGCAAACGCTGGCTGCTCCACGGAATATGTACGCGACGGAGGTGGGCGAGGGCCGTGCGAAAAAGTGGCGAAAACTGTGAGAGAGGTGCAGTGCCTCCACGTCGGTGGCAGTGGCGGTGTTGGTCGTAGTCGTGCTAGTGGTGTGGTGGTCCTGGCGTTGGTGGTGGTGGCGGTGTGGCATTGCTGGTGCTACCTCCGTGTGTATGCGTGCGTGTGTCGGTTGGAGACGCACTTCGACGGGGCCGTGGTTCGACTCTCTCGCTCCTTTACGTCGCCCTGTCTCGTTCCCTCTTCCCGTCGAGCCCCTCTGTTCTGCGCGACGATCCTCTCCGTCGCTCTCACGGAGGCCATCGTACCGAAAGCGACCGAGCCAGGCCAGCCGCTACGCAAGATGGCTGTATGTCGCTAACGAGAGGCCGACAAACCAGACGGGGAAGACGACCCGGGGATAAACGGAACATGCTGCTACGTGATCGTTGGGCCCGTCCCTGAACAGAGAGACACTGGCCAAAGAAGCGAGAGGTGAGTGAGTGTATCCTTCTTTTGCTACTCCAATTTTAACCTCGATCGCCGCTCCGTTTCTTTTCCACCGTCAACTCTTTCGCTCCGACAGGCACACGATCACTCGCCGTCTTTCCGTTCCTCTCACCCGTACTGTCTGCCCGAAACGGACGACGTCGTCTTCGAAACGGTTTTTTTCCACGATCCTGCGGTTGACAGGCGGCCGGATCTATGCCGCGCCGTGTCTATCTACCTACCGTCACCTCGATCATGCCCAACGTACGCGGAAGAACGTAAACAAATTGAACGCGAACGATTCCAATCGCCGCATGTTCATCTCGTAAAGGTTTCACATACGCGTAAACGATACGGTCGTCCGATCGCGCATCGCAAATCGGACAGGTTAGATACGTGACAGTTCCGAGCGTTTTCCTTCGCGCCGGTTCCCGTGTCGGCGTCAGACGCGACGACGAACATCCAGAAGATCGTCCGACGCGAAACCGTGAACATCTGTTGCCGGGACATCAGGAGCCTAACCTCGAAAATGTCGGTCTCCATCCGTCGTTGAGCAGAAGACACGCAATCAGGCCGTGTTCTCGCGTCTTCTCCCGTCGATTCGCGCTTTCATCGACGTGCTGCTCGGTGGGTGTGTGCGTGCGCGTTCGTAGCCCAATAAACAACTTTCGTCGTGAACCTCGTCGGTCGCAATCGCAATGGAACCCTTGATAATCACGGAACACACGACGAGACGTGCACGTATCGTTTCTGGAACGGACTCCTCGTGCCGTCGGACAGTGGAAAAGTTTCCACGTCGCGAAGAACCGGCACGTCGGTGTCGGAACGACGAACATCTGTCGGCCAAGGTACTGTGCGTGCACGTCGGCCACGATTCGCGTCGCTAAAACGTTTTTTTAATCGCTATTTCTGCGTGTCAGCCGGTTCACGAGTTGTACTTACAGTGAGAGTCAGACTTACTTAGATATTCGTAATGAAAAAACCAATTTATTCAATGAATCTTCTACGATCGTCCTTGCTCCACGGCAAGCGGAAAAACTACTTTGCAGATTGCTTACTCGTTTTAGACTGTCACTGTACGTAAACACATAATTCATTAACAATAGATCTGTATTATTTTTCATTTAATGGATGCGCAAGTCCAGTTGCAAAAAACGTAACATCGTATTGCGAGCTGGTGGGTAAACTCGTTTTATTACATATCTCCCGGTGATTACTGTCATTACATTACATCAATGTCTGTCCAGACTCACTACGATTCGCCGCTGCTTTCCGACAAACTAATCCTGTACGCGTTTCCGAGAACAGCTTTACCAATTTGTTAATGGATCCTTCCGAATCGATGAAATTTCCCAGTTTCAATCTCCTCGTTACTCGTTAAGTAGTTTTCCTTAATAGGAAACTGCGCGACGAGGGCAAAAGCAATCTGGCGGTGGGAAAAAATGATCGTCGTTTGAAACCGTTTTCCCGCGGTAAGGAACTCGCAATTGAAAATCCAATTAGTTTCATCCGCGTCTGTCCACTCCCGTCTCTGGCCGAGTCCGTTCATCCGCGAATCGATGGCTGCTCTATATTTTCGTGTCTGATTATCCTTTTCTAATTATCGATTGGCGTCTAGCAGTTCGTAAGGCGCACCAAGCGTAATCGGAAGTGGCAGCCGACGGCTGTCGCGTCGTCTACTGTTCCTTCTTCTTATATTTTTTTTATCTCTATTTCTACGCTGGTTTCTTCAAACGCGACCTTCCGAATGGCCTTTCGATCGCGGAACCTTGCCACTCGACACGTGCGTCCAGAATCAGAAGGACGTCGTGCTTTTCAATCGCCATACCTTTCTATCGCGTACATTATCGCCTTAATCCTAAAACAGCAACGCTATCCATCATTTCCAGGAGATTTACAGCCCTCTAAAGATTACGTTTTTATCACCGTCAATTTTCTTTATAATCCTCCGGTCCGTCGAAACCTTCAGTCTTATTAAACACAGAAATCGTTTATCTTTCCTCTGACTCTAGTCGGAAATTTGCTTTTGTCATTGGAATGAAAATCGACGTAATCTAATTATAGTGTGCGCCAGATGACGTGTACTAACATCATATAGAAGAATAGAAAAGCAACGTACACACGTTCTGTTTTTTCACGAGTAGAAGTTGTGAGAAAAAGATTATTCTAGATTCCACTTTTCGTACGGCTAACATCAATTGAACCGAGTCTTACAAAAGAGCTTGTTTTGTGATTTCAATCGCGAGTAACCCCGTGGAGAATACGTATAAACCGAATATCGATCGATTGACGAATGTTGCTTGTTCCACTACTAGGCATTTACTACCTGGCATTAAGCAAAGAAAGCTAGGCCCGAGTTACCGATATCCCGCTTTCGAGGGCAAATTTGTTACTCACGAAAAATCCTTTCTAAGGGTCCCTTCGCATTAACATAATGTAGCGTAACGTGACATAAATCTTAAGTGTTTTTGGTCGACATTTTGGGTCCAAAAGAGGACTCCACCGTAAGAATCAGTTCCATAGCAGGTATGCAACTTTCAATTTGGTGCTATATAGGACACCCTTTTTTACATCGAAGGACACTTTCGAGCCGAAAATTTCGACCGAAACTACTGAAGGTTGACGGTACTTGTAATGCGAGATGACCTTAAACCTAGTTATTCTTACATTACTCAAACCGTCGACAAAGAGTATGGAAATGTTCGCGTACGTGACATTTGATATTGCACGAGGACGTTCCATCGCAAAATAGGACCCTCGTACGTTCACAAGGTTTTTCGTCCGTCGGAATTTTCCACGGTCTTGCGACCTGCCGTTTTGAGAAACGAGTCTCGGGTGAAAGCACCTTCCCCGTACTCTCACCGACTGTACCCCTCGATCGCCGGCTTAATCGTTCACCTGGTGGATCTCGGCATTGTGTTGCCAGTAAACCGCGATTCCTCTCGAAACCGCCTTTGACACGCTTTCGACTCGATCCCGGTGCCATATGCTCTCTGACGAACGAGAAATTCTAAGCTGGACGCGGCGCACGAAAATCCATCGTTTGTGAGTTTGATCGATAGGAACACTATACGTTTTGTTACGGTCTTCTTTTTCACGGACATTATACTTTCGTTCGCGTATGTCTGATTGAAAAATTCCTCGTTCTTCTAAAACGGAATCGGAACAAAGTCCGCCACGATTTTGTTTTGACACACCTGTTAATCAGCTGACTGAAGTCCAATCGCGCGATGGTTTATTAGCTCGTTTTGATTGAAACAAATATTGTTTATGAGCCGCGTCGATCTTCGTTATAGTCGGTTTCGGAACTGGCATCATCCAGCAGAAAATTCGTAGACGGACGTCGTCGGCCTTCGAATATGACGCACAAACGGGAACGCGACGCGTTCCGTCGCGTCGCGCGTTGAACAAACAACCGGCTCGATTTATATACCCGCAAACGACGACGACGTAGGACTCCGTATCGCGGCAGTGATGCGCGCCACGAAGACGGCAGACGGACCTGAAAGGGCGTGAACGATGTACAACACATAATTGGAAAGTTCCACTATCGAGAAGACGTTATCGTCTGGCGCGATTGGCGAGGAATCGGCGAAGGAAAGCGTGGAATTTTACGGACGCCGCCGAAGCCACGTATAATGTATTTATTGTGTGGTAATCTTAACAATCGGTACGAGCGAGGTTTCTGTGATTCCCCGAGAACCGGCGTGCGGACGCTCGAAAAGGCCTGTTACGTAATATCGAGCAACGCTTTGTTTTGGCCGCGCAATACCAGCCGGTGCACTCCGAGTACAGGAAAGTGAGATGTTCGACGGAAAAGAAAACACACATATTAAAACGTAAAAGGACAACTCGGCGAAACCATGCAATTTGCCTAGAATTATGCAAAGCTCGCAGAATGCCGAGCGATCCTCCACAGGCTTTCGATAAGAGATTGTTTTCGCAACGCAATCGTGTTCCCAACTCGCGGACCGTTACCAGAACGAAATTACGAAACCGCGAGGAGTGTCTTTTTCCACGGGAATAAAAAAAGAAAGAGAATCGATGGGTCTCCCTAATGATATCGCGGCTCCTCGCGTCCAATCGCGCTTATCATTGTTCCGCACTAACCGTGGAACGTTTACTGCAAAATCTACGTACGAAGTCTAACACGTGATCATCCAATTTGTCGGCGTACTTTTGTGCGCGCGATTGCACGTTATAAATACAGGACGTAACAGCAGACGTTTATGATCGCGATACTAAACGGTTAATTTACGGCGACGCACTTCGCATCCTCTCTCTCGCGAGGGCGCGCGTAATCGCGGCTTTTAAGATTGTATAACTTTGAATAAAATCGTTCCCTCTCGAGATCTATTTCAGAATCTAGAGTAGCGCCGAGCCGTTTATCGGGAAAATACGCGGTCCCCGCTCGTCCGCCGTTGTCTCCAACTTGTTTTCCTTCGGTTATCAATCGATCGGGCCACAACCAGACGTTTGCAATTGATCGGCAATTTATTGTTTCTATCTTGCAACGAAACGGATCATGCATCCGTTGCGTGACGCGTTCGTTTCAATCCCCGTGTCAATTGCACCTAATAAATTAACGTTTCCACGATCGATCCGCGTCTTCCAAGTATAGCGGCGCCGAAAACTGCCGCTCGACCTTTACCCCTCCGGTTCAGAAGTTGGCCCGGACTCACTGTTTATTCGTGATTCACCCGCAGGTTCATTGTTCGCCCCGCCGTCGTCCGCGAGTTTCCGCGAATGCGAAGCTGGGCTAAGGTCGGAACGTTTCCGAGGACTTTTCCGATTATCTACCAATTAAGTTGACTCATCGCGCATAGGCGGTACACGCGATTATATGCAATCGGCGCGTCGCGCACCACGGCTTGGAACGCGTAAACAACCACCAATCCATCGGAGTCGTACTTTCGTTTTGTCCCTTGGCGCAACTCGCGCAGATAGACAAGACCCAGTGACTCATCGCCGTTTGCCAGTTTCGTATCCCGACGGGAAACAATAGTCCGCGTTCGACTACGGAGCCGTCCGCAGCGGATCGGCAAATCTTCCTACATACTTTCGTCTTTATTTGTCTCAGAACGGACGTCCGTCAAAGACTGGATTTGGGTCTCCTCTAATCCGGTCGTCCGGGAAAACTCGAACGGATTAGGCCTCGCGTTGTTTGCCGGCTCGGCGTCTACCTTCTCCGTTCCGCACCATCGTGGCCCCGGCGCGATTATACGCGAATCATTCGCGGATAACGCGCGAGATCAACGACAGTCAGCGGCAGCAGCAACGGCGAGGTTGCGAGTTTGCAATGCAAAGTTCGTGCGCGCGTGTCGCTCGCATTTATCGCGTTGTCACGATATTTTATTTGTTGCATCCTATTTACTCGTCCGCGTCCAGCAGGGAAGAATTATTTGCACGGGGAACGCATATGGATGGCACGGAGTGAAACAGCGTTCATGACGTACTCGGTCCAATAAATAGAAGAGATATTTTTCCTCTGATTGTACTTTGGTTTAAAAGGCTCGGCCACTGCCAACATTGACGCACTATGTAATTCGCCTTAAAATATTCTAAACTATTTTTGTAGACGTACGTTTGTAATGTCAAAACGCGAATTTACGCGTGAATGAAGTTCGCAGCTCGAATTTAGAATCTTGCTCCCAAGGCGAACGCTCGAAATATATAAAGTAAACCGAAACGGACGGCAGATACATATGTAATTGTAATGTTCGTAGGCACACGCAATGACCAGGCAGAGCGGGCACGATGATGTATAAAGGTTGGCCGGTTGCGAGTAAGCTGAAACTCCTTCGATCCGCTATCTATTCGTCGCGCGACGACGCGACGGCGTTACGTAAAGTCGTTCGCTTTATTACAACGCGGTTCGGCCGGCTTTGAAACCGATGTCCCTTCATGGTCCCATTTTTCCCCGCGTTTGCCAACCGCCGTTCGTTTGACGCAAGTTCGACGTCGAATATCGCCGTCGTCGACCAGGGCCAACGCGCCCCTCTTCACTCGCCGGAGTTTCCTACGACCCACATTTCTCAACGTTTTTCCTTTCTTCGTGGCTCTCACCTCGCCGCGTTACCCTGCGACTATGTTTTACCTTCTTTTCACGCTTTGATCCTTTGATAATCGACGAAATCGTAGGGTTCCGGATCTCTAAACTCCTAACGTTCATACGAATCCTATAAATTCGTTTTTCTACATTTCGTTCTTACGTTGAATGTAAAGAACGACGTAACGATGAAGCAATTGGTGAAAAGCACAAACTCACGTTTTATGTTTGCTCTTCGATCGAAGAAGTCTAATCGAGGAACGATTTATTCGTAATCCGTTCTACATCTAGCAGCGGCGATGAGAAACCTACGGTGAGCCGAACTTGTTTGCGCGACCCATTTTGATCGGCCAGACCGGTGACCAATACATTTAACAAGCGTACGCGGTACACGAGCCCATAAAGTTTAATGGATTTCGTTCTTCTTGGCAGTGTCCATCACATTACTCAATTAAATCGTGTATGCATTAAGTGTAGGTAAAAAGCTGCTCGCATCGCCGGGCTGGCCTGCACGACTCGATATCGAGCATCAGTTTAAACAAGAACTCTCACCGACCGGCTGACAAGGCGGTTAACATAAACGTAACTGTACTCGCTGGTACCGTAGATCGTTCATAATACGGAGCAACACTATTTCTGACAGGCAGCACTATAATTAGAGCACGTCCTGCACGCGAATGAAACTCGGGGGGCTTCTACGTCGGAATAAGGGGGAAGAGAAAGAAAGCGGGGGCGGAAGAACTGGATCGGAGGTATCGAAAGTATCCGAAACGCTCGTCACGCTCGCTCGATTCCACCCTATTTCCCCTGCGAAACGCGAATCAACGCGGGTCTCGCGCTCGTAAATCGTCGATTTCGCACGCGCACACACGTCTGGCACTTTTTTGTAATCGATAAAGGAAAGGAAACAACGTTATCTTATCGGCACCGTAATTTCGTAAACACGGGACACGAGTTTGCCCGGGGAAGTATTCGAACTCTCGCAATTCGCGTCGTGCACCAGATAAATACAGACGCCAGGCAAATTGTGTAAATGAACTGGCTAATAGGTTTTTCTTGGTCGTAAACATCGGTGCGTGGGCGGGGACTCGATTCCTAGTAAAGTAGGAGCGGTTGTAACAAAGTGAATAGCGATGGGAGCCGTTGGGGAGGCTCGAGAGCCGCCGAAAATGCTTGCGCGCCCTGTTGCAGCTCGCTCGAAGAGTGTCAACGCGCGGGGAAACCTGATATTCGGTAGATGCCTTTTGAGAGCCGCTGGCCCGAATCAGCGTGGAACCATACAAAGGCGCACGTACGCGAAGGAGCGAGCGACAGAGAGAATCGGAGAGAGGACGGAGGAAAGAGAGAAATAAAAAGACTCTACTAAAATATTCATAGTCTTCATGTTTGATCCGTGCTCTTTTTATATATTGCGCGAGCCGTAGGTTTCTCTCGTCGCTCAAATCATAGCCGCGGTGTCCTCTCTCTTTTTATCGGTGCCTCGGAACGACGCCCCGGGACGAAATCCGAAATATGTACAAAAAGTCTCGGTTCCCCGTACCGTGGCCCATCTCCCGTCTCCCGTTAGTCCCTACAACGTTTCTAGTTTCGTTATTTTTAGTTCGTTTCTGCTTTTATGTTGTTTACCGTCGGCCAGGCGACGATATCGCTCGTTAGATAACTTGAAAGTGTAGCTACGTACCCGGCGACCGCGTTTTGTGTTGCGTTCGATGAAACGGCATTTTTAGTGACGTCTCGGAATCAGGCGGGGCTTAAACAACTCCGTGAACGTTAAATAATCTATGCATTCTCTTGGAAGCGAAATTTTATTCATGCCGTTCTACTTATTGAGTCTTGAATCCATTTAGTTTAATCACATGGAAATATTCTTACTTCTCGTTGGAGCCGATCGTTTAATGAAGAATTTTGTTTGGTCAATTTCAGGGAATGTGTGACATGTTCATCCAAACACAGCAGACGAGCAGCGTCAACGGCAGCAGCAGCAGCAGCAGCAGCAGCAGCAGTAACAACACCGTTCACCACCACAGCAAGAAACGCAAATTGGAGTACAACGTGAGCCAGCCGGTGATCCAGGACGCACTGGTCCAGTCGACCGGCGACTACCAATTAGACAATACCGGGCTGCAACAACGGTACTCCGTGAACGGTGCTAATACCGCGTTTAGCTCGCTGCACAACAATAATGCGCTGCAGAAGAGTAGCCCGAACCAACAGACCCTGGTACGAGCCTCGACGATCAAGCTCTTAGACACGTACCAACGCTGTGCCGGCCAGAAGGTTGGTGCCCACTTCCTATGCGATCTTCTCCTACCGATAAACTCTCTTTCTTGACCCCGTCGTCATGGACGGGGCCGAAGGAAGAGAACCCGCCTCCCGTCCCCGTCTCCTTTCCTCCCTTTCACTATTCCACTCTTTGGCTACAACGTTGACGCATCAGAAAACAGTAAAATGCCTAAGTTCGATGGATATTGCCATCGCTGATTATATCATATAATTTCTGATGTTTGCCGTACTTTCAAAGCAAAGTTACTCAAGTTTTCGAACTGCGCAACTTGAGAAGCTCGTGAATCGAGAATAATATATTCGCGATTCTTTGTGTCCTTTTTTCTCCCTCGTTCTTTACTACCGATATACGTTCAATAAGGCAAATGTATGTCGACTATAAATAAGCGCTAACGCTAAAGCCGTTGTTGTCTTAAAAAGAACCTGAAGGAGACTTTCTTCCACGATCCTCGACGTGCCTCGACGCGATCCGAGGAAGAAACCTAACTTAAACGACTGTTATTTATGAAGCAAGTAGCCTCGATTTTATTTTGAGTAGTTCACGTGTCCAGGCGCGTCGACTATTTCAAATCCTACATCCTGAATCCTTCTAGTTGTGTCTTATCTTCTCTGTGTCGTTTCACTTCGGGGCACCGCCGATTTTTCACGATCAGTATTACAATTTCTGTACGTTCACTTCGTTTCGACATCCATCCAATTCCGTCTGATAAGAAAGTTTATACGTCCGCACTGTTCGTCTCGGCTTGTTTTTCCTCGTTTACGTACGACACGACTCGCTGCGGTCATTAAAAATAGTGCTGCGCTTTTTCCTTCCGCGAACGAGCGAGCAGTCATCGTTTTTTTCCTCGCGCCGGTCGAAAAATCTAGCTGGTCGTCAGTGAGTTTGGATTGAATAAGAACACGACGACGAATTAATGTCTTTCAACATTTCCGATGGATTAACTTTCACGAAGTCCATTCGATTTCCTGTATACTTAAACGTAAATAGTTCTCTCGTATTAAGGTTTCATAAATCAAAGTCCCCGATAGTCCGAAGAATAATTAAGGAACGGAACGATTGGTTTCGTTTGACCTGTCGATAACCGAGACTCCGTATTCGATGATCCTTAGTCAAGTAACTTTTCTGTGTGACGTAGTTACGTATCGATTGTTTTCAAGGCTTTCATTTCATATTTCATGTAGCTGTCGGTCATAGAGGTGATGCCGAGTTTTCCTGATGCTAAATCTCGATAAAAATGATTCTATTTAAGAATCGTGCGCAAATCGTACACAAGACATTTGTTTGGCACTTTTTGTAATTCATAAGTATTCATCGACGCACGCATCTATGTTTACCTCGCTCNAAACGAGAAGAAACGAAGGGATAGGTATGATCAGTGGAGTTGACGTCGCGAGACTTGATCTGACGGGTAAAAATAACGTGGTCGTCGCTGGTCCTGACTCTCATCCCCGGGGAACGGTCGTTGCCGAGTGAAGAGGCGAAAACCGATCGAGAGGGTCTCCTCGCGCAAACGCTGGCTGCTCCAC